>RYFJ01003634.1:0-70103 GCA_003991445.1 Oryza meyeriana var. granulata
GATGCGCGAGTGTACTAGCACTCTACGGTGACGGCTAGGGTGTGGCTCAGGAGGCTGTCAGCAGGGTTAAGTGCGGAGGCTTAACAGAAAAACGTGATATCTCCTCAGCCCCTCCGCCTCCCTATATATAGACATTTGATCATTTCCCCATATAAAGAAGGAAAAAGGAGTCAAAGAGGGCATGGGAGATGTTTCCCATGTCAAATCAAAAAGAAGAGGTGAAAGATACCAAAGCAATGCTGCATCAGGCCTGCTGTCTCTGTAGTTGGAATCTTGACTTTTTGGATGCCAAATTTCACGTTGAGCATCCAAGCATGATAAATACTAGGCAAAAACATCTCGAACAAGGTTCTAGCGCCATGCCAAATGTGTCGAAAAGAAGGAGAAAAGCAAAGGTAGCATGAACCAAAAGTGAACAACCCCTTGGACTACTGCGAAAACACCATCTGAGTCAAAGTAGCCCGATCTAATTCAAAAATGTTCCCCTAATTGGGAACGCCTTCGCAGTATTTACAAGTAGCAGATCAGAATAACTTACTGCATTAAGTTGGCCACCATAGAACTCCACCATTATTGCAGTTCAAAACGTATATTGGATCTTCTCTTCTCAAAGGTCTGTACCGCTCCACATTCCCTCTTCATCTACCAAAAACAACGGAAATGTTTCAAAAAATGTAGGCATACGACGTACAAAAAGTTCACGCCCTTTCTTAATCTCTAAAGACGGGATGGTCCTACCATCCAATATCTATTCCATCCCATTGTCCATTGAGCCTGCTCATATCCCCCCTTTGCCGGATTACTACCAATAATCATAAAGGCTAATTTTTCGGGAATTTAGACCAAGCTTCTGGTAAACTGAGATTTTTCAATAACCCTCACTAACCTCTTCGAATAATTTCTTGCTAGAAACGTATTCCTGATTCCACTGATAACCAGTAGGCCCAAACAATTCGATTGGGGTAGTTGCTGACCCAACCACCACAGTATTTGTGGCAACTACGAAAAGGTGCAAAAAAAAGCAGTGATACTAACTGGAAAGTACAGTTTCAATATTGCCCATACGTAATCCTTTGTATAGACGTTTGAGGTGGACGGACACTAAGATAGAATCAGGCCGCTAATATGCCCAATGTACCTGTCGCAATATGATGAGAAGCTATTCCCCCGGAACAAAAGGATCAAAACCTTCTGCACCCCATGCCGGATTTATAGCTTGTACTTTTCCAGTTAGTCCATAAGGATCGGACACCCATATCCCAGGATGCACCAAATCCAAAGCAAGCCACCCTGCCGAAATAAATGAATTCTAAAGATCTTGGGCAAATCCAAAGAGGGTTTTCCCGTCCGCTCATCACAGAATATTTCGAGTCCCAATATACCAATGCCAGATAGCTGCTAAGAAACACAAGCCAGAAAATACAATATGCACCCCTGCCACACCTTCATAACTCCAAATACCCGGATTCATTGTAGCTCCTCCTGAAATACTCCAACCACCCCACGAATTTGTTATTCCTAAACGAGTCATGAAGGGAATGATGAACATACCTTGTCTCCACTTTGGATCTAGAACAGGATCAGAGGGATCAAAAACCACTAATTCATATAAAGCCATCAAGCCAACCCAACCAGAAACTAGAGCTATGTGCATTATAGCACCAAAGCAATTGACCGGATCATTCAATACGACAGTATGAAACACGATACCAAGGCAAACCCATGGAAATACTCCTTTAGCAAAGAAAATAAGACACGATGTCACTTTATTTATCGCATTGGCAAAGACTATCCATATCCTATGTACCTAACCCTTCTAGGGATTCTGTGTCAGAAAGTGTGAATATTTATTTTATTCCATTAAAAATAAGAAAAAGCCAATTCTGTTCGTAAGAAGAAAGAGAAGCAGATCTATTCTATACTCGATAAGTGCCAATATGCAATGGCAGCTTGGCCTATTTGGAAAAACGAAGAATAGATCCCTATCTCTTTTTGTTTAGTATTCGAATCACCATTTTTTTCTTTATTCAATCTGGTCTTTTCCTACTTATATGTGATAATCTTTCAATCTATGTATTATTTCAATCTACGTATTAATAGAATCTATAGTATTCATATAGAATAAGAAAAAAAGTGAAAACAGTAAACTACGGATTCTTTCTTTCTCTTCCATTATTACGTTTCCATATTAAAGGTAGTTTTCTTACTTAAATTTAATAATATTAGCTAATACGCCCAGTGGTGTTCCAAAAGTACCTTACCGGATTCCCAGAGATGAAGAAGCAACTTGGGGTTGACTTATACAATGTTTATGTATCGAGAAAGGACACTTTTTTTAGGTCAAGAGATTCGTTGCGAGGTCACGAATCATATTACAGGTTCATGTGTCTATCTCAGTATAGAAGATGGAATTAACGATATTTTTTTGTTTATAAACTCCCCAGGTGGGTGGTAATCTCAGGAATGGCTATTTTTTAATACGATGCAAACGGTGGCACCTGATATATATACAATATGCCTCGGAATAGCCGCGTCCATGGCGTCCTTCATTCTGCTTGGAGGAGAACCCAAGCGTGTATGGCATTCCCCCCACGTGAGGATTATGCTTCACCAACCTGCTAGCGCTTATTACGGGCAAGAACCCAGAATTTTACTAGAAGTGGAAGAGTTACACAAAGTTCACGAAATGATCACAAGGGTTTATGCACTAAGAACAGGCAAGCCATTTGGGTTGTATCCGAAGACATGGAGAGGGATGTTTTTATGTCAGCAGACGAAGCCAGAGCTTATGGACTTGTTGATATTGTAGGGGATGAAATGATTGACGAGCACTGCAATACTGATCCAGTATGGTTTTCCAAAATGTTTAAGGATTGGTAGTGGCCGGATTTCTTGTAAATTTATTTCAAACCTAAATTTGGGTTTTATGCGATTTAATGGAAATACTTCATAATGATCAATCATTCAGGTTAAGATCGATCTAAACCAATCCATTTTTTTATATACATACGACATGCCAACGGTTAAACAACTTATTAGAAATGCAAGATAGCCAATACAAAATGCTAGAAAATCGGCCGCACTTAAGGATGTCCTCAGCGTCGAGGAACATGTGCTAGGGTATGTGCGACTCGTTCAGATCATGGGTTGAAACAAATTAGACAATTTTTGAAGTATCCATGATCAATACCAATGAAGGATAGAGCTTCTTTATCCAGATTTCTATGGTATATGGAATTTCTGGTTTCCTTTGGTGCAAATCCAATCATCTAGATTGGAAATAAGAAGCAATTCCCCCATTGGTAGCAAACAGCCATTCATTAAGCGGAGGAAATAGTAATAAAAGAAAAAGGCTTCGGAGAGTCAGACTGGAACTACGGCTATGGGAAAGTTAGCTATGGAAGGAAAGCCGTCAACCCTAAACCATAGATTGAACACTCAAAGTGGATCCACCTAGTCATTAAATTGAGACACAACCTGCTTACTCACCTAGGGTCGGTCTAGCTCTGCCTACTACTCCTACTTATCCTTTTTTGAAGCTAGAAACAGAGCCATAGCCATACAATGGAGACCCTAACCTAAAGGAAATGGGTGGGTCGAAGGTAGATCATAACTAAAGGTGACAAGTCGATTGATCTATTTTATTTTATTTATGGAAGAACTTGAGCTGTTGACTACTCACTAAGGAGTCTGCCTCGTCAAGTAGAGCATCTGAGTGGAGATAACCTTTTAACCATAGCTGTGATAGCATCTGAGTGTATAAAATGGCAAGGTGTTTGTTAGTGCATCCCTTTCTTCATCTAGCAAGATATCAATACAGATGATGGAAAAAGTTTCCCTGTAAAACACATCGAGACCTACTATAAAGCAATGTGCGCCTATGAGGTATGATGATTTCACTTTCATCTTTTTTCCAAGCTACCCTTACAGGCACTGCACTCAAATCAACAATTAAGGGATTCAAAGGGAAAGAGTTTTGCTTATAGCTTGCATTTGACGTACTTAATTTAGTGAATAACGTGTGGGTTACTCTTTCTAGGGAACTCTAGTTTAACATATTGAGGGACATCCCTGACTTAGTGCATTCCCTGACATTAAGAGTCTCATGAATAAGTCACGTACTCATTGATCAACAATGATAATGTCTATTTCAAGGAACAAATCGATACATTATAAATATAGCATGTGATATATGTAACATCTCCATGTTGCCTCTAGGGCATATCACTAACAGGTTAATCCTCCAAAACACCCAAAAAAAATTCCTTTCATCGTTTGAGACTAGCTGTTGCATACTGCTCGAGCTAGGGGCTGTTTGCATTGCATTTCGTTTATCCTTGTGAGTGCCCCACATCGTGCAAGCAATTTGTGCCCTAACATCAGCTTCGAGAAGTCAGCTAGCGTCTCTCCTAGTACTTGATGTGAGATTTCTCCTTGCTTGCATCAGGTCACATTTTTCTTTGCACGCAAACCCACTGAACCTTTCTTACCTTGTTTATATCAGCAACTTATGGGCGTGCTTTGAACACTTATTCAATGTGCATTTGTAGGCTACGATAGCAGAAAACAAAAATTTCTACCGCGCACACCAGGACATCATGTGAGAGAGGGATCATGGATCGTTACCACTAGACGCGCAGTGCAGCGGAAGAAGGGTTGGAGAAGCCGATCCAACCACGCGCGCATCGAGGTAGTAGTGGAAGTAGTCGATCTCCGACGGATCAACACCGCAACAAGCAGCGCCTCTACCGGTATCCACATGTCCGGGGCTGGAACGCCGATCGCGAGTGTACTAGCACTCGTGAGCGGCTAGGGTTTGGCTCGGGAGGTGGCGGCTAGGGTTTAGTTCGAGGTTAACAGAAAAACGTGTATCTCCTCAGGCCCTCGCCTCGCTATATATGACCTCCTCACTTGGGCCTCATGAACCGAGGCCCAGTAAGAGTCTACTCAGATCTCTATCCGAATCGAGTACATATTTGAATCACATTCGAATAAGTGTTCCAACCCGTTAAGTGTGCGACCCTATAGGTTCACGTATATTTTGTCGTGACCCAGAAACGCCTCTCTGGTCACCCTGTTAATTGCGGCCTCTAGCAAGGCATATTAACCCCAAAATATACGTAAAGATCATATCGGCTGAACCTATAATGTTCACATGTACAAATCTTTTGCCTCACGACATCGATTGAGCTCAAGGCGAGACTTGTGTCATCCTCTTAATAGCTCAATCACTCACTCGATCCTGTGATGATTACAAACTTGTGATTGACACCTCAATCACCCTAGCATGACCATGCACTTCCATAATCCATTACATCGAGGGCCCAGAGATATCTCTCCCGTAAGAAGGGGCAAATTCTTCTTGATCATTCACATCCCACTACATGTTTCATAGCAAACCGAAGACTTACTTTTATGACTACCCAGTTACGGAGTAGTGTTTAGTAGTCCCAAAATAAACTACTACGTATGTTGGGAACCATGATGATCTCAAGTCTAAGAACTCTACATAAACACTACTTGAGACTAACTGATGACACATGAAATCTCTTGCAGTATCTCATGGCGGGTCTATCAACATATGTTCACTAACATATGTCCATATTATCGATTTGGTATCTCCATACCATGATCCATGAGACATGATCATCATCAGTACATATGCTTGATGTTAGAAATCATATTTGTTCCTCATATGATATATGATCAGGGATCATTTAGAAATAGCAACATTTGACATTAAGAGTCTCACGAATAAGTCACGTAACTCATTGATCAATAATGATGATGTCTATTTCAAGGAACCAATCAATATATTATAAACATAGCATGTGATATATATATAACATCTCCATGTTGCCTCTAGGGCATATCACTAATAGTCTCCCACTTGCACTAGAGTCAACCATGTAGGCATCTAATACCCATTGCCCTAATGTGAGCCTCATGCTTTGGCTAGGGAAGCGGCTTTGTCAACGGATTTGCAATGTTTAAATCCGTTTGTACTTTGCATATCTTTACATTGCCTCTCTCCACTATCTCGTGGATGAGATGAAAACGCCGTAAAATGTGCTTGGACTTCTGGTGAGATCTAGGCTCCTTGGCTTGCGCAATGGCCCCACTATTATCACAGTAGAGGTCCATTGGACTGAAGGCACTAGTCATCACACCAAGCTCGGAAACAAATTTCTTCATCCAAACAGCTTCTTTAGCACCTTCAGAAGCTGCAATGTACTGGGCTTCCGTTGTAGAATCAGCAACCGTCTCCTGCTTGGAACTCTTCCAGCTCACCGCACCGCCATTTAGGCAGAACACAAATCCAGATTGCGATATGAAATCGTCTTTGTCAGTTTGGAAGCTAGCATCAGTGTAACCATTTACAACGAGCTCTTCTTCACCTCCATAGACAAGGAACACATCTTTAGTTCTTCTCAAGTACTTCCAGTGACCTTCACCTGGATCTGATTGGTATCTACTCGTAGCACTTAGGGTATACAAGACATCTGGACGTGTACAAAGCATGCTATACATAATGGACCCAATGGCCGAAGCATATGGGATCGCATTCATCTTATCCCGCTCATCAGGTGTACTAGGACACTGACTCTTGCTAAGATTTATACCATGTGACATAGGTAGGAAACCTCTCTTAGAGTCCTGCATGTTGAACCTTTTCAACACCTTGTCAATATATGTATCTTGACATAATCCAATTAGCCTACTTGATCTATCTCTATAGATCTTGATGCCCAGAATGTAGCCGCCTCTCCTAAGTCTTTCATAGAGAAACAATTTTTCAATGAAGACTTAACAGATTCGAGCATAGGAATGTCATTTCCGATCAGTAATATGTCGTCCACATATAAGATCAGAAATACAAGTGCGCTCCCACTAGCCTTTTTATAAACACAAGGCTCTTCTTCGTTCTTGATGAAACCAAACCCTTTGATCACTTCATCAAAACGAATATTCCAACTCCGAGACGCCTGCTTTAATCCATAAATGGATCTTTGCAGCTTGCATATCTTTCCAGCTGATTGTGGATCGACAAAACCTGTGGGCTGTGTCATGTACACATCCTCACTCAGATTTCCATTAAGGAAACTGTTTTGACATCCATTTGCCATATCTCATAGTCGAAATATGCAGCAATTGCTAGAATGATCCGAATAGACTTTAGCATTGCGACGGGTGAAAAAGTTTCATCATAATCAACACCTTGAATCTGTTTGAAACCTTTGGCCACCAATCGTGCCTTATAGATGTGAACATTTCCATCCATGTCTATCTTTTTCTTGAAAACCCATTTGCACTCAATGGTTTTAACACCATCAGGTGGATCAACCAAGTTCCAAACTTGATTAATATGCATGGATTCAATTTCGGATCTCATGGCTTCAAGCCATTTCTCAGAGTCTGTCCCACCATCGCTTCTTCATAGGTCTTAGGCTCATCCTTGTCTAACAACAATATGTCCCTTTGTTGAGTAGTCAAGAACATGTACCTCTTAGGTGCACGACGTGACCTCTCTGACCTACGTGGTGCCGGTGTGTCTACAACAGGTGCTTCAACACTTTGTTCATCCTGCTGTGGTTCTGTAGGAGCTAAAACATTTTCAGGTGTTTCTCGAATTTCTTCGAGTTGCACCGTTCTCCCACTATCACTTCTTGAGAGAAACTCTTTCTCTAAGAAGACACCATGTCGGGCAACAAACACCATGCCTTCATGTTGATTATAGAAGTAATATCCTTTTGTTTCCTAAGGATACCCGACAAAGAAGCATTTGTCAGACTTAGGAGTGAGCTTATCAAATTGCAAACGTTTTACATAAGCCTCACATCCCCAAATCTTAAGGAAAGACAAGCTAGGACGTTGTCCTGTCCACATCTCATATGGTGTCTTTTCTACTGACTTTGATGGAACTCTGTTTAGTGTGAACGCGGCTGTTTCAAGAGCGTATCCCCAAAAGGACAATGGAAGATCACTTTGGCTCATCATGGATCGCACCATATCTAATAAGGTGCGATATCTCCGTTCAGATACCCCATTCCACTGAGGTGTTCCTGGTGGAGTCAACTGTGGAACAATTCCACAATCCTTCAGATGATTACCAAACTCGTGGCTCAAATACTCGCCTCCACGATCAAATCGTAGAAACTTGATTGTTTTACCTAAATTATTTTGTACTTCATTTTGGAATTCCTTGAACTTTTCAAAGGATTCAGACTTATGTTTCATTAGGTACACATACCCATATCTATTGAAGTCATCAGTAAAAGTTATGAAGTACCCAAAACCACCTCTGGCTGTTGAGCTCATTGGTCCACATACTCCAGAGGCTGTTCGCAATCTCGACGGATGCACGATCAGCCCAACCACGAGGGTAATTGTTCCTGTAGGCAATCGAGAACTAGCAAGAACATGATGAACAAGCAACTTAATTTGCGAATAAAGATGAAGGTTTAATTCAAGAGAACAAACGATGGGGTTCCGAAGACGAGTAAACCGGCGATCTAGCCGATCACGGGATTACACGGTAAAGTAATGACACTAACTTTAATCTAACAAAACCCAATATGTTTGTGGTGGCTCTACAGGTATCAATAGGATGGGAGGACAGCCACAAGGGTGTTGGGGTCGTTCTCCAACCCTAGGACGCGTCCCTAATGGACCCGACTTGATACATGGGCCTTCGGCCCTAAAACGGTGACGCAGCACCTTAAACAGGGACCCCTCATCACTAAAACAACGATTGCGGACGATTCCGAGCAGATATAAACATGAGTCTAGATCCGTTAGAAAGTAGACTTGATAAGCTTTCCGTGAAGTACTAGAATTCCCAAAATCGGAGTTTGTATGAAGTCGTGGCGGCTGTCACAAGTTGGCGATGTCGTACAGTCCGATTCCAGCCTGCGCGAATCCCTTTTCTTGTTGATCTCCTCCCTTCCCTTGGTGACCTTCTCCATGCGTAGGTGGGGACGTATCGATGGTGTTGATGTCCTCATCAATGATGATCTCAAGTCTAAGGACTCTACATAGACACTACTTGAGACTAACTGATGACACATAAAATCTCTGCAGTATCTCATGGCGGGTCTATCCAACATTCACTAACATATGTCCATATTATCGATTTGGTATCTCCATACCATGATCCATGAGACATGATCATCAATCAATACATATGCTGATGTTAGAATTATATTTGTTCCTCATATGATATATGATCAGGGATCATTTAGAAATAGCAACATTTGACATTAAGAGTCTCATGAATAAGTCACGTACTCATTGATCAATAATGATGATGTCTATTTCATGGAACCAATCAATACATTATAACATAGCATGTGATATATATATAACATCTCCATGTTGCCTCTAGGGCATATCACTAACAGCATTTACTGATTTGATTGTGCTAATCCTTGCTACCAAGTGCAATCTTTCCTATAGCTACACAGAATTTCTACAACGAACCAGTTTGTGTCACCTGGCAATCGCTCCATCCAATCTTCACAGGTTGTACCACTGATTGCAGATCACCACTGCTCGTTTGGTAAGATCTTGTAAGACTTCGATACTGGCTTGTGATTATGTGACCCCACATACATACATCCTACTAGCTGCAGGTCACATATGTGTGTTTTGTTTTCTGGTTTTCTTGTGACTAACCATGGCAAGAGATACAGAGACTTCAGACAACACCTTCCCACAGTCTCCTCGCACCTGAGGCATCATCCAACATTTTGATCGCCTAATGCGGGAGCGCGTAGAAGGTCTTGATGGCGACTTACGCACCACAAATGAACACCTTGCCCAGCTAGAGGAAGCTCAACTTCAGACCACTATGGCGCTCAATGACATGAGGGCCACTCAGAACAACACCAACACTACTCTTGCGAACATGGTGACAAGACTTAACGAGTTGTCACGAACAATTGCTGCGGTTGTTCGACAGCAACCTGCGCCTGGCCAGCATGATGAGGACTATGTCGGGGACACTGAGGATGATGTGAGCATCCTCTCAGCTGCAGATCAACGTCAACAACGTGATCCTCCTCACCAACAAAGGCGCCAACGTGGGGTACGTAATCAAGATGATTCTTTTGCTAAGATCAAATTCACTATTCCTGCTTTTAGTGGAAAATATGATCCTGATCTTTATCTTACCTGGGAGCTAGCTGTTGATAAAAAATTTGCATGTCATGATGTTCCTACTAATACACAAGTTAGGGCTGCTACTAGTGAATTCACTGACTTTGCATCTGTGTGGTGGCGCGAACATTGCCACAAACACCCGAATAACATTCCCACAACTTGGAAAGCTTTGAAACTGCTCATGCGACATAGATTCGTCCCTTCATACTATGCTCGCAATATGTTAAATAAATTGTAGCGTTTATGTCAAGGAACAAATTCTGTAGAAGAGTACTACCAAGAGCTGCAAATTGGCATGTTACGTTGTGGTCTTGTTGAGGAAAATGAAGCAGCTATGGCTCGATTTTTGTGTGGGTTGAATCATGAGATACAGGATATTCTTGATTACAAAGATTACAATTCTATGACTCGCTTGTTTCATCTTGCTTGCAAAGCTGAACGTGAAGTGCAGGGACGTCAACCGAAACCACGGACTAATTTTTCTGCAGGTCGCACTAATTCTTGGAGGACAAGTCCAGCAGCTATGTCATCCTCTTCCACGGCGGCACCTTCTTCCTCCACCAACAAGCCACTCACCGTGCCCTCAGCTGCAACACCACAAGTTTCTGCAGGCCCCACACCTGCAACTCACGGTTCCTTGTCTACTGCTTCGGTTGCATTTACGGGTCATACCAGGGATGTCCAATGCCATCGCTGCAAGGGCTATGGACACATCATGTGCGATTGCCCCAACAAGAGAGTGCTGGTCATCCGTGAGGACGGTGAGTATGATTCAGCTAGTGATTTTAATGATGAAACATACGCTATACTTGCACATGACGTTGCAGAACCGAAGGACCAAGACGAACATGTCACTGCTGATGATGCTGACAAGTATTTGAGTATTGTAGTACAACATGTGCTAAGTACTCAGATTGCCACAAAGGACAGGAATCAATGCCATAATTTGTTTCAAACCAAAGGGGTGGTGACGGCGGGAGCTGCAACAACCTAGCGAGTACAGATATGGTGGAAAAGCTTGCCCTACCAACTCACCCACATCCCCATCCCTGTCACATCCAATGGCTCAATCAAAGTGGTAAGCTTAAGGTAACACATTCTGTACGGGTGCCCTTTGCTATGGGTTCATAAGTGAGATTATGTTGATTGTGATGTTGTCCCCAGGCAAGCATGCTCCATGATACTTGGTTGACTATGGCAATATGACACTAATTGTGTGCACCACGGCCGCACTAATCAGTATTCGCTTTTATTTAAAGGAAAGAAAATTGTGTTGCATCCAATGACCCCAGAACAAATTGTTAAAGATGAACTTGCTTGGGCCGAGTGAAAATCAGATTGTGGCTAATGAGTTTGTGCAGCGAACAGAACACTCCCACATTGCTGCACATGACATGAAACTGAAGACTCCTGTGTTGCTCGCTACTCATGCCGATTTGGATGAGTGGGCCGCTAGTAATTCTTCTTGTTATGTTCTCATGTGCACACAAGTTTTGTTTTCTATGGATGATTTGCCCCCTGCTTTTCCTTCCACGGTCACTAACCTTTTGCAGGAGTTTTCCGATGTCTTTCCAAGTGAAGTACCAGCAGGTCTTCCTCCCCTCCGAGGAATTGAACATCAAATTGACCTCATTCCGGGTGCTTCCCTGCCCAATCGTGCTGCATACCGCACCAACCCTGAGGAGACCAAAGAAATTCAACGTCAAGTTCAAGAATTGCTTGATAAGGGGTACGTTCGTGAATCTCTCAGCCCTTGTGCTGTTCCTGTTATTCTTGTGCCAAAGAAAGATGGGTCATGGCGTATGTATGTAGATTGTCGTGCCATTAACAACATCACAATACGGTATCATCACCCCATTCCTCGGTTGGATGATATGCTTGATGAGCTAAGTGGTGTTGTTCTTTTCTCCAACATTGATTTGCGCAGTGGGTACCGTCAAATTTGTATGAAATTGGGGGATGAATGGAAGACGGCTTTTAAAACTAAGTTTGGCTTATATGAGTGGTTAGTTATGCCTTTTGGATTAACTAATGCACCTAGTACATTCATGAGATTGATGAACGAAGTTTTGCGTGCTTTCATTGGCAAATTTGTGGTTATCTATTTCGATGATATCTTGATTTATAGCAAATCTTTGGAGGACCACCTTGATCATTTGCGTGCTGTTTGCGGGGCTTTACGTACTGCACGTTTGTTTGGCAATAAGTGAAACTTTTGCACAGACCGTGTCTCTTTTCTTGGCTATGTTGTTACATCACAGGGAATTGAAGTGGACCACACCAAGATCGAGGCAATTCAGAGCTGGCCTACTCCGAACACTGTTACACAGATTCGAAGCTTCCTTGGACTTGCAGGATTTTATCGCAGATTTGTTCGTGATTTTCGAACCATTGCCGCTCCGCTGAATGAACTCACCAAGAAAGGAGTTCCCTTTTCATGGGGTGCAGCCCACGAAGAAGCCTTCATGACTTTGAAAGATAAGTTAACTCATCCACCTTTGCTGCAGCTTCTTGATTTCAATAAGATGTTTGAGCTGGAATGTGATGCAAGTGTAATTGGATTGGGTGGTGTTTTGTTGCAAGAAGGTAAACCAGTGGCTTATTTTAGTGAGAAATTGAGTGGTGCTAGTTTAAACTACTCCACTTATGACAAAGAGTTACTTGCTTTGGTTCGTACTCTTGAGACATGGCAGCATTACTTATGGCCCAAAGAATTTATTATTCACTCTGATCATGAATCGTTGAAGCACATTGAAAACCAATCCAATCTGAACCGTAGACATGCTAAGTGGGTCGAGTTCATTGAGTCTTTTCCCTATGTAATCAAACACAAGAAGGGGAAAGAAAATGTTATTGCAGATGCTTTGTCTCGCCGATACACTATGCTCTCTCAACTTGACTTTAAGATTTTTGGGCTGGAAACCTTGAAGGAGCAGTACACAAATGATATAGATTTCAAGGATGCACTGGAGCATTGCAAGGATGGCAGACCATGGGGTAAATTCTTCATGAATGATGGATTTTTATTTCGTGCTAACAAGCTGTGCATTCCAGCTAGTTCTGTTCGTCGTTTTGTTGTTACAGGAAGCACGCGGCGGTGGCCTCATGGGTCATTTGGTGCCAAGAAGACGGAGACGTGCTGGCTGCTCACTTCTTTTGGCCAAAGTTGCGACACGATGTGGAGAGGTTTGTTGCGTGCTGTCCCACATGTCAACGAGCAAAATTCCCGCTTCAACCCTTTGGTTGTACATACCTCTTCCTGTTCCCAATGCTCCTTGGGAAGACACTTCAATGGATTTTGTTTTAGGATTGCCTAGAACTAAGAAGGGCAGGGATAGTGTCTTTGTGGTTGTTGACCGATTTTCTAAAATGGCTCACTTCATACCATGCCACAAGACAGATGATGCTACTCATATCGCTGATCTATTCTTTCGTGAAATTGTTCGCTTGCATGGTGTGCCTAATACCATAGTCTCAGATCGTGATGCCAAATTTCTTAGTCATTTTTGGAGAACTTTATGGAACAGGTTGGGTACTAAATTACTTTTTAGCACCACATGCCAACCTGAAACTGATGGCCAAACAGAAGTTGTTAATAGAACTTTATCTACCATGCTTAGGGCTGTTTTAAAGAAGAATTTGAAAATGTGGGAGGACTGTTTGCCTCATATTGAATTTGCTTATAATCATTCTGTACATTCCACCACTAAGATGTGCCCTTTCCAAATTGTCTATGGTTTTGTTCCTCATGCACCAATTGATTTACTCTCTGCCCCATCCTTGGAGGACAAGAATTTTGATGCTAACCACCGTGCTGATTTGATATTAAAAATTCATGAGCAAACCAGGGCAAACATTCAGTCAATAAATACAAAGAATCAGTTGCAGGTAATAAGGGCAGACGACATGTTACTTTCCAGCCCGATGACTTGGTCTGGTTACACCTGTGAAAGGATCGCTTTGCTGCCTTGCAAAAATCGAAATTGATGCCTCGTGCTGATGGGCCATTCAAGGTTCTTGAAAGGATAAATGATAACACATATAAACTTGACCTCCCTGCAGAATATGGTGTTTCCTCTGCTTTCAATGTTGCAGATTTGAAACCATACGTAGGAGAGGAAAAACAACTCTCGTCGAGGATGACTTCGATTCAAGATAGGGAGGATGATGAGGACACTACTTCTTTGCTGCCAACCACGTCCTCTACTGTAGCCACACATCCATAAATGATGCGAGGACCGATGACTCGAGCTCGTGCACGTGAACTAAACTATGTCATGCTCCTAAGGAATGAGGGTCCAGAAGATGGCAACCAATAAATAGGTGTTGCATCACCTTTCCTTAGGGCTGGAGCCATGTAATAAGTCTACTTTAGACAAATTAGGAAAGGATAGGAGGAGATTTCGCCCTGCCATTATTGCTGGCCGAAATTCCCTCCCTCCCTCCTATTTAGACCAGGCCGAGCCCCATTTGTGGACAGGTTTTGCTTTGCTTTTGTTTAGTCCTTGTGTAAACAGATCTGTTCTTCAGTTGTGCCAGACGGCCACCTGTAAGACAGCCATTGTGAACCCCAATTTGAGAGTTTTTCTTTGCCTATATCTTGTTCTTGCTTGTTCTTCCATGGCGTGCAGGAATTGAACTTCGTGTTCAGGTTGATCGGGCTTTGCAGCTCAATAACCATTTGGAGTTGGTTCAGCGATTGCTAAGGCACACACGACTTGTTCGGTTGTAGTCTGATCGCGAGAGTCACCTCCTTTCCAATCACTCTCACCGAAAGATTGGGCAGTCCCTATCAGGAATAGGAATTGTAGTACCATTGGAAGAAGAGGCACCAGTGGGAACATCTCTACTGACGAACCATTTCAATGTACGGTGCTGCCGTGCCACAGGGCACAACCAAAGTAATGAAAAAGAAGAAGTTCTGCAGTTGGACCATCTACTCTATCCGTTCGATTTGAGCTTCTCCAGAGAAGATGAGACGCTAAAAATGAAAGTGTTCGCAATGCATACCGAAAATGGGTACCTATGTTGCCGACCATTAATGACTAATTCGAAGACCAGGAGCAGGGGCACGTGCCAAGAAAGATTTGTTACTTTCCCTATGGTTTTCGAGCTTTTTCAATAAAACCTTCTCGTAGAAGTATTTTCACAAAGTTTTCAGTAATAAAATATTAGTAGATGCTATTCGAACCCTTCCTTTTATTAAGATTAGAATTCTTATTCTTACTATTATATAATTATTATTTTTTCATGTATATGCGTCAGACATAATCTACTAATTGATCTATATTCAGATACCCTACTCTATCATAGTCTCTACTACTAGTATTTATAATACCTCAGGAGCTCATGAGACTCTTTTTGTGAAATTCATAAGTCTCAATTCCCGAGCGATCGCACCAAAAACTTGAGTTCCTTTAGAAGGTAGCCTAAAGTATGACTTAGTGCCTTAGGCTACCTTCTAATCCCATGCCGGCAATATGCTCATTAAATAAATTGGGTGGTAGGCCTTAAGTAAGTGGATTCCTTTTGGCAGATGGAACATAAAGAACATTATGCAATAATAGCTTGAAACCTCCTCCTAGAACTAATGAAAGATCTCCAATAGCCTCAACATGAAGTTCATTACCATCCGCCACTCTAAGACTTCGCTCTCCTTTGTAATAGTCCTCACGGAACGCAATTTCTGAAATGAATTGGTGACGTGCACAGTTGTACCTGAGTCAATCCACCAAGAACCAGATGCATAATTCACATAGAGTGCATCATCAACATAAGAGATAATATCAATAATAACGTTACCATGCTTAGCAAGCGACTTCCTAAAGCCATTACACTGTTTCTACATGTGTCCAGTCTTTTTGCAAAACTTGCACATTACGTCATTGGATGTAGACGTACCAGATCCAGATGGAGCACCACCAGATCCAGATAGGGCACCTTGGGGTGGCTTAAACTTCCCCTTAGGCTTAGGCTTAGGCTTGCCAGTCTTAAATCTTTTGCTGGATTTGTCTACACAAGCTTCATCAACCTTCCTCTTTCCCTTATCAGACTCAGCGAGGAAAACCTGTTCCTTTTGCCTTTCTGTCTTTTGACGCTCCTCCTCCTCTACGGAGTGGAAGATCAATTCGGCAATGGACCATTTGTCATTCTGAGTATTATAGTTGATCTTAAATAGACCGTAATCCGGTGGCAAGGAACTCATGATGAAGTGGACTAGAAAGCCATCAGAGATAGCCAAGTCCATGCTCTTCAATTGTGCTGCCATGTTGGTCATAGCCATGATGTGCTCTCATACACTCCCCTTCCCGTCGTAACGAGTGTCGGCGAAATGGGAATGGGGGCCTCACATACCCCGGGGACGCGTGGGTCGTCAGCCACGTCAGCTCCTCCGGGGGCCACATCCTGCACAATTGGCGGCCGGCCACGACCGTGTCTCCCGCTAACTGTCCGGGCCCAGGGTGCGCCTCCCCGTGCCCGGATGCGTCGCCCCCGGCCCCGGGTGTGCTTCCCCGTGCCCGGATGCGCCGCCCCCAGGCCCGGGCGCGTGTTGCCCGGATGTGCCTTCCCCGGACCCGGGACCCACACGCACGGTCCCAGGGCGCGTTCCCGAGGAGCGGAGCGACACTCTGGCGACCATGCGACCAGACAGCCACCCGCAGCAGCCGAGCGGCAAGACGACCAGACCAGCCGCCCTCGGCAGCCGCTCCAGACGGCGACTAGACGCTCCTCCGGCGTGGGCTCAGGAGGCGGGCGTGGGCGACTGGACGTCCCTTCAGCACGGCGCGGCAGGCGGTGGCATGCGACGAGACCAATCGTAGTTAGCTTCCTCATGTATCTGGGCACTGTGGACTCCCCCTTACACGATAAAAGGAGGATCCAGGCCACAGGCCAAGGGGGCTTTTCCCCGGTCTCTGACTGACGGGCTCTCGCTCTCTAGCTGGCTCTCTCGCCACTATACATCTTCTTCAGCTCCGGTAAGCGAGCTGAGTTCTCCTTGTAACAGCATACCACATTCATCTCCACATAGCCAAACACACAGGAGTAGGGTATTACGCCTCCGCGTGGCCCGAACCTATCTACTTCCTCCTGTCTCTTTGCGTGTCTTTTTCTCCGCTGATCATCTCCCAGACGCCGCATTCGCCTGAGAACCACTTCCCTGGCCGAACCTCAAAGGGGGGTCTCCAGACTTCCCGCCGTCGGGGTTTCATCCTTCGACAACGAGAGGTGAGCATCCTGTTAACGCCAAAATTTGGCACGATTCATATCCATGTTCGGTTAAGGAAAGAAGCCATGTCAGCCAATGGAAGCTCATCTGGAAGAGACCAAGCCTGGAAGGAATCGTGAAGACCACGTTATGGCAGTTATTTATCTTATCTATTAGATAGTTTTATCTTTTAGGAAACCTGATCTCTTGTCCGATCAGGTCTGTTAGTTTTCCTTTTCTAGTTAGGAAAGTCCTGTTCCGGGTCCTATAAGGACTCATGTAACTCGGGGTATAAATACGTACGCCCGGGCACCTTGTAAATTATCCACACAGATCAATCAAATTCGGCGCATCGCCACCCTTTCGATGGGTTCTTGCTTCTCGAGCGGGGCTGCATCGGTTAGGTCCGAACTCCTGCGAGAGGGTAAGACTCGTCACCCCTTACCCAGGTGTATCTGCCCTGTCTACGGCTGCATCGGTTCGGTCCGACCTCTTAGGCCGATCAGGTATACCACATCACGCGTGTGTAGATCTTATCAGCTTACTGGGGGCGATTTATCATCAGTTCGTGCTGCATCGGTTGGGTCCGATCTACTGAGCTGCCAGCGATAAATCATTCCTGCTAGGTTGATGGTTTTTGCGCAAGTGTCTTATCGGAATGTATAGCCGATAAGTTATCTTATTACATCACAGTTGCATTAGGTCTATCGGCTTGTTGAGGTTCCTTTATTATTATTAATCTGTGCTGCATCAGTTAGGTCTGAACTACTAGATTGATAATAATAGATTTATCCTTGTCGAGCCGATCGGTGTATATGCGACGTTCTATCGTAGTGCTTAGCCGGTAGGTTATCTTTTTATAAAGCCGACTGTATTATCTTTACTATTTTGGTCATCTATATTATCATCGGTTTTCTAGCCGATGCACATGTGTTTCCTTGGCAGTCGGCTAGCTTACTATTCTACCTATCTATTTTATCATCGGCTTCTAGCCGATGCACATGTTATACTGACAGCTTATCTATTTGCTTATAGCGTTATCGGTTTCCTAGCCGATACACAGGTGCCATCGGCCATCGGCTACAAGGAGCCTACATCAGTCCGTATCGGCCGATAACCGATGTGCAATTGTTGCTGACCCGGGCACGAGCACAAGCGAGGACACGGGCACAAGACCCGGGCGCGGACAGCTGGGGCCCGGACAAAGTTTTATCATCGGCTTTTAGCCGATGCTCAAGCATTCCTTCGGCAATCGGCTAGCAGGATTCTTATTGGCCGATTGAATCCCTGAGCTAAAATTCTCCTTGTCAATTGCGGGGTCAAATTGACTGGCACGCCTACGAACCTCAAATATTTTAGGACCTGCACTGGAGCTAAGCAGATCTCCCAGGCCTTCGTATGTTCAATCGCATCATCAACAAGCTTCTTGGCACACCCGGTGGTTTTTGGTGCGAACACATCCTCATTATGAGAACACTAGCATAAGTCTTAGATGAGTCTTTAAAATTTGCTCAACATTAGTCGTATACTTCCTGGCGTTGCCAGCATCAGAAATGCCACCTCTGATGCCAGGGGATATAGAGTTCTTAATGACTAGTAAACTCATGTGATTCGTCTTTTCCCATTTCTCCACCTTCTCCTTATATGCCTTCTTAATTGCATTAGTGGCACTAACGGGAGGAGGAATGGGTGCATCCTCACGTAAGGCAACATCATAATCAAGTAGCCCAAGAGTAATTATCACCCTCTCCTTTCATTCCTGGAAGTTGGTGCCATTAGTTGCTTAATGCTGTTTATTTGAGCAACGACATTATTAACAGCTGAAATTAACGACAAATCATTAGTAAACAGCGAAAATGTACATAATTAACCCTACGTTGGTCTGATTAATCATGCACAAGAAAATTATTTTACTCCATAATTCCGTTGGGTAAAATGAAGCAAAGCTAACTTTGTCGTCAATAATAATATCCTAAGCCGTAACTCCGTTGGGTCAAAATGACGAAGAAAATAAATAAAATATTCCAACTAAAATTCTAGTTGGTTCCATTTAGTTGGAAATTAATTATAATGCAGAAAATAAATTTTACTTTAATTTATAGCATTAAGAAATGGCCTAAAAGAATTAAATCTTAATGTAGAAATCATAAATTAATAATTATGGCCTAAAGAAATTAAAACTCAACACATAAAATATAAGGGAAAATTTTTTTTACTTAAATTTAATGGCAACATAATAATTTTACTGAAATTTAATAGCATTAAGCAATTTAAATCTGCTTATAGGAATTAGTAGAGGAAAAAACTAAAGAAAATAAATAGAAAATGTAATTTGTCCTTGCGGCCCATTAGAGGCCTCCCGGCCTGTTACTGTGCCAGGGAGCTCGGGCGCGCGCACGCGGCCCATAATTCGCGCACGGCCTGATCAACCCGCGGCCCAAAATCATCCGCCGTTGATCTTAGTCGGCGGCCGGGATTGCCCGGATGGATCGGCGCGGCGCAGGCACAGCGATGACCGTCGGGATGTGATCCGACGGCCATAGATCGACGCGCACGCGCTAAAATCGCCGCTCGGCCAGCGAAACCCTAATCCCCATTCTCTCCCGATTTCCACGCGCGAGAAAACGGCGCCGACGCCGAGCGAAGCGGCGGCGGCGGCCATGGCGCGCGGCGGTCTCAGGCGGCGCGCCGTGGTGTCCCTCGCCGCCGTCGCGCTGGTTCTCCTCCTCGGCGCGGCCGTGCCACGGCCGCGCCGGGCGAGCCTCGGCCCCGCGCGGCCAAGGAGGCAAGGCACGGGACCGGTCCAGCACTGCGGCAAGATGGGGACCATGAGGTCGCACGAAGGCGGGTTCGCGGCGGAGCTCGAGGTGCGGGCCGGACGTGAGGTCGACGAGGTCGCACGGAGGCGGGATGAGCTAAGACCGCCGCTGCGCAACTTCGGCGAGGAGGACCTCCGGTGAGTCCGACTTAATCCTGCACCAATTTGGAATTTCTTGACTCGGGGATTTGGGGAAAAATGACATTTGAGTTCTCAATCTCAGGGAGAAAAAATTTTTAGGGTTTCGGCCGATGGGGAATTTGGGGATTTTAAGTGTCTTAGCCCAAAATTTGGCTCCCCTCCTTCTAATTGCTACCCAAACCGAACCGATTGGACGAAACCACGGCAACAATGGGCTCTACATCAACCGGTCAGTAACATCCCTCCCTCTTGCTCTCTCATAGGGTATCTTTGGCAAGCTAGTATATTTGCGCCATTTGCTGTGGTTGCCTTGCTCTCTGTTTTGTTATCCAATTAGGAAAGAACGACCGTGTGGTTGAATTTTGCTATCGATGGATATTTGATTTTGCTGTCCTCTAGGAGAAAGCTTGTCTTAAAACAGTCTATGCTGTTATTGTTATGTCTTTGTTTTGTCACTAGGCAACTAAGCATTAAATTATGTTGATCACTCATCATGGAGTTAATAGCATAATCAATAAAATTTAACATTTGTTTCTTTAGGGCCCAATAAAAACATCCTATGATGATATCATGCTCACTACTTGTATGGTCTTGCTCCAAGTTTGAAGTCAGGATTATCGTTGAGCAAATAAAATGGATTACTGAAACATCATATTCGTATTACTGGAGCATCCTGTTTCCCTGTGCATATATGATATTTGTGTGTCTAGGTTCTTATTCTCTCTTCTTATGCTTCGTCATATGGCGAAGTCTTTTTCTTATTTGTCTCTTTGCAATTTGGATTCCTAGTGGTGCAAGCATGGTTGAAAATTGACACAAAATGTATTATGATTCGTTCTAGTACTATCTGGAATCTTTATTTCTTTTCAGTGATACAACAGGCCATTTGGTGGACTTTATGCTTTGTGTATGTATGGATTTAAATGTTAATTAGCAATTTATTGTGCATGGTATATTTATTTGTTTTGGCTTGAACATGAATGTGGGTGACTGGTCCAACCACAAACTGCCACTGATAACAGTAGTATCAGTGGCTTTAGATAGATCGTTCTATCATGTGCTACATTAGTGACACTGCTAGTTAAGATGATTTGTTTTTGGAGTGATTTGGCTTGTGTGACGTGTGTTTGCTTTCCTTGAATTCTGCTGTCTGTTTGTTTGCATGCATTGATTTTCACAAAACAATTGGATTCTTTTTGCTTTGCTTTACTTTGGGAAGAATCAGGAGTTGTCATCGTATGGGATTTATTTGAAGGGGAGTTTGTGTCTTTTACATTTGTATCATATTGCATTAATTTTTAGTTGCTCTATAATCAGAAAAAAAGGATAAAGAGCTTTGATTTTTACCTCTAGTCAATCATTTTGCTTGCTAGCAATATTTGTGAGGTGGATTGATCATTAGTTTAACTATTGTGTCTTCTAGCTTCTTTATGAGCCTTTGGTACAGCTTTTGAGGGATATGATGCATGACACGTAATTCTTCTATTTCAACATAAAGAAATATGCTGTGCTGATCTAGTGGCTAATTTGGGTGAAATATGCTTACACATGTTCATGCTGAGTTTATTTCATCCTTTGCCAGAAGTGCTATTGCTCATGCAATGAAGAAAAATAAAAAAAATGCTAAATCTGAAAGAAAAATGTCAAAAACAAAACAAAAGGTGCACAGAAACAGAATAGTGCATCATGAAAATTTGTTTTTCCTATGCCATCTAACGAGATTGCTTATCATTGCACTTTGATATGAACTTGGAGGTGGTCATAGTTGACAAGACCGTTGCATGGGGACTGCTTGTGTACCATTGCACTCTGTGTATGCAAGAACCTCACAATAGGTCGTGTGACTGAAACTCAGGTGGCACCTTGTATCCCTGGATAGAGGTTGCTGTGCTGAGATAGGCACTTTCGAAAATACATACAATATTGCATTTTCTAAATCTGAAATTTTCTCAACATTGCACTTTTACAAGCTTAGGCATTGCTTTGGATGTATAGACACGGCTTGAAAATTATGTGTGAGGTATTTTTCTTGAGTTGGTCCTAGTGAAAGCACTGCATTATAAATCATTGAATCATATAACCTTTTAGTGCGGATTTAATCTTAAGAGTTGTAACTTTGTTTCATCTTGAGGCTCTATGGCATGATTGTTAGCTAGCTGACCACTTTATCTCACTTGTGTTGCAAACTTGTCACTTGGTTTGCTTTAGGTAAACTTCAAAGCTCCCAAAGTCAAGAAATTGGAAGAGGAAAAATATAAAAATTAGTGTACCCATGGCATATGTGCTTCTTGGTTATTTATTTTGCATTCCTTTATGAGTCATTCTCAAAGGGGAGAAATACTACATGTGTAGTTGACATGGGAGAAATTTGGTTTGAAGTTTGTATCAAAGGGTTGATTTTGAAAAAGACTCGATTTTGTGCTTTATTGAAAAGGGATGGAAACTCTCTTTCTTTGCTAACCGGGAGAGTTTTTCTTTTGCTTTTTTCACTTTGACATGGTTTAGCTTTTCTGAACTACTTTGAGCTAACTTGTGCTTTTTTAACACTTTGTTTTGCATTTGTTTTTTAAACACTGAAAACATGCATTACTAGAGGTGTTACCAATGTTTTCATCAAGGGCATGCCATGTTCACTTGCTCTTCTATGCCAGCTCCCTTCTCGTTATTGCAGCACTTCATTTTCACTTGCCCTATTGGTTATGTAGTTTTTTTGATTCTGAGAAGTTGGTACAGTTTCAAGAAAGTAAGGTGAAATTAGGTGATTATGCTTGTGTGGTGACAGCTGGCATTTGCTGTTCACTTGCTTTTTGATGGCAACTCCCTTCTCGTTATTGTGGCACTCCAATTTCACTTGTTCTTTTGGTTGTTTATTTTTTTCTGATGCTGTGAAGTTGGTACAGTTTCAAGAAAGTAGTAAAATCAGGTGATTGTGCTTGTGTAGTGATAGCTGATATTTGTTGACTTCGTAGGACCTATCAATTTTATTTTGGTGGTTGTGATTCAGTTGTAGACTTCGTTGTTTTGTTGCCTGGCTGTGATTGCTTGGTGAATTGTTGAGGGCAGGGAAGTGTAGTTCCATTTTTGCTTACGTTTGCTGGTTTGGATGGAAATGTCATGGATGAACTAGATGTGCTGTTGATTTGATGTTTGTTTTATACGACCGTGCTAAATGCCTGTATGTGACTATTTTAAATTGCTAATAATTTGTTACTTCTCGGCAATGGTTCCTAAGGAGGATGTTCATATTCAGAGTTGAAGTTGCTAATTTTTGTAGATTCTTTTCCACAAGCACTATTTGCAGCAAAAGAAGTCATATTTCTGTTAAAGATTAGTTGCAGTACCAATGAAATGTTGAGTCTTTAATTTTACTCATAATGGTCTGATTTCTATCTATGCATTTTCTTGATCGTGTCGTGTTTCCAGATTGATTATTTATTACTTGATAAAATAGTATACTTTGGAATACTATCCAACTTACTATCTGGTTTTAGTTGCTGGTCCGCATATAATTAGAAGATAGAGCTTTTATTCAGCCTATTGATCGGTACTCTTGATACCCCAAGTAACACTATGCTTTATTCTTGCAAGACTAGACCTATGCAATCCAGCTTAACTACAGATTCCCACTTTATTTATAATCTCATCTATTTTTTATGTAGTTCACCAGGGAGTTCGTCAATGAGATCATATGTATATCCTCATAAGACCTTTTAAGCGTAATGTATTTTATGTAAGATTTGAGATTGTGGTTTTGGATTTCTACAATGAGTTGTGTTTTTTTCTTGGTTGAGATGTGAAGTAAGATTCAGGGATATATATATATATATATATATATATATATATATATATATATATATATATATTGTAAGAATGTTCAGTTTACATATCTGAGGCGCTGCCCCCATATTAGGGTCCTTCGGTTTTTATTTGTACTTCATGTTTTTTATCTTATTAAAGTTTATGTAATAGAGATCTGGCTCTTTGTGATGTATGCACTGTTGCAGTAGGGTATAGGCCACGTTCTAGTTTTATCATGTATTTTTAATAGGTGGTTCTGTAGAATCCTACTTTACAGTGTTACTATGAATCTAACACAATTTGATCTTGCTCATTTGGGGCTTGTATGAAATTTTCTATGAATTTTAGCAGTTCTTATCAACTTTATATACTTAAATAATGTATTTACCCATTATACATTTTAGGGGGTTTTCTATAGTAGTTATGTAAAATTTTAGTTTATAGAAATAAAGTGCATAGTTTTGTGATTTTAGCAAAATTTTGTTTCACCTCATTCGGAGCCAAAATGAATTAGTTTTGTATTTTTAAAGTTTTTCAGTCCTGAAGCTTAGATAGTTTGGTGATTTTAGGACTTGATTTTATTGAGTTAACCTTAGGTATAAAAATGTGGCTAAAAGACTGGTAGTAGAGGGAAATTTGTACCAGTTGATAAACATGCACTCCTAGTTGAGTTAGGATTTGATTGGGGTGAAATTGCAAAGTAGGCATTTCGTTAAGGTTGTTCTTAGCTTCTAGAGACCACGTCCTAATGTTAACGTAGTTTGTTGTTCCGAGCATAACATTTTACTGACTTTTATTTGGATTTAAATTATGGTAAAATTTTAATAAGTAGAGGGGGTTGTTATAATGAGGTCTACATGCTGGTCAATATGCACAAGCAGAAGTGTTATGGTTAAGTTTTGGTGAAAATACAAAGTGGGCATCAGAATGCTATTAATTGTGTTTAATTATTACTTGGGGTTTTCATCACTATTATTTTATTATTTTATGTTTAAATTGTGAATTAACTTAGGCCCAATTTAATGTGAATAGAGGATAGATAATTTACACTTAGGTATTTTGTTGAAGTTATTTGATATTGTTAATATGTGATTTAGTCTTGATCAAAATTACTGTGAGCAAGCATTATGGTTAACATAGCAAGGAGATTTAGGGATTTAATATGGTAAAAATGTGAGATATGCATCCTGAAATTAATATTGTCTATATTGGTATCAGTACGGTATGAGTGATTTTATTAAGGTATTAAACCAAGTGATAAAATTATGCAAAAATTGCAATAGACTAGGTTTGATGTGTATTAGTTTTGGGAGTCTTGCTAAGTTTTTATCTTGTATCAATTATTTCTAGAATTTTCCATAAGTCATCCTGAAAATGTATTTAAGAGCAAAAACAATAGAAAAAATGTGGCTAAAAGGCTGATAGTAGAGGGAAATTTGTACCAGTTGACTAACATGCACTCCTAGGTGAGTTAGGATTTGATTGGGGTGAAATTGCAAAGTACGCATTTTGTTAAGGTTGTTCTCAGCTTCTAGAGACGAAGTTCTAATGCTAACATAGTTTGTTGTTTCGAGCATAATATTTTACTGACTTTTATTTGGATTTAAATTATGGTAAAATTTTAATGAGTAGAGGGGGTTGTTATAATGAGGTCTATATGCTGGCCAATATGTACGGACAGAAGTGCTATGGTTAAGTTTTGGTGAAAATGCAAAGTGAGCATCAGAATGCTATTAATTATGTTTAATTATTACTTGGGTTTTCATCACTATTATTTTATTATTTTGTGTTTAAATTGTAAATTAACTTAGACCCAATTTAATGTGGATAGAGGGATAGACAATTTACACTTAGGTATTTTGCTGAAGTTATTTGATATTGTTAATATGTGATTTAGCCTTGACCAAAATTACTGTGAGCAAGCATTATGGTTAATATTCTAGTAGAATGCATAGCAAGGAGACTTAGGGGTTTTAATATGGTAAAAATGTGAGATATGCATCCTGAAATTAATATTATCCATATTGGTGTCGGTACGGTATGAGTGATTTTATTAAGGTATTAAACCAAGTGATAAAATTATGCAAAAATTACAGTAGACTAGGTTTGATGTGTATTAGTTTTGGGAGTCTTGCCAAGTTTTTATCTTGTATCAATTATTCCTAGAATTTTTCATAAGTCATCCTGAAAATGTATTTAAGAGCAAAAACAATAGAAATAAATTATGCACACCAAGAAATAATGTTTTATTCATCTGTAGTCTTTATACACGCTTTCTATTTATATAATTTTGGTATGCTTACACTTTTATTTTCGTAGGTCAATTATTAAGATTTCTTTTAGCTAAATTTCTAACTAAATAGAAAATGTAAAACATTCCTAAAGCAATCCATAGTATTTAAGGTCAAGCACATGCTGGTCATTTTATTAGTCGAGATTCTTAACTTAACTTTTATTCTATCTAGGTATATTGTATCTAAGATTATCTAGACTCGGTTCAAAGGTTTAGACATTTTACTTTATTTTTGAAACACGAGAAAGAACACTAAAATGTATTTTTAACTTCTTTTAGAAAATTTAAACTTCCACGTTTAAATTTTGAGTATGTTACATCAACAACTCAATAGGTTCATTATCACCGTCAGTTCATTATGGATTTACGAGCAGGGATGGCCCAGTAGAGATTTACGAGCAGCGATGGCCTAGTAGGGATGGTTATTTTGGGTAGTGCGTCAGTGTCACTAAGCCAAAAAATTAGAAATAGCAAATTGGCTTAAAAATATCAATATTTTTGGAGTGGCTCCTGTCATTAAGTAATAATTATAAAAAATATTTTTTTGTGAACCAATTTTGTTCCCATAAAAACCATTTTTGCCATTGTTTCTTGTTGAAAAAGGATTTGCTGGATTATTGGATTTTTCATGAATAATATTTTTTTAGGATGTGATTGTCTCAATGCAAAAACGTCTTACCTTTGGAGGACTCCTAGTGGGCGAGCCTGCAAGCGCTGGAGTCACGCGCGAACGCGTTAGGACAATCGATGCGTGAATCATTTGCATGTGCATATCCGTATGTCTCAATGTCAGCCCATGTCCAGCCATGTGTTTTGGCTTTGCCTGTTTCCTCTTTTAGCTTTTGTGCACGTGTGAAGCAGGTCAAAATTTGTGCAACACCTATGCAGTGATCTCATGGCCCAAATCAGTGATTGTGAACTAGCCAGCATGTGTGGGGTGCTCTGAAATTTTTGTTCAGAAAGATTTGGTAGATGCAAGTAAATTCTGTTTCTTTGCAATTCTGGTACTGCGACAGGGTCATGTAATTCTGCTGGTATTTCTAACCCGTTTTGCTTCTATTTAATGGCCGTCTGTCAGTAATAATGTTTGTGTTACTATTACTACGCTAACATAGATTAAAGAATAACTTTATTTAAAGTCCTGGCTTAAATCATTTTTATTGTTGCAGCTCGTAAAATATAACTTTCAAACCTTAATATTTGAGTATAACTATTGAGTTTTGAACTTTTAATATTTATTGATCCCGGAATAACCATGTGCCATTTTATTCTATTTGTATTACAAATTTCCGTTATTCATGTTACTAATATGTGAAAACTATAAAGAGGAGACACTAGAGACAAAGAAAAAGCTTGCAAGTAAACCGGTGTATGTGTTGTGACAAACAAACCGGATTTGGTGTTTTGGCTTAGATTTCTCAAACTCATACAGAAATAGATCACTTTGAGCACTCAGACATAACTTAGAAAACACCGTTACATCCTACTTAATAGTACGACATTTTTATATTCAATCTGGTCTTTACTAAAAACACCGAGACTGGTGAAAGGTTAAAAAAAGGATGTTTTGCTTCATTATATCTTAGCATAATAGTATAGGATAGCAAAGAAAACAAAACAAAAAATTTGTTATTTCGCATCCCAAGAAAAGAAGTCATCGATTGAGCCATTAACAGATGATCTACGAAGTTTTATGCTAACTTCTTCAGATTAGTAAAGTAAAGGGGACCCTACTCATTTTTCTTGTTTTAAAAAAAATGAGATGAGTAAAAAAAGATGAAAAAATCGATTACTCAATCAATTAGTAGTATCCCTATCCCCATACTACGAGTGAAAGGAAAAATGTAAAGATTACCATTAAAGCAGCCCAAGCGAGACTGACTATATCTATGTGAATTATGCCCCCTTAAAAAAGGCAATAATATTATATTTTCAATAATCATAGTGGAACATGTGGGAATAGTCAGACTTATTGTTTGTTTTGTTACCTTTCTTTCATAAGCAAAAGACATAAAAAAATAGACTATCAAATCAAGATAGATAACTATCTATCGGATACCTTACTGTCTCGTTTTCTATGAAAGAATGAGGAGACATCACTACTTCTATTACATACATTTTTTTAATCCCCTACACGAGTAAAGAAGTTGATTTATCACTTTTCCTTTTTTTTACTCAACTCAGTTATTCTAAAAGATAAGAGCTAACTGACCATCCTGATTGAATGTTTGAGTACTCGGAGTCTCTCGTAAGTATGGAAAGAAAGTCTCTTAAGTCCTTTCCATAACCCCTAAATTTCCTAGCAGCCTATCCTCCAGACAGAGTCCGTAGACCTTACACTAGTGTAGGTAGTGTAATATAATTAGGAAGTCTTGATAGTCTTTCGTATAATCTCTTCTTCAATCCTAGGAGCAAAAAAGGAATATCCTTTAGGGTCCTTTGGATATCAAGATTTTCGACCTCTTACTTTCGTCGTTATAAATTGCGGAATATAATCAATTATGAAATTAATAAGTAAGCCTTCCCTCATCCTTATTGGTATCGGTTTGGGCCACTACCCAGAACCCTGCCAGAGCCCTATTTTTAGGATAGGAAAAAATTTACAGTTTCTTTTAGAACTAGTTCAGGGCAAGAATTTGTCGAGTTGAATCAGTACTACAATCCTAAGTATTTTATTGTGGGGTCAGGCGACACCCAGATTAGAACTAGGGATAAAGGATTTGCAGTCCCCTACCTTACCGCTTGGCCATGCCGCCAAATCCGATCTAAAAGCGAGAAAAATCTTATTCATCCCCATTATTTTACTAATTATTAAAAGTAGGAGGGGATTACTAAACCCTTTTTTTCGTCGAATCCCTTTGAAGAAATTCATTCCTGTTTTTTATTGGACCCAGTTTTATTCTCTTCGATTGATTGTATCTCAAAACACACACTGCTTAAATACCTTCTCTTTCTATTGAAAAGAGAAAGGGTTTCCAGTCACAGACTAAAAAATTTAGGACAAATTGGAACCATTAACTATATTAATTAACTATATTATTTGTTATTTTTGATATTTTTTATTTGTTAGTAGTGAACGTTCTAAAATGGGTATTGTATCCCTTTTTCCTCGATCGTCAAGGAGCAAGAAAACGTATGCGTGTGGCAAGGGAATGTGCTTTCGAACTCAATCGAATTCACAACACTAGCCTGTAACAAGTGTTACAATACGATGCTTTTTGTGGATTGGATTGGTTTTAGCAAGGATAGGATTTCTGTTACTCTACGGGATATACGGCAAAGGTTGACGGTTCAATTTCCTATTACTAATGCCATATTTAGGTAGCTTTCCTTTCGAACAAAGGTTCGTACTTCCCATCCATCCAGGTACTTGAAAAGTATGTTCATCGGTAAGGACTGGTGTGGAGCTAAAGGATTGCTTGAAAGTTGGAATCCCAAGTGGAATGGAACGGGCTAATGAATCCGAATCAAAGTAGAGTTGAAGGCCATACCTTAGGCTCTTTCTATCGATACTTCCACTTCTTCGAAATACTAGCAATTTGATCGAATTCATAGTCCCGGGGTATCAGAGCCGAGCTTGACCGTAGGACCAGCCAAATGGAAACCCTAAGAGCCCTCTAAAATTCTCACTTGCATATGCTTCTCACATTTGGAGTTATTTTGGGAAAAGTGGGAATTCGTTCTTGGATTGGGATAAAATCTTGGCCGTTTATTTGATGGAAAATTTTAGGTCAAGTCAAATCTAGAATGAAAATTTTATTCATGGGTTGACATGGGTGTTCAAATTTTGGGAAAACATTGGTAATCTAGGGGAAGGTATGATTTATGGCATGCATAAAATATCTTTATTTGCTTTGCAATTGTTATGTGAATTTTATTTGTTATTATTTGGCTTCGCAGTGGTATTTTTTCGGTCTCAAGTTTACTTACAAAATTATTTTCTGCATAAAATCATTGCTATTTCCAACTTATTTACTGTTCACTTATTTGGATCTGAGCATACATTGTTTCCCCCTCCTTGCTATCTATAGATAGACAACCTCCCCAACCAGCGTGGCACAGACATGGGCGGTTTTGTGGAGGAGCTTCCGATGATGAGTTTCACTTTGGGGTACAGCCATGCCCCAGAGTACACTACAGTGGAGCCCATGGAGGGTGAGCTCCCACACCGGGTTCGCTTGAAGTTACCAGGCGAGATGTACCTCCTACTTGCTATGGAGGTCGAGGTTGGCGGGCGCACCTTCAGCCACGCCTGCCAGGAGGCCGCTTTTTGCCTGATTGGAGAGCTATGACAGAAGCACCACGCTACCCTCCGCAGCACTGCCTACCGCTACCTCCCTTGCCAGGCGCACTACTAGGCCTACAGTGGCTTCCAGCTAGCAGACAACAAGAACGACACCACCATCGTCCACATGAGGCGGGCGTTGTTGGCCATGGACTTGTTCGCACCAAAAACCACCGGGTGTGCCAAGAAGCTTGTTGATGATCTGGTTTGATGCGATTGAACATACGAAGGCCTGGGAGATCTGCTTAGCTCTAGTGCAGGTCCTAAAATATTTGAGGTTCGTAGGCGTGCCAGTCAATTTGACCCCGCAATTGACAAGGAGATGAAGAAATTAGATTACTGATCCAATCGGCCAGCAAGCTGATACGGATTCCTTCCAGCCGATCGCCGCTATGCTCGTGCCCAAGCCCTCGCCTGTGCTCGCGTTCTCGCTCCCGGGTCCTCGCTCGTGCTCGTGCCCGGGTCAGCAGCAACTGCACATCGGCTATTGGCCGATACGGACTGATGTAGGCTCCTCGTAGCCGATGGCCGATGGCACCTGTGTATCGGCTAGGAAACCGATAGCGCTATAAACAAATAGATAAGCTGTTAGTACAACGTGTGCATCGGCTAGAAGCCGATGATAAAATAGATATGCAGGATAGTAAGCCAGCCGACTGCTGAGAAAGCACATATGCATCGGCTAGAAAAACCGATGATAATATAGATGACCAAAACAGTAAGGATAATACAGCCGGCTTTATAAAAAGATAACCTATCGGCTAAACACTCCGATAGAACGTCGCATATACACCGATCGGCTCGGCAAGGATAAATCTATTATTATCGATCTAGTAGTTCAGACCTAACTGATGCAGCACAGATCGATAATAGTAAAGGAACCTCAACAAGCCGATAGACCTAATGCAACTGTGATGTAATGAGATAACTTACCGGCTATACATTCCGATAAGACGCTTGCACAAAGGCTATCAGCCTAACAGAAATAATTTATCGCTAGCAGTTTAGTAGGTCGGACCCAACCGATGCAGCACAAACTGATGATAAACTACCCCCGATAAACTGATAAAAACTATGCACGCGTGATGTGATATACCTGACCAGCCTAAGAGGTCGGACCAAACCGATGCAGCCGTAGACAGATCCGATATATCGTGGTAAGCCGACTACCATATACCGACTAGAATATCGGACCTAACCGAGGAAGTCCTAGCCGATTGGTAGCCGGGGTAACGAGACTTACCTTCTCGCTGGAGTTCGGACCTAACCGATGCAGCCCGGCTCGAGAAGCAAGAACCCGTTGGTAAAGGGTGGCGATGCGCCGAATTGTATTGATCGTTGAGATGATTACAAGGTACCCGGGCATACGTATATATACCCCGAGTTATTACAGTCCTAATAGGACACGTCACACGAATTTCCTATCTATAAAAGGAAAACTAACAAGTCATGATCGGATACGAGATCAGGTTTCCTAACAATTATCAAAACTACCTAACTTATAGATAAGGTAATTAACTGCCATAGCGTGGTCTTCACGATTCCTTCCTGAATCCGGCTTCTTCTTGATTAGCTCCCAACGGCTGATATCACTTCTTTCCTTAACCGAGTCCGACGCGAACCGTGCCAAATTTTGGCGTTAACACATGCCCCCCAATTTCGGAGTTTGTTATCAAACTTCGAAATTCTTCTTCTGTTTGGGCCTCAATATTCTTTCCTGGCCTCTTGAAATCGGCTTTCATGAACCGATACCCTCTGTACTAGGTGTGCTAGGCTCTTGAAGTCTTCTGATAAAAATCTTTCCTTGATCGGAGCCACCAAACCTTGGAATGCTAACTCGGCCAGCTGTGCATCATCCAGACTTAAACTATAACATCGGCTTCTAACATCACGAAACCGCTGGATATATTCTGCGACTGATTCCTCCGACTTCTGTATTACCGATGTTAAGTCTATCAAGCTCATCTCCTGACTCCCCATAAAGAAATACTTGTGGAATCGCTTTTCCAGATCGGCCCAACCTCGAACTGAGTTAGGTGGCAATGAAGAAAACCATGTAAAGGCCGATCCGGATAATGATAACGGGAAGAGTCTAACTCTCAAAGCTTCTACAGCCGATGCCTCTCCACATTGAACTAAGAATCGGCTGACATGTTCCACTGTAGATACATCATCTTGCCCTGAGAATTTGGAGAAGTCTGGCACTTTGTATCGGCGCGGCAACGGAGCTCTATCAAACCAATCTGGATATGGATGCCGATACATAAATATTTCTTCCTTCGGCTTTAAGCCAAATTGTTCTTTCATCACCTCTGTGATTCTTGCCGATAAATTGTCTTCTCTTGGATCTTCACCGTAATAATGCAGAGGTGGAGTTGATAGCCGATTCTGATTCTGATATTCCCTCGGATAGTTGTACTCAGGAACAGCTTCTGGATAACTCTGTTGATGCCCCACATAGTACGCAGTTTGATATCCTTGAGGAATCCCATCTTGTTGCCCCCCGGGTATTTGAATCGGCTCTACTGCCTTCTTGATCAAGCTCTGTAATGTGTTCACCAATACCCCAGATTGATCGGTCAACGCATGATGAACTGCTTCATTAAACATGTCTTGGATCGGCTTCTGTGAACTTGTAGGCGATATATTGCTCGATTCACCAACCAGAACAAGATTTGGAAATTGGGATTTTTGAATCGGCCCTTGATCTGTCATGCCGAAGGATTGTAGACAAAGCTTCTGAAACTCCACGATGTTCTGCTCCACTTGTTGTCTTTGTTCTTCGGTCAAGTCTTCCATTGTGACTGGAATCATATTATATGTACTGACCTCCTTTCCAGCCATGACGAAGTTCTGTGTCCCACTGGGCGTGCCAAAAATATGTTCGCACCAAAAACCACCGGGTGTACCAAGAAGCTTGTTGATGATCTGGTTTGATGCGATTGAACATACGAAGGCCTGGGAGATCTGCTTAGCTCCAGTGCAGGTCCTAAAATCTTGAGGTTCGCAGGCGTGCCAGTCAATTTGACCCCGCAATTGACAAGGAGATGAAGAAATTTGATTACTGATCCAATCGGCCAGTAAGCCGATACGGATTCCTTCCAGCCGATCGCCGCTATGCTCGTGCCCGGGCCCTCGCCTGTACTCGCGCCCGGATCAGCAGCAATTGCACATCGGCTATCGGCCGATACGGTCTGATGTAGGCTCCTTGTAGCCGATGGCCGATGGCACCTGTGTATCGGCTAGGAAACCGATAACGCTATAGATAAATGGATAAGCTGTCAGTATAACATGTGCATCGGCTAGAAGCCGATGATAAAATAGATAGGCAGAATAGTGAACTAGCCGACTGCCAAGGAAACACATGTGCACCGACTAGAGAACCGATGATAATATAGATGACCAAAATAGTAAAGATAATACAGTCGGCTTTATAAAAAGATAACCTATCGGCTAAGCACTCCGATAGAACATCGCATAAAACCTATCGACTCAGCAAGAGTAAATCTATCACTATCAATCTAGTAGTTCAAACCTAACTGATGCAGCACAGATTAACAATAATAAAAGAACCTTGGTGAGCCGATAGATCTAATGCAATCGTGATGTAATGAGATAACTTACCGGCTATACATTCCGATAAGACGCTTGCACAAAGGCTATCAGCCTAACAGAAATAATTTATCGCTAGCAGTTTAGTAGGTCAGACCCAACCGATGCAGCACAAACTGATGATAAACTACCCCCGATAAACTGATAAAAACTATGCACGCGTGATGTGATATACCTAACCAGCCTAAGAGGTCGGACCAAACCGATGCAGCCGTAGACAGATCTGATATATCGTGGTAAGCCGACTACCATATACCGACTAGAATATCGGACCTAACCGAGGAAGTCCTAGCCGATTGGTAGCCGGGGTAACGAGACTTACCCTCTCGCTGGAGTTCGGACCTAACCGATGCAGCCCGGGTCGAGAAGCAAGAACCCGTTGGTAAAGGGTGGCGATGCGCCGAATTGTATTGATCGTTGAGATGATTACATGGTACCCGGGCATACGTATATATACCCCGAGTTATTACAGTCCTAATAGGACACGGCACACGAATTTCCTATCTATAAAAGGAAAACTAACAAGTCCTGATCGGATACGAGATCAGGTTTCCTAACAATTATCAAAACTACCTAACTTATAGATAAGGTAATTAACTGCCATAGCGTGGTCTTCACGATTCCTTCCTGAATCCGGCTTCTTCTGGATTAGCTCCCAACGGCTGGTATCACTTCTTTCCTTAACCGAGTCCGATGCGAACCGTGCCAAATTTTGGCGTTAACAGGACTACATGCACGCCAACTTGGTGCGTACAGCTCATGACCGGGAGGACGCCAACAGGATGACCATCATTGGTCTCCAGAACCAGATCGACCGCCTGAAGAAGGAGGTCGCGGAACTGAAGGGACAGCTGCCACCCAGTGGGGCTAGGATCCGGCTGACCCCGAGGAACAAGACCCTCCCTCCAGTGCGTGTTCAGTTGGCCCCCAGGAACGGGCCACACGCACCGCCACCGGCACCAGCTCCAGCTCAGCGCTAGCTCTAGCTCCAGTACCAGCACCGATGGGTGGATGGATCAGCGCGTCGTCAGGCGACGATAGCTCTCAGGGAGGCACCAGCATCCACGGGGGCTTCACTTCCACCGACGATAGTAGCTCCTTCAACGGGTCCCACACCCGCAGTGAGGCCAGCTCCTCGACTCACGGTAGTGTGGACTACGTGTGATGGGGACGAGGTGCACGATCTTTCGATGAGATTGATAGCTATCGATTTGTGGGTGGAGATGACCCTGGCAATCCGACTACAAACGCACGACGTCACTTGCGCCTTAGCAATCGCTGAACCAACTCCGAGATGTTATTGATCCCACTGGCGGCGCGATCAACCTGAACACGAGGTTCAATCCCTACGAGCAATCGAAGAACTAGCAAGAATAGGACGTAGGCAATCTGATATTGAAATATGAATGAAGCATAAATTGTATTGCGAACACAATGTTGGGATCACGCAGCTGTCTTGACAGGTGGTCGTCCGACACAACTGAAGAACAGAAGTTTGCACAAGGGCTAAACCTAAACTCAACGAAATCCAAGTCGTAACAAGGGAGGCGGCGGCTCTTAAATAGGGATACGACCAGGGAGGGGCGTCCCACGCGCACGCCTAGGGTTACAAGGCCCTTGGGCCCAAGTAGGGATGGCGCAGCACCCGTTTGACTCGGACTTAGGAACTAATATGGATTGTTTTGATGATTGCGGCCGGAACGAATGGAATTTGAAGGTGAGGTTGGATCCGTTGGAAAGTAGACTTCATAAGCTTTCCATGAAGTACAAGAACATCCCAAACGGGGTCTGTATGAGGAAGTTATGCCCGTTTGAACTTGGTCCTTTCCTTCGTCCTTTCCCAGATTCCTAATCACACTTAAATGATTTGCATTAGGTAGCGGACTATTCTCAATAATATACGAACCTAGGAAGGAATTCACCTGGTAATTAAGTTGACGAGCACGAGCTAGAGTAAGTGGTCCTTGTGGTGAAGGAGTTGTATCCATGGAAGGGATGTCCTCATCAACGTGGGCGGATCTAGGAGCCGCACCGACGACGAGGTAGGCGACGAGCAGGAGCCGGAGTACAACTCAAATGACCGCAGGCGCCACTCGGAGCATTAAACACGCCACCCTTAGTTTTGTCGTTTTCCATAGTTTAATTTCATGTTTAGTTGTAATGTTAGGAATGTTTGCTTTGCTTGGGGTTAGTTGGTGGCATACCGTCTGTTGTGGTATGTCCACCTTAATTAGGAGTTGAACTGATTTTCTCTCATGTTTTCAACCAAAAATTTCAGTTAATTTAATTCAGCCACTTAATCATCACTCCTGTTTCTGAGCCATCTGTTTTTCTCCTTCCCTTCCACTGCTCTCCCCTTCAGATGGTGAACACGAGGAGTGGTGCCCGTGCTGCCAGTGACGCCAGCGCCACCAACTAGCAGGAAGGAGCACCTCAGGACCATGGAGCACCTAATCACGTGCCACCACCACTACCGGAGAACCCGACGTTGGCACAGGTTATAGCCAACCAGAACCAGATGACGGCTATGATGATGCAGCAGATGCAGCAGAACAATCTGCAGTAGCAACACCAGCAACCAACACAACCCGGTCGCTGCCCCTCAGTCAAAGATGCCTGAATTCCTGAGGGTCAGGCCGCCAACCTTCTCCAGCACCACCAACCCCATAGATGCCAACGACTGGTTGCTGGCAATTGAGAAGAAGCTCAACCTCCTCCAGTGTAACGACCAAGAGAAGGTCGCTTTCGCTACACACCAGCTCCAAGGTCCCACATTAGCTTGGTGGGACAACTTCCTAGTGACCCGCACTGCTACCACTGAGGTCACTTGGTAGAATTCTGCCACAATTTCTGGAAGTCTCAAATTCCGGCAGGAATTGTGGCACAGAAGAAAAGGGAGTTCAGAGACTTGGTCCAAGGAAACAAGATGGTCACGGAATACCTCCATGACTTCAACCGTCTGGCACGCTACGCGCCCGAGGATGTCAGCACTGATGCGGAAAGACAAGAAAGGTTCCTAGACGGACTGGATGACGAGCTGACCAATCAGCTCCTCTCAAGCGATTATCCAGACTTCGAGAAGCTGGTGGATAAAGCAATCCGCCAGGAAAGTCAGCGCAACAAGGTGGACCGCAAGAGAAAGGCTGCCCAGTTCCGGACTCACCAGGGGCAGCATCAGAGGCCACGGATGAAGCTGGGTCAGCAGGGAGGACCGTCCACCATGATCGTCCGTCAACAGCGCCCATTCCACCCGGTGCACTTCGGAGGCAGCAACAGCAACAGCGGGCAGCACAACTGTCAGTCCACTCCACGCCCACCAATGGCGCCAGTGCAGCAGGGTCAGTCACGGAAAGATGGTGGGGGCAAGATCTACGTCTGCTTCAACTGCAATGAACTGGGTCACTTCGCCGACAAATGTCCGAAGCCGAGGTGAATGGATCTAGGCCTATAGCTCCCCAGCACCCCAATGCCAATCAGCAGGTGATAAAGGGGCGCGTCAATCATGTCTCCGCGGAAGAGGCGCAGACTGCACCGGAAGTAGTATTGGGTACGTTTCTTGTGAACTCCATACCTGCAACCGTACTTTTTGATTCTAGTGCAACACATTCCCCATGGGATAAAATTAGTGGAACTTAAAATCCCCATGAGGGTTCATACCCCTAGGAACCGCATGATAACCGCTCACTATAGCCCTTCAGTGAGCCTAGAAATCCAAGGATCACCTTTTCTAGCCACTCTCATCCTCTTGGAATCCAAAGACCTAGATGTCATCCTAGGAATGGATTGGTTGACCCGACACAAAGGGGTGATCAACTGCGTGGACCGCACCGTAACAGTGACCAGTTCGGAAGGAAAGGTGGTTATTTTCAAGTCACCTGTGCCGCTGCATCAGGCAGCAAGCTTGAATCAGGTCGTAGCAGAGCAACCGTTGGAAGGTGGGATGAAGCCAGAAAGGAAAATAGAGGACATTCCAATAAAATAGTAAAGGAATACCAGGATGTGTTCCCGGAAGACCTACAAGGGATGCCACCAAAAAGGGAAATTGAGTTTAGGATTGATTTAGCACCTGGAACGGCGCCAATATACAAGCAGCCGTATAGAATGGCACCGAACAAGATGGCAGAAGTTAAGAAGCAGGTCAACGATCTGCTACAGAAGGGCTACATCTGACCAAGCACATCACCTTGGGGAGCACCAGTCATCTTCGTGGAAAAGAAAGATAAGACAAAACGGATGTGCGTGGACTATCACGCACTAAATGAGGTCACCATCAAGAATAGGTACCCCTTACCGAGGATAGATGATCTTTTTGACCAATTGAAGAGTGCCACCGTTTTCTCCAAGATAGACCTGCGATCAAGCTATCATCAGTTGAGAATTCGACAAGAGGATATACGGAAGACAGCCTTCACCACGCAGTATGGGATGTACGAGTGCACCGTTATGTCCTTCGGACTGACAAATGCACCTGCCTTCTTCATGAATCTGATGAACAAGGTATTCATGGAGTTTCTAAACAAGTTTGTGGTAGTGTTCATCGATGACATCCTGATCTACTCAAAATCAACAGAAGAGCATGAGCAACATCTTCGTTTGGTTCTTGAGAAGTTGAGAGAGCACCGGTTGTACGCCAAGTTCAGCAAGTGTGACTTCTGGCTGAGGGAAGTGTAGCTCCTCGGACACATCATCACTGCCCAGGGAGTTGTCGTGGACCCAACGAACGTGGAATCCATCACCAATTGGAAACCGCCTAAGACAGTGACACAAGTGCGGAGTTTTCTTAGACTTGCGGGTTACTACCGTGGTTCATTGAGAACTTCTCGAAGATTGCCAAACGTATGACACAATTACTGAAGAAAGATGTGAGTCTGTCTGGACATCCGAGTGCAACCACAGTTTGAGGAACTCAAAAAGAAGTTAGTTTCGGCACCGGTCCTGATCTTACCGGACCCCAAGAAAGACTTCCAAGTGTATTGTGATGCATCCCGCCAAGGGCTAGGGTGCATTATACAAGAAGGTAGAGTGGTAGCCTATGCATCGCATCAGTTATGCCCCCATGAGGGCAATTACCCAACACACGACCTGGAATTGGCCGCAGTGGTCCACGCTTTGAAGATTTGGCAGCATTGCCTTATTGGTAATCGCAGTGAGATTTACACGGACCACAAGAGCTTGAAGTACATAATCACCCAGCCTAATCTGAATCTCCGCCAAAGAAGGTGGCTGGAATTGATTAAGGACTATGATGTGGGGATACATTATCACTCTGGGAAAGCCAATGTCGTGGCAGACGCCTTGAGCAGGAAAAGTTACTGCATACCGCTCGAGCAGAGGCTTTGTGCAAGGAAATGTAGCGGGAATTTGAACGCTTGAATCTGGGCATTATCGAACATGGATTCATGGCAGCCCTAGAGGCCCAGCCCATGCTTTTTGATCAAGTTCGTGAGGCATAAGCAAATGATCCAGAAATTAAAGAACTTAAGAAGAACATGAGAGTCGGAAAAGCTCAGGGTTTTACAGAAGATGAAAACGGGACAATATGGATGGGGGAACGTTTGTGCGTTCCAGAGAATAAAGAACTCAAAGACCTAATACTCTGGGAAGCCCATGAGACGCAGTACTCCATTCATCCTGGAAGCACAAAGATGTACCAAGATTAAAACAAAGTTTTGGATCCATTCCAAATAGCGAGAATTAGGATTCTTGATCCCTCTCAATCTCTCTTTCAATTCGAGGATCCAGAGAGGTGTTTTCATATCTCCGAATATTTGCCATCTCCAAATATTTTCGATTTCATTTTTCTATGATATGTCTTTCTATATGAAAATTGGTTATTTACAATGTACGATGATCCCTGTTAAGCATCCATGGCATATTCATACCATACATAATGAATTGGTATGGTATATTCATACCATAACATAAGAAGAATAAGAACTCGAATTCTTATCGATACTCGAACTCAGAACATAGGAGGGAAAGTAGATTTAAGGATGGAATCAAATACACAGTATTTACAGAAAAAAGTCTTCGTTTATTGGGAAAGAAGTAATACACTTTTAATGTCAAATTGGGATTCACTAAGACAGAAATAAAGCATTGGGTCGAACTCTTCTTTGGTATTAAGGTAGTAGCTGTGAATAGCCATCGACTACCTAGAAAGGGTATGGGCCCTATTCTGGGACATACAATGCATTACAGACGTATGATCATTACCCTTCAACCAGGTTATTCTATTCCACTTCTAGATAGAGAAACATTTATACAAAATACATATCCCGAACACATGCAAGGGAACCATAGATAGGCAAGTGAAATCCAATCCACGAAATAATTTGATCCATGGACGGCACCGTTGTGGTAAAGGTCGTAATTCTAGAGGAATCATTACCGCCAGGCATAGAGGGGGAGGTCATAAGCGCATATACTGTAAAATCAATTTTGGACGGAATCAAAAAGACATATCTGGTAGAATCGTAACCATAGAATACGACCCTAATTGAGATGCATACATTTGTCTCATACACTATGGGGATGGTGAGAAGGGATATATTTTACATCCCAGAGGGGCTATAATTGGAGATACTATTGTTTCTGGTACAAAAGTTCCTATATCAATGGGAAAGTCCCATCATCTTTCCTCACATGATGAATAGGAAAAGGAAGCAGCAAATAAACAAACAACGAAGGAAGAATCTACTCATGAACCCTATGCCTATGAAAGAAGACCCCTTATTCCAGTCCCTTACCAAGAGAGGAAAGCCTTGGGAACATATGTTGACTTGAGTAATTCCAAACCCGTAAGCCAAAGAAGGGATATGTCTCTTCAAATGCAACTGACCAAATCATTGAATTCAATCCACAGCAAGAGTGGGTGAGGTATAAGAAGCATTCAACAAGTCTGATAGGAGTAGGGGTGGCCCGATCTTTCGGTGAGTTGAAGGTAACTACGATTTGGGAGAAACGTTGACGACCCGACTACAACCGTACGAGACGTTGTGTTGTTGCGCCTTAGCGATCGATACACCTCTCCAAGGGTTGTTGATCTTGCCGGTGCAGATCAACCTTATTCCTGCAAGCAATCGTAGAACAAGCAAGAACGAGGTGAACAAGCACTGAATTGCTAAATCAAATATGAAGTTTCAATCTGAAAAGACAAGAGGTGGGGTTCCAATAACAAGAAGACGGGCGATCTAGTCGACACGCGCGCTTCAAGCGAAGTAGCAGTGGCTAAAACTTCAATCTATCAAAACCCAATCTGTTGTGGCGGCTCTAGAGACATATAAATAGATGGGAGGACGACCAAGGGTGTGTTGGGGTCGTTCTCCAACCCTAGGACGCGCCCATAATGGGCTCAACTTGATACACGGCCCACGGGCCAAAATAAGGTGGCGCAGCACCGTAGACAGAAAAAAGTCTCAGTGGTATTTTGATGTTTCTGGACGATTCTGATAAGATATGGATGTGAGGACAGATCCATTGGAAAATAGACTTTATAAGCTTTCCATGAAGTACTTGAACGTCCAAAACGGAGTCTGTATGAAGTCGTGGCGGCCGTTAGAAGTTGGTGCTGTCCTGCAGTCCGAATTCAACCGGCGCGACTCCCTCTCCGGATGGTATTCTCCTTGTTCTCCTTGGTTTCTAAGCAACACAAGAGTACACGGGTTTCCATGATCTAAAGAAACCGAACATGAACTTAAGAGTGAACTTACTTGATGTTTTAATTGACGTGCACGGGCGCGAGTCATAGGACCTTGTATAGGTGTAGATGTAGGTGAGGATGTATCTATGGTGTTGATGTCCTCATCATCCCCCCGTTCTTGCATTTGAGTCGTCCTCGACTCTAGTTCATCTTCTTCTCCCAAATATGGTGTCAAATCTGCAACATTAAATGTGGGACTAACCCCAAAATCTGCAGGCAGATCAAGCTTATATGCATTCTCATTAATCTTGGACAACACTTTAAAAGGTCCATCAGCTCTAGGCATCAACTTAGACTTTCTTAGCTCTGGAAATCTATCCCTTCTTAAATGTAACCAAACGAAATCTCCAGGATCAAAAGATAATTGTTTTCTACCTTTGTCACCAGCAATCTTATATTTAGCATTCATGCGCTCTATGTTTGCTTTAGTTGTTTCATGCAGTTTTAGCATCAAATCAGCACGTTGCTTAGCATCAAAATTCATCTTTTCAGAAGTTGGCAAAGGCATTAAATCAATAGGAGCACGTGGGATGAAACCATAAACAATCTCAAAAGGACACATCTTTGTGGTAGAATGCAAAGAACGATTATAAGCAAACTCAATATGAGGTAAACATTCTTCCCACATTTTAATATTCTGTTTCAAAACAGCCCTTAACATAGTGGATAAAGTTCGATTCACAACTTCAGTTTGACCGTCAGTTTGGGATGACAAGTAGTAGAAAATAAAAGCTTAGTCCCCAACTTATGCCATAACGTTCTCCAAAAATGACTAAGAAATTTAGTATCACGATCAGAAACAATGGTACTAGGCACACCATGCAAACGTACAATCTCTCTAAAGAACAAATCAGCATTATGAGTAGCATCATCAGATTTGTGACATGGAATAAAATGTGCCATTTTAGAAAATCAATCCACAACAAGAAAAATGCTATCATGCCCCCTCCTAGTCCTAGGCAAACCCAACACAAAATCCATAGAAATATCTTCCCAAGGAACACTAGGAACAGGTAAAGGCATATACAAACCATGTGGATTTAATCGTGACTTAGCCTTTTGACATGTAGTGCAGCGAGAAACAAACCTCTCCACATCTCGTCTCATCTTTGGCCAAAAGAAATGAGCTGCAAGAATATCCTCCGTCTTCTTTACTCCAAAATGCCCCATCAGCCCTCCTCCATGTGCTTCCTGTAACAGCAACAGACGAACAGAGCTAGCTGGAATGCATAGCTTGTTAGCTCTAAATACAAATCCATCACTGAGGACGAATTTGTTCCATGACTTTCCATCTTTACAATGTTGCAACACATCTTTAAAATCAGCATCATGCACATATTGATCTTTAATTGTTTCTAATCCAAAGATTTTATAATCAAGTTGTGTCAACAAAGCATACCGTCTAGACAAAGCATCAGCAATGACATTCTCTTTCCCCTTTTGTGTTTGATAACATAAGGAAAAGACTCAATGAATTCAACCCACTTGGCATGCATACGATTCAATTTGGCTTGACTACGAATATGTTTCAATGATTCATGATCAGAATGTATAACAAACTCTTTGGGCCACAAGTAATGCTGCCATGTTTCTAAGCTACGCACAAGAGGATACAATTCCTTATCATAAGTAGAATAATTCAGCAAAGGCCCACTCAATTTCTCACTAAAATATGCAACAGGTTTTCCTTCTTGTAGCAAAACACCACCCAAACCAATTCCACTAGCATCACATTCAAGCTCAAAAGTCTTATTAAAATCAGGAAGCTGAAGTAGGGGTGCATTTGTCAACTTACTTTTCAGCATATTGAAGGCGTTCTTCTGTGCCTCCGCCCAAGTAAAAGGTACTCCCTTCTTTGTAAGCTCATTTAATGGCGCAGCAATGGCGCTGAAATCCTTCACAAAGCGACGATAAAATCCAGCAAGCCCTAAGAAACTCCGCACCTGCGTAACAGACTTTGGAATAGGCCATCCTTGTATTGCTTCAACCTTGGATTGATCAACTTCAATTCCCTGCGGTGTGACAACATAACCAAGAAAAGAAACTCGATCGGTGCAAAAGGTGCACTTCTCAAGGTTACCAAATAAACGTGCATCACGGAGAGCATTAAAAACAACACGTAAATGATTAAGATGATCATTCATAGACTTGCTGTAAATCAATATATCATCAAAATATACCACCACAAATTTTCCAATAAAAGAACGCAAAACCTCATTCATTAACCGCATAAAAGTGCTAGGTGCATTAGTTAAACCAAAAGGCATGACTAACCACTCATATAAACCAAACTTAGTTTGAAAGCAGTTTTCCATTCATCTCCCAATTTCATGCGAATCTGGTGGTAACCACTACGCAAATCAACTTTTGAAAACAGTACAGCACCACTCAATTCATCAAGCATATCATCTAATCGTGGAATAGGGTGACGATATCGAATGGTGATGTTGTTAATAGCTCTACAATCAACACACATGCGCCAGGTTCCATTTTTCTTAGGCACTAAGATAACCGGCACAGCACAAGGACTAAGAGACTCACGCACATAACCTTTGCCGAGTAACTCCTGCACTTGGCGTTGAATCTCCTTAGTTTCCTCCGGATTAGTTCTGTATGGCGCACGATTGGGCAAGGAAGCACCAGGAATGAGATCAATCTGATGCTCAATCCCTCGAACAGGTGGCAGCCCTGGAGGAATCTCACTTGGAAAAACATCCGAATACTCCTGCAAAAGGATGGGTAGACATATTTGATTCAACCAGGTCCTCAATCATTGTAGTGGGAATACCCGATATGAGTAGTAAGCACTTAGAGGGTATTTTCTCTATTGTTGCTTCGTGGGTCTTTCGAGATGCGAAGAATAGCAGAGAGAAAAGGTTGCCCCACTTGAATAAAAAGCATTCCCTATTTCTTTAACTCTCGGCGTATACGGTTAGGATTTATTAAATAAAACTCTTGGCCCATCAACTCTTGCCCGGAAGAATATCAAAGATAGAATCCGTGCCCCTTCTGTTCTCTTACATTGTTTCGTTGCTCCGAATAGAAAAGAATTGATTTGACTGCCGAATTGCATTACTTTGTATTTGCTTTTCTGAAACTCTTTAATAGATTGACTCTGGTGTGATACAAATACTTCTTTGAAGTTGTAGGATGCATGTCATCGATCTTCATATCGGTCTAGAGGTTATGCGCCAGCTTGGGAAAGAAAAAGTAAGATTTGCTTGTCATATCACGATCGGAACTTAGATGTAACTCTTCTTCTTGAGTAGGGGAAAAGGACACCTATCATGCGGTCATGCCTTGAACGCAGTAAAGAAATTAATAAGCTTCGAATAATAGCTATGCGAGTCTCCAATAGCGTCTTAAGCGTTGGTTTTCATTGCGGGCATCGTAATGGATTGGTGGTTCGTCTTGGTCCAGGTCTAGAACTATCTTCAATGGTTTGTGTAGCCATAAATTCTATTTAATGATTTGTGTTGACTTTGCATACTATTCCGTTATAGTTGTAAATACACGATCTTTTCGTAGATCCACTGTAATCTTGAAATTCTATAAAAATAGAAACAGCAACTTAGTCGCCATCTCCATATCTGGTTTACCTGTAAGCTTTCTGGGTATGCCTTATATACCGCTGGGGAGACTTCTTACTTCAATTAAATTATTTCACTTTTTTAGTCGGAACCTTAGGTGGTTCTCGGAAGAAGATAGCGAAAAAAATTATCCCTAAAGTCGAAACTAAAAGGAACATATAAACCAATGCTTCCATAGATTCGATCATGGTTTATTTACAATTATAACTTCCACACCTATTCATTTGTCATTTGGGATCATTTCCCATATAAAGAAGGAAAAAGAGTCAAAGAAGGGATGGGAGATGTTTCCCATGTCAAATCAAAAAAGAGAGGTGAAAGATACCAAAGCAATGCGGCATCAGGCTGGCTGTCTCCTTGTAGTTGGATCTCTGACTTTTTGGAATGTCTCAAATTCCACTTGAGCATCCAAGCATGGATCAATACTAGCAAAAACATCTCGGAACAAGGTTCTAGCGCCATGCCAAATGTGTCCGAAAAAGAAGAGAAAAGCAAAGGTAGCATGACCAAAAGTGAACCAACCCCTTGGACTGCTGCGAAAAACACCATCTGATTTCAAAGTAGCCCGATCTAATTCAAAAATTTCCCCTAATTGGGAACGCCTCGCATTTTTTTTTACAGTAGCAGGATCAGAATAACTTACTCCATTAAGTTTGCCACCATAGAACTCCACCATTATGTAGTTCAACACTATATTTGGATCTGCTCTTCTAAAAGGAACGTCCGCTCTCACAATTCCCTCTTCATCTAACAAAACAACCGGAAATGTTTCAAAAAATGTAGGCATACGACGTACAAAAAGTTCACGCCCTTCTTTATCTCTAAAGACGGGATGTCCTAACCATCCAATATCTATTCCATCCCCATTGTCCATTGAGCCTGTTCTGAATAATCCCCCCTTTGCCGGATTACTACCATAATCATAAAAGGCTAATTTTTTGGGAATTTTAGACCAATCTTCTGATAAACTGAGATTTTCAACTAACCCATCACTAACTCTTCGATATATTTCTTGCTGAAAGTATTCCTGATTCCACTGATAACCAGTAGGCCCAAACAATTCGATTGGGGTAGTTGTTGACCCAAACCACATAGTTTTGGCAACTACGAAAGGTGCAAAAAAAAAAGCAGTGATACTACTGGAAAGTACAGTTTCAATATTGCCCATACGTAATCCTTTGTATAGACGTTGAGGTGGACGGACACTAAGATAGAATAGGCCCGCTGATATGCCCAATGTACCCGTAGCAATATGATGAGAAGCTATTCCCCCCGGAACAAAAGGATCAAAACCTTCTGCACCCCATGCCGGATTTACAGCTTGTACTTTTCCAGTTAGTCCATAAGGATCGGACACCCATATCCCAGGACCATACAAACCCGTTACATGAAATGCACCAAATCCAAAGGAAGTCACCCCTGCAAGAAATAAATGAATTCTAAAGATCTTGGGCAAATCCAAAGAGGGTTTTCCCGTCCGCTCATCACAGAATATTTCGAGGTCCCAATATACCCAATGCCAGATAGCTGCCAAGAAACACAAGCCAGAAAATACAATATGCACCCCTGCCACACCTTCATAACTCCAAATACCCGGATTCTTTGTAGCTCCTCCTGAAATACTCCAACCACCCCACGAATTTGTTATTCCTAAACGAGTCATGAAGGGAATGATGAACATACCTTGTCTCCACTTTGGATCTAGAACAGGATCAGAGGGATCAAAAACCACTAATTCATATAAAGCCATCGAGCCAACCCAACCAGAAACTAGAGCTATGTGCATTATATGCACCAAAAGCAATTGACCCGGATCATTCAATACGACAGTATGAACACGATACCAAGGCAAACCCATGGAAATACCCCTTTAGCAAAGAAAAATAGACACGATGTCACGTTTTTCATTCCATTAAAAATAAGAAGCCAATTCTGTTCGTAAGAAGAAAGAGAAGCAGATCTATTCTATACTCGATAAGTGCCAATATGCAATGGGCAGCTTGGCCTATTTGGAAAAAACGAAGAATAGATCCCTATCTCTTTTTGTTTAGTATTCGAATCACCCATTCTTTTTCTTTATTCAATCTGTCTTTTCCTACTTATATGTATAATCTTTCAATCTATGTATTATTTCAATCTACGTATTAATAGAATCTATAGTATTCATATAGAATAAGAAAAAAGTGAAAACAGTAAACTACGGATTCTTTCTTTCTCTTCCATTATTACGTTTCCATATTAAAGTGTAGTTTTCTTACTTAAATTTAATAATATTAATCTAATACGGCCAGTGGTGTTCCAAAAGTACCTTACCGGATTCCCGGAGATGAAGAAGCAACTTGGGTTGACTTATACAATGTTATGTATCGAGAAAGGACACTTTTTTTAGGTCAAGAGATTCGTTGCGAGGTCACGAATCATATTACAGGTCTCATGGTCTATCTCAGTATAGAAGATGGAATTAACGATATTTTTTTGTTTATAAACTCCCCAGGTGGGTGGCTAATCTCAGGAATGGCTATTTTTAATACGATGCAAACGGTGGCACCTGATATATATACAATATGCCTCGGAATAGCCGTGTCCATGACGTCCTTCATTCTGCTTGGAGGAGAACCCACCAAGCGTATGGCATTCCCCCACGTGAGGATTATGCTTCACCAACCAGCTAGCGCTTATTATCGGGCAAGAACCCAGAATTTTTACTAGAAGTGGAAGAGTTACACAAAGTTCACGAAATGATCACAAGGGTTTATGCACTAAGAACAGGCAAGCCATTTTGGGTTGTATCCGAAGACATAGAGAGGGAAGGTTGTACAACATTTCTAAACCACTCACTATATACTGCGACAATAAAGCCGTAGTGTTCTATTCGAGTAACAACAAGTCAAGTGGTGTTGCCAAACACATTGACATAAAGTATTTTGTTGTGAAAGATAGAATCTAGGATCAAACAATTAAAGTTGAGCACATAAGCACTAAGTCAATGCTCGCGGATCCACTTACTTAAGGCCTACCACCCAATTATTTAATGAGCATATTGCCGGCATGGGATTAGAAGGTAGCCTAAGGCACTAAGTCATACTTTAGGCTACCTTCTAAAGGAACTCAAGTTTTTGGTGCGATCGCTCAGGAATTGAGACTTATGAATTTCACAAAAAGAGTCTCATGAGCTCCTGAGGTATTATAAATACTAGTAGTAGAGACTATGATAGAGTAGGGTATCTGAATATAGATCAATTAGTAGATTATGTCTGACGCATATACATGAAAAAATAATAATTATATAATAATAAGAATAAGAATTCTAATCTTAATAAAAGGAATGGTTCGAATAGCATCTACTAATATTTTATTACTGAAAACTTTGTGAAAATACTTCTATGAGAAGGTTTTATTGAAAAAGCTCGAAAACCATAGGGAAAGTAACAAATCTTTCTTGGCACGTGCCCCTGCTCCTGGTCTTCGAATTAGTCATTAATGGTCGGCAACATAGGTACCCATTTTCGGTATGCATTGCGAACACTTTCATTTTTAGCGTTTCATGTTCTCTGGAGAAGCTCAAATCGAACGGATAGAGTAGATGGTCCAACTGCAGAACTTCTTCTTTTTCATTACTTTGGTTGTGCCCTGTGGCACGGCAGCACCGTACATTGAAATGGTTCGTCAGTAGAGATGTTCCCACTGGTGCCTCTTCTTCCAATGGTACTACAATTCCTATTCCTGATAGGGACTGCCCAATCTTTCGGTGAGAGTGATTGGAAAGGAGGTGACTCTCGCGATCAGACTACAACCGAACAAGTCGTGTGCGCCTTAGCAATCGCTGAACCAACTCCAAATGGTTATTGAGCTGCAAAGCCCGATCAACCTGAACACGAAGTTCAATTCCTGCACGCCATGGAAGAACAAGCAAGAACAAGATATAGGCAAAGAAAAACTCTCAAATTGGGGTTCACAATGGCTGTCTTACAGGTGGCCGTCTGGCACAACTGAAGAACAGATCTGTTTACACAAGAACTAAACAAAAGCAAAGCAAAACCTGTCCACAAATGGGGCTCGGCCTGGTCTAAATAGGAGGGAGGGAGGGAATTTCGGCCAGCAATAATGGCAGGGCGAAATCTCCTCCTATCCTTTCCTAATTTGTCTAAAGTAGACTTATTACATGGCTCCAGCCCTAAGGAAAGGTGATGCAACACCTATTTATTGGTTGCCATCTTCTGGACCCTCATTCCTTAGGAGCATGACATAGTTTAGTTCACGTGCACAAGCTCGAGTCATCGGTCCTCGCATCATTTATGGATGTGTGGCTACAGTAGAGGACGTGGTTGGCAGCAAAGAAGTAGTGTCCTCATCATCCTCCCTATCTTGAATCGAAGTCGTCCTCGACGGGAGTTGTTTTTCCTCTCCTACATATGGTTTCAAATCTGCAACATTGAAAGCAGAGGAAACACCATATTCTGCAGGGAGGTCAAGTTTATATGTGTTATCATTTATCCTTTCAAGAACCTTGAATGGCCCATCAGCACGAGGCATCAATTTCGATTTTTGCAAGGCAGCAAAGCGATCCTTTCACAGGTGTAACCAGACCAAGTCATCGGGCTGGAAAGTAACATGTCGTCTGCCCTTATTACCTGCAATCTGATTCTTTGTATTCATTGACTGAATGTTTGCCCTGGTTTGCTCATGAATTTTTAATATCAAATCAGCACGGTGGTTAGCATCAAAATTCTTGTCCTCCAAGGATGGGGCAGAGAGTAAATCAATTGGTGCATGAGGAACAAAACCATAGACAATTTGGAAAGGGCACATCTTAGTGGTGGAATGTACAGAATGATTATAAGCAAATTCAATATGAGGCAAACAGTCCTCCCACATTTTCAAATTCTTCTTTAAAACAGCCCTAAGCATGGTAGATAAAGTTCTATTAACAACTTCTGTTTGGCCATCAGTTTCAGGTTGGCATGTGGTGCTAAAAAGTAATTTAGTACCCAACCTGTTCCATAAAGTTCTCCAAAAATGACTAAGAAATTTGGCATCACGATCTGAGACTATGGTATTAGGCACACCATGCAAGCGAACAATTTCACGAAAGAATAGATCAGCGATATGAGTAGCATCATCTGTCTTGTGGCATGGTATGAAGTGAGCCATTTAGAAAATCGGTCAACAACCACAAAGACACTATCCCTGCCCTTCTTAGTTCTAGGCAATCCTAAAACAAAATCCATTGAAGTGTCTTCCCAAGGAGCATTGGAACAGGAAGAGGTATGTACAAACAAAGGGTTGAAGCGGGAATTTTGCTCGTTGACATGTGGGACAGCACGCAACAAACCTCTCCACATCGTGTCGCAACTTTGGCCAAAAGAAGTGAGCAGCCAGCACGTCCTCCGTCTTCTTGGCACCAAAATGACCCATGAGGCCACCGCCGCGTGCTTCCTGTAACAACAAACGACGAACAGAACTAGCTGGAATGCACAGCTTGTTAGCACGAAATAAAAATCCATCATTCATGAAGAATTTACCCCATGGTCTGCCATCCTTGCAATGCTCCAGTGCATCCTTGAAATCTATATCATTTGTGTACTGCTCCTTCAAGGTTTCCAGCCCAAAAATCTTAAAGTCAAGTTGAGAGAGCATAGTGTATCGGCGAGACAAAGCATCTGCAATAACATTTTCTTTCCCCTTCTTGTGTTTGATTACATAGGGAAAAGACTCAATAAACTCGACCCACTTAGCATGTCTACGGTTCAGATTGGATTGGTTTTGAATGTGCTTCAACGATTCATGATCAGAGTGAATAATAAATTCTTTGGGCCATAAGTAATGCTGCCATGTCTCAAGAGTACGAACCAAAGCAAGTAACTCTTTGTCATAAGTGGAGTAGTTTAAACTAGCACCACTCAATTTCTCACTAAAATAAACCACTGGTTTACCTTCTTGCAACAAAACACCACCCAATCTAATTACACTTGCATCACATTCCAGCTCAAACATCTTATTGAAATCAAGAAGCTGCAGCAAAGGTGGATGAGTTAACTTATCTTTCAAAGTCATGAAGGCTTCTTCGTGGGCTGCACCCCATGAAAAGGGAACTCCTTTCTTGGTGAGTTCATTCAGCGGAGCGGCAATGGTTCGAAAATCACGAACAAATCTGCGATAAAATCCTGCAAGTCCAAGGAAGCTTCGAATCTGTGTAACAGTGTTCGGAGTAGGCCAGCTCTGAATTGCCTCGATCTTGGTGTGGTCCACTTCAATTCCCTATGATGTAACAACATAGCCAAGAAAAGAGACACGGTCTGTGCAAAAGTTGCACTTATTCAAGTTGCCAAACAAACGTGCAGTACGTAAAGCCCCGCAAACAGCACGCAAATGATCAAGGTGGTCCTCCAAAGATTTGCTATAAATCAAGATATCATCGAAATAGACAACCACAAATTTGCCAATGAAAGCACGCAAAACTTCGTTCATCAATCTCATGAATGTACTAGGTGTATTAGTTAATCCAAAAGGCATAACTAACCACTCATATAAGCCAAACTTAGTTTTAAAAGCCGTCTTTCATTCATCCCCCAATTTCATACAAATTTGACGATACCCACTTAGCTCATCAAGCATATCATCCAACCGAGGAATGGGGTGATGATACCGTATTGTGATGTTGTTAATGGCACGACAATCTACATACATACGCCATGACCCATCTTTCTTTGGCACAAGAATAACAGGAACAGCACAGGGGCTGAGAGATTCACGAACGTACCCCTTATCAAGCAATTCTTGAACTTGACGTTGAATTTCTTTTGTCTCCTCAGGGTTGGTGCGGTATGCAGCACGATTGGGCAGCACCCGGAATGAGGTCAATTTGATGTTCAATTCCTCGGAGGGGAGGAAGACCTGCTGGTACTTCACTTGGAAAGACATCGGAAAACTCCTGCAAAAGGTTAGTGACTGTGGAAGGAAAAGCAGGGGGCAAATCATCCATAGAAAACAAAACTTGTGTGCACATGAGAACATAACAAGAAGAATTACTAGCGGCCCACTCATCCAAATCGGCATGAGTAGCGAGCAACACAGGAGTCTTCAGTTTCATGTCATGTGCAGCAATGTGGGAGTGTTCTGTTCGCTGCACAAACTCATTAGCCACAATCTGATTTTCACTCGGCCCAAGCAAGTTCATCTTTAACAATTTGTTCTGGGGTCATTGGATGCAACACAATAAAAGCGAATACTGATTAGTGCGGCCGTGGTGCACACAATTAGTGTCATATTGCCATAGTCAACCAAGTATCATGGAGCATGCTTGCCTGGGGACAACATCACAATCAACATAATCTCACTTATGAACCCATAGCAAAGGGCACCCGTACAGAATGTGTTACCTTAAGCTTACCACTTTGATTGAGCCATTGGATGTGACAGGGATGGGGATGTGGGCGAGTTGGTAGGGCAAGCTTTTCCACCATATCTGTACTCGCTAGGTTGTTGCAGCTCCCGCCGTCACCACCCCTTTGGTTTGAAACAAATTATGGCATTGATTCCTGTCCTTTGTGGCAATCTGAGTACTTAGCACACTACAATACTCAAATACTTGTCAGCATCATCAGCAGTGACATGTTCGTCTTGGTCCTTCGGTTCTGCAACGTCATGTGCAAGTATAGCGTATGTTTCATCATTAAAATCACTAGCTGAATCATACTCACCGTCCTCACGGATGACCAGCACTCTCTTGTTGGGGCAATCGCACATGATGTGTCCATAGCCCTTGCAGCGATGGCATTGGACATCCCTGGTACGACCCGTAGATGCAATCGAAGCAGTAGACAAGGAACCGTGAGTTGCAGGTGTGGGGCCTGCAGAAACTTGTGGTGTTGCAGCTGAGGGCACGGTGAGTGGCTTGTTGGTGGAGGAAGAAGGTGCCGCCGTGGAAGAGGACGACATAGCTGCTGGACTTGTCCTCCAAGAATTAGTGCGACCTGCAGAAAAATTAGTCCGTGGTTTCGGTTGACGTCCCTGCACTTCACGTTCAGCTTTGCAAGCAAGATGAAACAAGCGAGTCATAGAATTGTAATCTTTGTAATCAAGAATATCCTATATCTCATGATTCAACCCACACAAAAATCGAGCCATAGCTGCTTCATTTTCCTCAACAAGACCACAACGTAACATGCCAATTTGCAGCTCTTGGTAGTACTCTTCTACAGAATTTGTTCCTTGACATAAACGCTGCAATTTATTTAACATATTGCGAGCATAGTATGAAGGGACGAATCTATGTCACATGAGCAGTTTCAAAGCTTTCCAAGTTGTGGGAATGTTATTCGGGTGTTTGTGGCAATGTTCGCGCCACCACACAGATGCAAAGTCAGTGAATTCACTAGTAGCAGCCCTAACTTGTGTATTAGCAGGAACATCATGACATGCAAATTTTTGATCAACAGCTAGCTCCCAGGTAAGATAAAGATCAGGATCATATTTTCCACTAAAAGCAGGAATAGTGAATTTGATCTTAGCAAAAGAATCATCTTGATTACGTACCCCACGTTGGCGCCTTTGTTGGTGAGGAGGATCACGTTGTTGACGTCGATCTGCAATCAGCGGTACAACCTGTGAAGATTGGATGGAGCGATTGCCAGGTGACACAAACCGGTTCGTTGTAGAAATTCTGTGTAGCTATAGGAAAGATTGCACTTGGTAGCAAGGATTAGCACAATCAAATCAGTAAATGCTATTAGTGATATGCCCTAGAGGCAACATGGAGATGTTATATATATATCACATGCTATGTTATAATGTATTGATTGGTTCCATGAAATAGACATCATCATTATTGATCAATGAGTATGTGACTTATTCATGAGACTCTTAATGTCAAATGTTGCTATTTCTAAATGATCCCTGATCATATATCATATGAGGAACAAATATGATTCTAACATCAGCATATGTATTGATTGATGATCATGTCTCATGGATCATGGTATGGAGATACCAAATCGATAATATGGACATATGTTAGTGAATGTTGGATAGACCCGCCATGAGATACTGCAGAGATTTTATGTGTCATCAGTTAGTCTCAAGTAATGTCTATGTAGAGTCCTTAGACTTGAGATCATCATTGATGAGGACATCAACACCATCGATACGTCCCCACCTACGCATGGAGAAGGTCACCAAGGGAAGGGAGGAGATCAACAAGAAAAGGGATTCGCGCAGGCTGGAATCGGACTGTACGACATCGCCAACTTGTGACAGCCGCCACGACTTCATACAAACTCCGATTTGGGAATTCTAGTACTTCACGGAAAGCTTATCAAGTCTACTTTCTAACGGATCTAGACTCATGTATATATCTGCTCGGAATCGTCCGCAATCGTTGTTTTAGTGATGAGGGGTCCCTGTTTAAGGTGCTGCGTCACTGTTTTAGGGCCGAAGGCCCATGTATCAAGTCGGGTCCATTAGGGATGCGTCCTAGGGTTGGAGAACGACCCCAACACCCTTGTGGCTGTCCTCCCATCCTATTGATACCTGTAGAGCCACCACAAACATATTGGGTTTTGTTAGATTAAAGTTAGTGTCACTACTTTACCGTGTAATCCCGTGATCGGCTAGATCGCTGGTTTACTCGTCTTCGGAACCCCACCGTTTGTTCTCTTGAATTAAACCTTCATCTTTATTCGCAAATTAAGTTGCTTGTTCATCTTGTTCTTGCTAGTTCTCGATTGCCTACAGGAACAATTACCCTCGTGGTTGGGCTGATCGTGCATCCGTCGAGATTGCGAACAGCCTCTGGAGTATGTGGACCAATGAGCTCAACAGCCAGAGGTGGTTTTGGGTACTTCATAACTTTTACTGATGACTTCAATAGATATGGGTATGTGTACCTAATGAAACATAAGTCTGAATCCTTTGAAAAGTTCAAGGAATTCCAAAATGAAGTACAAAATCATTTAGGTAAAACAATCAAGTTTCTACGATTTGATCGTGGAGGCGAGTATTTGAGCCACGAGTTTGGTAATCATCTGAAGGATTGTGGAATTGTTCCACAGTTGACTCCACCAGGAACACCTCAGTGGAATGGGGTATCTGAACGGAGATATCGCACCTTATTAGATATGGTGCGATCCATGATGAGCCAAAGTGATCTTCCATTGTCCTTTTGGGGATACGCTCTTGAAACAGCCGCGTTCACACTAAACAGAGTTCCATCAAAGTCAGTAGAAAAGACACCATATGAGATGTGGACAGGACAACGTCCTAGCTTGTCTTTCCTTAAGATTTGGGGATGTGAGGCTTATGTAAAACGATTGCAATTTGATAAGCTCACTCCTAAGTCTGACAAATGCTTCTTTGTCGGGTATCCTTAGGAAACAAAAGGATATTACTTCTATAATCAACATGAAGGCATGGTGTTTGTCGCCCGACATGGTGTCTTCTTAGAGAAAGAGTTTCTCTCAAGAAGTGATAGTGGGAGAACGGTGCAACTCGAAGAAATTCGAGAAACACCTGAAAATGTTTTAGCTCCTACAGAACCACAGCAGGATGAACAAAGTGTTAAGCACCTGTTGTAGACACACCGGCACCACGTAGGTCAGAGAGGTCACGTCGTGCACCTAAGAGGTACATGTTCTTGACTACTCAACAAAGGGACATATTGTTGTTAGACAAGGATGAGCCTAAGACCTATGAAGAAGCGATGGTGGGACCAGACTCTGAGAAATGGCTTGAAGCCAAGAGATCCGAAATTGGATCCATGCATATTAATCAAGTTTGGAACTTGGTTGATCCACCTGATGGTGTTAAAACCATTGAGTGAAATGGGTTTTCAAGAAAAAGATAGACATGGATGGAAATGTTCACATCTATAAGGCACGATTGGTGGCCAAAGGTTTCAAACAGATTCAAGGTGTTGATTATGATGAAACTTTTTCGCCCGTCGCAATGCTAAAGTCTATTCGGATCATTCTAGCAATTGCTGCATATTTCGACTATGAGATATGGCAAATGGATGTCAAAACAGTTTCCTTAATGGAAATCTGAGTGAGGATGTGTACATGACACAGCCCACAGGTTTTGTCGATCCACAATCAGCTGGAAAGATATGCAAGCTGCAAAGATCCATTTATGGATTAAAGCAGGCGTCTCGGAGTTGGAATATTCGTTTTGATGAAGTGATCAAAGGGTTTGGTTTCATCAAGAACGAAGAAGAGCCTTGTGTTTATAAAAAGGCTAGTGGGAGCGCACTTGTATTTCTGATCTTATATGTGGACGACATATTATTGATCGGAAATGACATTCCTATGCTCGAATCTGTTAAGTCTTCATTGAAAAATTGTTTCTCTATGAAAGACTTAGGAGAGGCGGCTACATTCTGGGCATCAAGATCTATAGAGATAGATCAAGAAGGCTAATTGGATTATGTCAAGATACATATATTGACAAGGTGTTGAAAAGGTTCAACATGCAGGACTCTAAGAGAAGTTTCCTACCTATGTCACATGGTATAAATCTTAGCAAGAGTTAGTGTCCTAGTACACCTGATGAGCGGGATAAGATGAATGCGATCCCATATGCTTCGGCCATTGGGTCCATTATGTATACCATGCTTTGTACACATCCAGATATCTAGTATACCCTAAGTGCTATGAGTAGATACCAATCAGATCCAGGTGAAGGTCACTGGATTGCTGTAAAGAACATCTTGAAGTACTTGAGAAGAACTAAAGATGTGTTCCTTGTCTATGGAGGTGAAGAAGAGCTCGTTGTAAATGGTTACACTGATGCTAGCTTCCAAACTGACAAAGATGATTTCATATCGCAATCTGGATTTGTGTTCTGCCTAAATGGCGGTGCGGTGAGCTGGAAGAGTTCCAAGCAGGAGACGGTTGCTGATTCTACAATGGAAGCCCAGTACATTGCAGCTTCTGAAGGTGCTAAAGAAGCTGTTTGGATGAAGAAATTTGTTTCCGAGCTTGGTGTGATGACTAGTGCCTTCAGTCCAATGGACCTCTACTGTGATAATAGTGGGGCCATTGCGCAAGCCAAGGAGCCTAGATCTCACCAGAAGTCCAAGCACATTTTACGGCGTTTTCATCTCATCCACGAGATAGTGGAGAGAGGCAATGTAAAGATATGCAAAGTACAAACGGATTTAAACATTGCAAATCCGTTGACAAAGCCGCTTCCCTAGCCAAAGCATGAGGCTCACATTAGGGCAATGGGTATTAGATGCCTACATGGTTGACTCTAGTGCAAGTGGGAGACTATTAGTGATATGCCCTAGAGGCAACATGGAGATGTTATATATATATATCACATGCTATGTTTATAATATATTGATTGGTTCCTTGAAATAGACATCATCATTATTGATCAATGAGTACGTGACATATTCGTGAGACTCTTAATGTCAAATGTTGCTATTTCTAAATGATCCTGATCATATATCATATGAGGAACAAATATGATTCTAACATCAGCATATGTACTGACTGATGATCATGTCTCATGGATCATGGTATGGAGATACCAAATCGATAATATGGACATATGTTAGTGAACATATGTTGGATAGACCCGCCATGAGATACTGCAGAGATTTCATGTGTCATCAGTTAGTCTCAAGTAGTGTTTATGTAGAGTCCTTAGACTTGAGATCATCATGGTTCCCAACATACGTAGTAGTTTATTTTGGGACTACTAAAGACTACTCCGTAACTGGGTAGTCATAAAAGTAGTCTTCGGGTTTGCTATGAAACATGTAGTGGGATGTGAATGATCAAGATAGAATTTGCCCCTCCTTACGGGAGAGATATCTCTGGGCCCCTCGATGTAATGGATTATGGAAGTGCATGGCCATGCTAGGGTGATTGAGGTGTCAATCACAAGTTTGTAATCCATCACAGGATCGAGTGAGTGATTGAGCTATTAAGAGGATGACACAAGTCTCGCCTTGAGCTCAATTGATGTCGTGAGGCAAAAGGATTTGTACATGTGAACATTATAGGTTCAGCCGATATGATCTTTACGTATATTTTGGGGTTAATATGCCTTGCTAGAGGCCGCTATTAACAGGGTGACCAGAGAGGCGTTTCTGGGTCACGACAAAATATACGTGAACCTACAGGGTCGCACACTTAACGGGTTGGAACACTTATTCGAATGTGATTCAAATATGTACTCGATTCGGATAGAGATCTGAGTAGACTCTTACTGGGCCTCGGTTCATGAGGCCCAAGTGAGGAGGTCATATATAGGGAGGCGAGGGCCTGAGGAGATACATGTTTTTCTGTTAACCTCGAACTAAACCCTAGCCGCCACCTCCCGAGCCAAACCCTAGCCGCTCACGAGTGCTAGTACACTCGTGATCGGCGTTCCAGCCCCGGACATGTGGATACCGGTAGAGGCGCTGCTTGTTGCGGTGTTGATCCGTCGGAGATCGACTACTTCCACTACTACCTCGATGCGCGCGTGGTTGGATCGGCTTCTCCAACCCTTCTTCCGCTGCACTGCGCGACTAGTTGGTAACGATCCATGATCCTCTCTCACATGATGTCCTGGTGTGCGCCGTAGAAATTTTTGTTTTCTGCTATCGTAGCCTACAAATGCACATTGAATAATTGTTCAAAGCACGCCCATAAGTTGCTGATATAAACAAGGTAAGAAAGGTTCAGTGGGTTTGCGTGCAAAGAAAAATGTGACCTGATGCAAGCAAGGAGAAATCTCACATCAAGTACTAGGAGAGACGCTAGCTGACTTCTCGAAGCTGATGTTAGGGCACAGATTGCTTGCACGATGTGGGGCACTCGCAAGGATAAACGAAATGCAATGCAAACAGCCCCTAGCTCGAGCAGTATGCAACAGTTAGTCTCAAACGATGAAAGGAATTTTTTTGGTGTTTGGAGGATTAACTTGTTAGTGATATGCCCTAGAGCAACATGGAGATGTTACATATATCACATGCTATATTTATAATGTATCGATTTGTTCCTTGAAATAGACATTATCATTGTTGATCAATGAGTACGTGACTTATTCATGAGACTCTTAATGTCAGGGAATGCACTAAGTCAGGGATGTCCCTCAATATGTTAAACTAGAGTTCCCTAGAAAGAGTAACCCACACGTTATTCTCTAAATTAAGTACGTCAAATGCAAGCTATAAGCAAAACTCTTTCCCTTTGAATCCCTTAATTGTTGATTTGAGTGCAGTGCCTGTAAGGGTAGCTTGGAAAAAAAGAATGAAAGTGAAATCATCATACCTCATAGGCGCACATTGCTTACAGTAGGTCTCGATGTGTTTTATAGGGAAACTTTTTCCATCATACCTGTATTGATATCTTGCTAGATGAAGAAAGGGATGCACTAACAAACACCTTGCCATTTTATACACTCAGATGCTATCACAGCTATGGTTAAAAGGTTATCTCCACTCAGATGCTCTACTTGACGAGGCAGACTCCTTAGTGAGTAGTCAACAGCTCTAGTTCTTCCATAAATAAAATAAAATAGATCAATCGACTTGTCACCTTTAGTTATGATCTACCTTCGACCCACCCATTTCCTTTAGGTTAGGGTCTCCATTGTATGGCTATGGCTCTGTTTCTAGCTTCAAAACGGATAAGTAGGAGTAGTAGGCAGAGCTAGACCGACCCTAGGTGAGTAAGCAGGTTATGTCTCAATTTAATGACTAGGTGGATCCACTTTTAGTGTTCAATCTATGGTTTAGGGTTGACGGCTTTCCTTCCATAGCTAACATTCCCATAGCCGTAGTTCCAGTCTGACTCTCCGAAGCCTTTTTCTTTTTATTACTGTTTCCTCCGCTTAATGAATGGCCGTTTGCTACCAATGGGGGAATTGCTTCTTATTTCCAATCTAGATGACTGGATTTGCACCAAAGGAAACCAGAAATTCCATATACCATAGAAATCTGGATAAAGAAGCTCTATCCTATTCATTGGTATTGATCATGGATACTTCAAAAATTGTCTAATTTGTTTGAACCCATGATCTGAACGAGTCGCACATACACCCTAGCACATGTTCCTCGACGCGGAGGACATCCCTTAAGTGCGGCCGATTTTCTAGCATTTTGTATTGGCTATCTTGCATTTCTAATAAGTTGTTTAACCGTTGGCATGTTGTATGGTATATAAAAAAATGGATTGGTTTAGATCGATCTTAACTTGAATGATTGATCATTATGAACTATTTCCATTAAATCGCATAAAACCCAAATTTAGGTTTGAAATAAATTTACAAGAAATCCGGCCACTACCAATCCTTAAACATTTCTGGAAACCATACTGGATCAGTATTGCAGTGCTCGTCAATCATTTCATCCCCTACAATATCAACAAGTCCATAAGCTCTGGCTTCGTCTGCTGACATAAAAACATCCCTCTCCATGTCTTCGGATACAACCCAAAATGGCTTGCCTGTTCTTAGTGCATAAACCCTTGTGATCATTTCTTGAACTTTGTGTAACTCTTCCACTTCTAGTAAAAATTCTGGGGTTCTTGCCCGATAATAAGCGCTAGCAGGTTGGTGAAGCATAATCCTCACGTGGGGGAATGCCATACGCTTGGGTTCTCCTCCAAGCAGAATGAAGGACGCCATGGACGCGGCTATTCCGAGGCATATTGTATATATATCAGGTGCCACCGTTTGCATCGTATTAAAAATAGCCATTCCTGACATTAGCCACCCACCTGGGGAGTTTATAAACAAAAAAATATCGTTAATTCCATCTTCTATACTGAGATAGACCATGAGACCTGTAATATGATTCGTGACCTCGCAACGAATCTCTTGACCTAAAAAAAAGTGTCCTTTCTCGATACATAACATTGTATAAGTCAACCCAAGTTGCTTCTTCATCTCCGGGAATCCGGTAAGGTACTTTTGGAACACCACTGGGCGTATTAGATTAATATTATTAAATTTAAGTAAGAAAACTACACTTTAATATGGAAACGTAATAATGGAAGAGAAAGAAAGAATCCGTAGTTTACTGTTTTCACTTTTTTTCTTATTCTATATGAATACTATAGATTCTATTAATACGTAGATTGAAATAATACATTGATTGAAAGATTATACATATGGAAAAGTACAAGCTATAAATCCGGCATGGGGTGCAGAAGGTTTTGATCCTTTTGTTCCGGGGGGAATAGCTTCTCATCATATTGCGGCGAGTACATTGGGCATATTAGCGGGCCTATTCTATCTTAGTGTCCATCCACCTCAACGTCTATACAAAGGATTACGTATGGGCAATATTGAAACTGTACTTTCCAGTAGTATCACTGCTTTTTTTTGCACCTTTCGTAGTTGCCGAAACTATGTGGTTTGGGTCAGCAACTACCCCAATCGAATTGTTTGGGCCTACTGGTTATTAGTGGAATCAGGAATACTTTTCAGGCAAGAATATATCAAGAGTTAGTGATGGTTAATTGAAAATCTCAGTTTATTAGAAGCTTGGTCTAAAATTCCTGAAAAATTAGCCTTTTATGATTATGGTAGTAATCCGGCAAAGGGGGCATTATTCAGAGCAGGCTCAATGGACAATGGGGATGGAATAGATATTGATGGTTAGGACATCCCGTCTTTAGAGATAAAGAAGGGCGTGAACTTTTTGTACGTCGTATGCCTAAATTTTTTGAAACATTTCCGGTTGTTTTGGTAGATGAAGAGGGAATTGTGAGAGCGGACGATCCTTTTAGAAGAGAAGATCCAAATATAGTGTTGAACTGCATAATGGTGGAGTTCTATGGTGGCAAACTTAATGCTATAAGTTATTCTGATCCTGCTACTGTAAAAAAAATGCGAGGCGTTCCCAATTAGGGGAAATTTTTGAATTAGATCGGGCTACTTTGAAATCAGATGGTGTTTTTCGCAGTAGTCCAAGGGGTTGGTTCACTTTTGGTCATGCTACCTTTGCTTTTCTCTTCTTTTTCCGACACATTTGGCATGGCGCTAGAACCTTGTTCCGAGATGTTTTTGCTAGTATTGATCCATGCTTTGATGCTCAAGTGGAATTTGGGACATTCCAAAAAGTCAGAGATCCAACTACAAGGAGACAGCCAGCCTGATGCCGCATTGCTTTGGTATCTTTCACCTCTCTTTTTTGATTTGACATGGGAAACATCTCCCATCCCTTCTTTGACTCTTTTTCCTTCTTTATATGGGAAATGATCCCAAATGACAAATGAATAGGTGTGGAAGTTATAATTGTAAATAAACAATGATCGAATCTATGGAAGCATTGGTTTATATGTTCCTTTTAGTTTCGACTTTAGGGATAATTTTTTTCGCTATCTTCTTCTGAGAACCACCTAAGGTTCCGACTAAAAAAGTGAAATAATTTAATTGAAGTAAGAAGTCTCCCCAGCGGTATATAAGGCATACCCAGAAAGCTTACAGGTAAACCAGATATGGAGATGGCGACTAAAGTTGCTGTTTCTATTTTTATAGAATTTCAAGATTACAGTGGATCTACGAAAAGATCGTGTATTTACAACTACAACAGAATAGTATGCAAAGTCAACACAAATCATTAAATAGAATTTATGGCTATAGAAACCATTGAAGATAGTTCTAGACCTGGACCAAGACGAACCACCAATCCATTACGATGCCCGCAATGAAAACCAACGCTTAAGACGCTATTGGAGACTCGCATAGCTATTATTCGAAGCTTATTAATTTCTTTACTGCGTTCAAGGCATGACCGCATGATAGGTGTCCTTTTCCCCCTACTCAAGAAGAAGAGTTACATCTAAGTTCCGATCGTGATATGACAAGCAAATCTTACTTTTTCTTTCCCAAGCTGGCGCATAACCTCTAGACCGATATGAAGATCGATGACCTGCATCCTACAACTTCAAAGAAGTATTTGTATCACACCAGAGTCAATCTATTAAAGAGTTTCAGAAAAGCAAATACAAAGTAATGCAATTTGGCAGTCAAATCAATTCTATTCTATTCGGAGCAACGAAACAATGTAAGAGAACAGAAGGGGCACGGACTCTATCTTTGATATTCTTCCGGGCAAGAGTTGACGGGCCAAGAGTTTTATTTAATAAATCCTAACCGTATACGCCGAGAGTTAAAGAAATAGGGAATGCTTTTTATTCAAGTGGGGCAACCTTTTCTCTCTGCTATTCTTCGCATCTCGAAAGACCCACGAAGCAACAATAGAGAAAATACCCTCTAAGTGCTTACTACTCATATCGGGTATTCCCACTACAATGATTGAGGACCTAGTTGAATCAAATATGTCTACCCATCCCTCTCTCACGGACTTGTTGAATGCTTCTTATACCTCACCCGCTCTTGCTGTGGATTGAATTCAATGATTTGGTCAGTTGCATTTGAAAGAACATATCCCTTCTTTGGCTTACGGGTTTGGAATTACTCAAGTCAGCATATGTTCCCAAGGCTTTCCTCTTGGGTAAGGGACTGGAATAAGGGTCTTCTTTCATAGGCATAGGGTTCACAATGAGTAGATTCTTCCTTCGTTGTTTGTTTTATTTGCTGCTTCCTTTTCCTATTCATCATGTGAGGAAAGATGATTCTGGAGAGGAATTAAATTTCCAATAAGAGTGAGCGAGAAAAGTAAGCATGAAAAGGTGCTCCATACTTTGAGAAGAGAAGGAGTCGGTACTTTTATAGGCAAGGGGATCAAGTTGATATTGAAAAGCTAGCAATGGGATTCTTTCTTAGGGACGAATACTTCAAATTCCAGAAAGGTCATTAGGTCGCAAAGCTAAAGCGTTGAATAGTCTTTTGAGTGTACAGAGTCTTGGTTTCGGTTCGATCAACTATCCACTTCAAAAAGTATTGTCATAGTATTCGTTTGAAAAACCAACGCCGACCCCAACAAGTCTCTCCAATATAAGGAGAGCAGAGCTTTTTAGGCCTATGATGAGATTGAGTTCAATGGATATGAAGGATAGAAGAAATACAGTATTTGCTACTACTCTACCCATTCGTGGATTCAGTGTTTCCATTCCCCAGGTCGTCATCCAAGTCCCAAATGATGTGGGCACTCTCAAAGCAGACATCGAAAACGCGGTTGCCATACATTGGGAAGAGAATGGGATTGAGGCGCCAGAGGGCTGGACTCTCAATGAGGTATGCAACGCGATAAACGGCTATGAAAGTGCCACAGATCTTCAGGAAATATGGATAGATTTAGCGAGAAACGTCTATGAAAGTGCATTTCTGTCAGAATTTGCACCTATTTGTATCTATTTAGTGATCAGTCCGCTAGTTTCTTTGATTCCACTCAGTGTTCCTTTTCCAGTTGCTTCCAATAGTTCCACCTATCCAGAAAAATTATCGGCCTACGAATGTGGTTTGATCCCTCCGGTGATGCCAGAAGTCGTTTCAATATATGATTTTATCCGGTTCCTATTTTATTTTCCTGAACTAGAAGTCGCCTTTTCTTTTCCTGATCTGGAAGTCACCTTTTCTTTTCCTTAGGCAGTATCTGCTAACAAGATTGATCTGTTTGGATCTTGGTCCATGAAGGCCTTTTTATTGATTTTGACGATTGGATCTCTCTATGAATGGAAAAGGGGTGCTTCGGATTGGGAGCAACCACTAGTGAAAGGGCACAGGGGGGAAGGACACAGGAAAGAGGGATGCCTACAAAAAATCAATTGATTCGTCATGGTAGAGAATAAAAATAGTGCAAAAGTACTCGAGCTTCGGATCAATGTCTCCAGAAGCAAGGAGTATGCCTGCGTGTTTCGACGAGAACACCGAAAAAACCTAATTCAGCTCTACGTTAAGATAGCAAAGTACGGTTGAGCAATCGACATGATATATTTGCTCACATTCTAGTGAAGGTCATAATTCGCAGGAACATTCTATAGTCTTAGTCAGAGGAGGTAGAGTGAAAGATTCACCAGGTGTGAAATCCCATCATATTCGAGGGGTCAAGGATTTACTGGGAATTCCGGATCGTAGAAAGGGAAGATCTAAATATGGTGTAGAAAGAATAAAATCGAAATGAATGGAAGATGCCTCTGGAACTTTTTGGTTATTTTGGGGGGGGGGGGGGCGATATGCCTCTTCGCTATTCTTCGCTTAGAAGGGCTTGACTTACTTAACTTACCGCTTTCCCGAAACTCGCTAAAAAAGGTCAGGTATACCTACCGGATGAGATAGGGTTTTTTCTAAAGCAGGAGCTGCTGTCGGCATGGGCAATTCCGTCCCCGAGTGCTACCAAAGTTCCTCTAATTCCTCAGCTAGATATTCCCCTTGCCAAGCTGTATAAGCTTCTTCCAAAGCATATGGCTTTCTAGATGTATATGACGATCTCTAGACAGATGATCTATATGAATCTTATGTGAAGTACCACATCAGTGGATATATAGGAAAGGAATCCAAATCTGCCGAATCGCTCATGTTATGATCTTCTACATCCTAGTCTCCGTGTTCCGTCATCTGGCTTATATTCTTTCATGTAGCATTCAGACTGAATGACTCTCATGAAATTACGTCGATACTTCTACATATTGTGGGTAACGTAGAGACATCCCCATTTTCCCCCGGGGGTCTTAATTACCATGCTTAGCTTTCAATTTGCCTCTGACCATCAATTAAATGTGAATAACCCGTCCTCCTCTCTTTGAAATAAGGGGCGCTTCCTTCTGTGTGTGCTTCAAACAATTTTGTCTTCTCCATATTTACCATATCTCTAGAGTCAATAATTTTTCATGAGGAACTACTGACTCAATCACTTGCTTGCCGTTACTCAACAGTTTTCTGTTGAGGTCTATCCCGTAGAGGTAGTCAAAAATTGGATCAGTGATTGATTTCTAGGTTTCATCGTAAACCTAATTGGTTACTTCCAATTACGTAAATCAATAGTTCAAACCGCACTCAAAGGTAGGGTATTTCCCATTGATATAAGAACTTTTGTACCAGAAACAATAGTATCTCCAATTATAGCCCCTCTGGGATGTAAAATATATCCCTTCTCACCATCCCCATAGTGTATGAGACAAATGTACGCATTTAGTGCGTGATAGTCCCCGCACATCCGTTTTGTCTTATCTTTCTTTTCCACGAAGATGACTGGTGCTCCCAAGGTGAGTGCTTTGGTCAGATGTAGCCCTTCTGTAGCAGATCATTGACCTGCTTCTTAACTTCTGCCATCTCGTTCGGTGCCATTCTATACGGCTGCTTGTATATTGGCGCCGTTCCAGGTGCTAAATCAATACTAAACTCAATTTCCCTTTTTGGTGGCATCCCTGGTAGGTCTTCCGGGAACACATCCTGGTATTCCTTTACTATTGTATTGGAATGTCCTCTATTTTCCTTTCTGGCTTCATCCCACCTTCCAACGGTTGGCTCTGCTGCGACCTGATCAAGCTTGCTTCCTGATGCAGCGGCACAGGTGACTTGAAGATAACGCCTTTCCTTCCGAACTGGTCACTGTTACGGTGCGGTCCACGCAGTTGATCACCCCTTTGTGTCGGGTCAACCAATCCATTCCTAGGATGACATCTAGGTCTTTGGATTCCAGAGGATGAGATGGCTAGAAAGGTGATCCTTGGATTTCTAGCTCACTGAAGGGCTATAGTGAGCGGTTATCATGCGGTTCCTAGGGGTATGAACCCTCATGGGATTTTAAGTTCCACTAATTTTTTATCCCATGGGGAATGTGTTGCACTAGAATCAAACGTACGGTTGCAGGTATGGAGTTCACAGAAATGTACCCAATACTACTTCTGGTGCAGTCTGCGCCTCTTCCGCGGAGACATGATTGACGCGCCCCTTTATCACCTGCTGATTGGCATGGGTGCTGGGGAGCTATAGCCTAGATCCCATTCACTCCGGCTTCGGACATTTGTCGGCGAAGTGACCAGTTCATTGCAGTTGAAGCAGACGTAGATCTTGCCCCCACCATCTTTCCGTGACTGACCTGCTGCACTGGCGCCATTGGTGGGCGTGGAGTGGACTGACAGTTGTGCTGCCCGCTGTTGCTGTTTGCTGCCTCCGAAGTGCACGGTGAATGGGGCTGTTGACGGACGATCATGTGGACGTCCGCCCTGCTGACCAACATCATCCGTGGTCTCTAGATGCTACCCTAGTGAGTCCGGAACTGGGCAACCTTCTCTTGCGGTCCACCTTGTTTGCGCTGACTTTCCTGGCGGATTGCTTATTCCATCAAGCTTCTCGAAGTTTTGGATAATCGCTTGAGAGGAGCTGATTGGTCAGCTCGTCATCCAGTCCGTCTAGGAACCTTTCTTGTCTTTCGCATCAGTGCTGACATCCTCGGCGCGTAGCGCGCCAGACGGTTTAAGTCGTGGAGGTATTCCGTGACCGTTCTTTCCTTGGACCAAGTCTCTGAACTCCCTTTTCTTCTGTGCCACAATTCCTGCGGAATTTGAGACTTCCAGAAATTGTGGCAAAATTCTCAACTACAAGTGACCTCAGTGGTAGCAGTGTGGGTCACTAGGAAGTTGTCCCACCAAAGCTAAATGTGGGACCTTGGAGCTGGTGTGTAGCGAAAGCGACCTTCTCCTGGTCGTTACACTGGACGAGGTTGAGCTTCTTCTCAAACATTGCCAGCAGCCAGTCGTTGGCATCTCATGGGGTTGGTGTGCTGGAGAAGGTTGGCGGCCTGACCCTCAGGAATTCAGCAGCTTTGACTGGGGCAGCGACCGGGTTTGTGTGGTTGCTGGTGTTGCTACTGCAGATTGTTTTGCTGCATTGCCATCTCATAACATATCTGGTTCTGGTTGGCTAGAACCTGTGCCAACGTCAGGTTCTCCAGTAGCGGTGGTGGCACGTGATTGGGTGCTCCATGGTTCTGAGGTGCTCCTTCCTGCTGGTTGGTGGCGCTGGCGTCACTGGCAGCACGGGCACCACTCTCGTGTTCACCATCTGAAACCGGGAGAGCAGTGGAAGGGAAGGAGAAAACAGGGCTCAGAAACAGGAGTGATGATTAAGTGGCTGAATTAAATTAACTGAAATTTTTGGTTGGAAACATGAGGGAAAATCAGTTCAACTCCTAATTAAGGTGGACATACCACAACAGACGGTATGCCACCAACTAACCCCAAGCAAAGCAAACATTCCTAACAATACAACTAAACATGAAATCAAACTATGGAAAACGACAAAACTAAGGGTGGCGCGTTTAATGCTCCGAGTGGCGCCTGCGGTCATCTGAGTAGTACTCTAGCTCCTGCTCGTCGCCTACCTCGTCGTCGGTGCGGCTCCTAGATCCACCCACGTTGATGAGGACATCCCTTCCATGGATACAACTCCTTCACCACAAGGACCACTTACTCGAGCTCGTGCTCGTCAACTTAATTACCAGGTGAATTCCTTCCTAGGTTCATATATTATTGTGAATAGTCCGCTACCTAATGCAAATCATTTAATTGTGATTAGGAATCTGGGAAAGATAGACGAAGGAAAGGACCAAGTCAAGCAGAATTCGAGATGGACTTGTTCTGGAATCAGATTCGGACTGCTGCGATGGTACCAAGTTCAAACGGGCATAACTTCCTCATATAGACTCCGTTTGGGATGTTCTTTGTACTTCATGGAAAAGCTTGATGAAGTCTGACTTTCCAATGACACCTCCCTTAAATCCATTCGTGCCGCCGCAATCATCAAAACAATCCATATTAGTTCCTAAGTCCGAGTAAACGGTGCTGCGCCATCCCCACTTGGCCCCATGCCTTGTAACCCTAGGCGGCGCGTAGGGACGCCCCCCCTTGTCGTATCAGCTATTTAGAGTCCGCCGCCCCTTGTTACGACTTGATTTCGTATAGTTTAGTTTAGCCTTGCTGAAACTTCTTGTTTCTTCGTTGTGTCGGAGACCACCTCGTCGACAGTGTGCGTGATTCCAAGCATTGTGTTCGCAAATACAATTTATGCTTCTTCATATTTCATAGCAGATTGCTACGTCCGATTCTTCTAGATCTTCGGATGCTCGCAGGGTTGAACTCGGTTTTCAGGTTGACGCTCCCCAGCGAATCAATAAATCTCGAGTTGGTTTCAGCGATGGCTAAGCGCAATCGACTCGTGCGTTTGAGTCGGTGCCAGGGTCATCTCCACAAACAGCTATCAATCTTCATCGAAGATCGGACCTCGTCCCCATACACGGTTATCCCACACTACCGTAGCCAAGAGCTGGCCTCACTGCGTTGTAGGACCCGCTGAAGAGCTACTGTGTCGGTGGAAGTGAAGCCCCGAGTGGATCTGGGCCTCCCTGAGAGCCATCGTCGCCTGACGACGCGCGATCCATCCACCCGGTGCTCTATTTGGAGCTGAGAGCGCTGAGTTGGAGCTGGGCCGTGGCGGTGCGTGTGGCCCGTTCCTAGGGGACAACTGAACACGCACTGGAGAGCGTCTGTTCCGCGGGGTCAGGCGGATCTAGCCCCACTGGGTGAGCTGTCGCCTTCAGTTCCGCGACCTCCTTCTTTCACGGTCAGCTGGTTCTGGAGACCAATCTCTCTCTTGG
>RYFJ01003635.1:0-34406 GCA_003991445.1 Oryza meyeriana var. granulata
ATTACTTATTCAATCTACAATCCGATTATCCCGTTATATTCGTTACAATTAGATCTTTACAATAAGATCCCACATGATTATATTCCAATAAAAAAATATTTACTTTTTTTTTTGCAATGTGATCTTTTAAATGTTGCGCACGTTTTATTTGAATGCTGTCGGAGATGAAACCTCGACGGCGGAAGTCAGGAGATCCCCCTTAGATTCGGCCAGGGGAGGGGTTCTCAGGTGAGCTGGCGCAAGCGGAAGAAGAGAGAGATCACGCTCGGCCGGAAAACAGAGGGGCCCGAGCTGGAAGATAGGGGTCCGGACCGTCCGAACACGGTCCGGACCGTCCGAACCACGAAATCGCAAGCGAGAGACGAGAGAGAGACAGGGGGCGTTATACAGAAGTTTCGAGCCGCCGAGCTAATACCCTACTCCTGTGTGTGTGGTGGCTATCTGTGTAGATGAATGTGGGATTGCGGTTACAAATGGACCCTGCGGGGAGCTCGGAAGCTAGCCCGGGGACTTGAGACTTCGAGAGAGAGAGAGCCAGGAGCAATAGCTGCCTGGGTGACCTGAGGCCCGAACTCCTCCCGAGAGAGAGGCATGGATCCTCCTTTATAGGCGAGGGGAGTCCACAGTGCCAGTCATACGCGGTGAGAGAGGGATACGCTACATCTTGTCGTGCCGGTCGGCGCCTGCCTGCTGCGCCGTGCCTGGAGGAGTGTCCAATCGCCGCCTGCCCGCGGCTGCGGCGGCTAAGCTGGTCTGCTGTCGCCCTTGTCGGTCTGCTTGTCTGTCGCCCGACTGCTGCAGGCGGCTGCCCCCTGGAGATGCTGTCGGGAGACAAGCGGGAGGCGCCTGTCGCTTCACCATTAATGCAGTATATTGGAGCTTGCGCATGGCCGTCGGGACCGTCGTGTGGCCCTGGGCCGGAGCCGAAGGAGAAGGCGCCCGGGGACGAGCCCGGGCCGAAGAGATGTCGCCCCGGAACGTGTCCGGGGCTGATGCGATGGTGCCCCGGACAAGCCCGGGCCGAAGGAGAAGGCGCCCCCGGGGACGAGCCCGGGCCGAAGAGATGTCGTCTCGGGAACGTGCCCGGTGCCCCCGGACGAGCCCGGGGCCGAAGGAGACGGCGCCTCGGGATGTGCTCGGCCGATGGCGATGACGCCTCTGGGAAGCTGACGTGGCAGAGGATCCACGCGTCCCCCGGACTGTGGGGACCCCCAGTCCCGTTTCGCCGACAGATGTATTAATAAGTATTTCATGATGTTTCACTAGTTTATTTATAAATGTTGCACGTGATGTCCTTAGATGTTTTAGTAAGTATTTTATGATATTTCAACAGTTAAAACTTGATGTTTTATATACCATATTAAAATATTTTAACAAAATCAAGAATTTGAAAATATATTTATGTTTCATATGATCTTTTCGGTGTTTTACTCATGGGGGCTCAATGTTTCATGAAGCGGTTGTCAGTGTTGCAGTCAGTGTTTTTGAATGTTGCATCTCTTTAAAACATTTTATAAAGGGAGTTGAAACATTTGACCAAGTGATGAAATAATTTTTTATGAAAATATAATTGTGTGAGATCTTGTTGTAAAAATTTAATTGTAACAAATACAATGATGTAATAAGATATAAACTTAGCTTAAAAAGCAGTCCATTGAGAGAAAAGAGAGATAGGGCCGGGGAGAGGGGGGCTGAGAGCAGCGTGCAGCAGAGCTAGGGGAACAGCGTGCGGCAGATCAGGGATGACTTGAAGCGGCGTCCGACATTTTGCTTCGCGTCGGACGTCCGGGCCGTAGTCCTCCAAAATAAAAGAAGAAACGAATAAAAGGAAACAATCCACTGATTTTGCAAAAAGGACCTTGTATTCTCTAGAAATTACGCGCACTTTTCCTGTTATGGAAATTTCGCACGTACGACCCCAGACTTTTCGGAAAAATACATATCTATCCCTCCGCATAGGGATATTCGTTGAATGGCTCTAGAATTTGCAAAAAATCACTGAAAAATCATATTTTCGCATAAAAGAGCCTTCGGGAGTTTGAAATTTGATCCCTTTTTGCATTTGAGGCACTTTTATTTATGATTATGGACTTTATTTACTGTATTTACTGTTATTAATTATTTGCAATGCCTTCATTACCTTTAATCAATTCTTTTAGCACTAAATTATTGAATTGCATAGAAAATATTGGAAATTTTGCAGGAATGTTGTGTACCATTATATTTCAATATTAGTGCATTTTTTCCAGCATATAATTTGTGCATATTTTGAATAATTAAAGATAACTAACATTGCGAACTAGAAGCGCATTGAACCTAGATTTTTTTTTGGCAAAAAACACGTGTTGAACCTAGAACTAGTACCACGCGGTTACCGTGGTAACCGTAAAAAACCAGGTGAATTTTATTTCAAAAGATTTAAATTCAAAATTTTAAAATCTCACGGTAAGGTAACAGTTACCCACAGTCTTTAACTTAAAGAAAGAAAAACACAGAAAATAAGAAAATCACAACCTAACATTTGACAACAGTAAAAATACCATAATATAATGTTTACAAGTACAAAGAGTATAGTGAACACAATACAATATCCACAAGCATCAAATCTAGATTTTGAAGCAACATCGCCTTGTAGTCATGGCAAAATATGAAGTTAGCTGAGCATTTTTTCACAAAATTTTATCATCAAATATCATTAGAAATCATGTGCTACTCCTATGAATTTTTTTAGGATTTTTCTATTTTTCCAAAATTTGAATTCGAATAAATTTCATGAAACCCTACCACCGGTAATATTACTGTATCCCCATGGTTACCGGCGGTTTGAAAAACCCTGTTTCTAGGTCATGTCTCATGTCGCACGCTAGTTAAAATGTATTTCTAGCTAGTGTCTTCGCCGCTAATTAAGACGTATTTCTTTGTGGACAGTGGCGGACCTAGGATTTCTCTAAGCCTTGGGCCAAGTCCAATTGCTATTCCATACCATAGATGATACCCACACTAATGCATGATAGAAAAAGTACAGTACAAATTTAATTGCAACCTGATGTTGAAGTACAAATACCTTGTTAGAGGTTAGCTTCATTCAAGCCTATAATATCCTCAGAAACTCTTCAATTGTAGCTCTAGAATTTGAACATATAAAGGAAAAAGAATCACAAAATCGCATATTAAATACATGGATTGAAAATATAATTAATCATAAGCAAATTTCAAACCAAGAATTTGAAATACCACTAGGTGAGAGGTAGCTACATCTTTTGGGTTCTCAGATCTTGAATATGCTTTAGTATCTTGTTATTTTCAATGCTTGTAAATATATTTTTCTCAATATAGAAGACCATGCGATGTTGGAGCCATTCATCACCTATCTTATTCATAGCCTTGGGGCATAAAAAGATTTCAATGTAGTCCTAGGCCTCTTCATCTTCTATATGTAATTCTCTAATATAAGTTTAAACAAATTGAATGGAAATAAAGATTTCATGCTTTCAAGATTTGAGAATAGAAGAAATAAAGATTGAAAAGCTCACCTCAGTAGGCAGTAGCTGAAGAGACGGACTGGCGGAGGGTGAGGAGGCGGCTACCGGCTAGGCGGGTGGCCTCTGACGGGTGGCGATCGGGGGAGAGGGGTGCGCACGCCGGCACGCGCGCAGGAGGCGGTGAGCGACGCCGCGACGACCAATGAGTGTGTTGGCGGACAGCCGAAGACGGAAGACCAAAGTGAGAACAGCGACTGGCGACGCTCTCTCTTGACTCTCGTCTCTCGATAACGCCAAGAGGAGAAAATTTAGGGTTAGCTCCACATCCCACATGCCAGGCCTTGGGCCAAAATTTCAAAGATATAACCATGCTGGGCCAAAACTTCAAAGGTATACCTAGGTGGGGGTCCATTACTACTTGGCCCACCCCCTAGGCAGCAGCCTAGGGTGCCATGGGCCTAGGTCTACCCTTGTTTGTGGACTTTTAGTGTTCCAATTCAGATGATGTGTCAGCAAAGAGCAAATTCTTACCTTCTAACTTTTTCTTCATATTGTTGTGCGCCGTTTGCAATGAAGATGGGAATCCTTTCGCATAATTTTATTTCTGTTCTTGTGAGGTGGAATTAATCCACCAACTGTGGAAATCAAATGGTTGAAATGATGCAAGACAGCATGGGCATTAGTTGCATGCTGCGACAAGGGTAAGTTTGTGGTTATATTGAGGGGCGGAGCCAGAAATTTATCAAGTCTAGGGCTAAGCTAATATACTCTTAGCTAATCTCTAAATTTATATAGTATTTTGTTAAATTTAAATGGAGTTAGGGAGCCATGCCTACGCTCAAGGCCTAGTTGCCATAGGTTTGGCTTTGCCCCTGGTTATAGTATTGCATCGGTATGTGAAATACAGGTAGTTAGAGAAATCTTACCGTACATATTCAAGTAAGTTCTTTTTTTAGAAAATGGAATTTTTATTAATAAAATGAAAATATCTGCATCGGATGAGCTCAGCCAAATTTAAGTTATTTAGCTTCTAAAATTGTGCTCAACCAATCATACCAGAAGTAAAATAAAATAACAAGTGCTTTCAGAAAATTAACCTCGCCGGTACGATCGAAACAACCTTAACCATGCACTCTTATCTATTTGTGCACAAGAGAACAAAAAAATTAAACCGATAAAACTGCATCAGAAAGTTAGTTAAACCAATTATTATATATCCAATTATCCGATCGCAGCCGGTGACGGGATCGAGCCACAAGAATTGGCGCCGCGGTCGCGAAACCAAAATCACCAATCTCAAAGCAGCTAAGGTGGTCTAATCGAGTCATGTCCATGTGTGAGGAGAGGCTTCTTGCCCGCGACGAAACTTGCCCCTGGCCTCTCTGGCACGATATAGGCCGTCCGTCCGCTGTGCCCGGAAGATCAGCACCGTCCATGGCAAACCCCGCCGTGCTATTTAGGCTTTTATTTTTAGCTTATAGCTACTAGCTTATCACGAGTATATCTTTTAGACGGTTAAATAGTATTTTTTAAAAAACCTTTCTATATATAAATTTCTTTAAAAAATCAAATAGATCAATTTTTAAATTTATAACAGTTAATACTTAATTAATTATAAGCTAATTACTTGTTTCGTTCCGTATACGGCTGTTATGCTCTAGCTACAAACTATACCAAACGCTAGCTTATAGACCCAACACAGCTTAATTACTTGACCACCACACCACTACTCTCTCTCCTCCACGATGTTCATCTATCATGGTATGAATGTTCCAGTTGCAGTATAGCTGGTACAGCTAGTTGGTTTTCTTCTCGCTTTCGGTTGATTTGTTTCTTGGATCTTGTCTTCTTAACTGCCATGGTTTTGGGTGTTCTGTAGGTATGTGCTTTGTGAGAGATCGAGTAGTACACTATACGAGAACTTATGCTGCTGCGTGCGTGTGTTTTAATTTGTTGATCGATCTCACCGGGTTCTTCCTCGTGTTTCCTTGATCTTACTGATCTGTTTCTGTTTCTTTGGGAGTGCGTGTGTGCATGTCTAGTTCTTGCTGCTCCTGCTGTACGCCTTTGCCTATGAAAACGATCGAGCTCATATGGTGATTTGGTGACAGAACGCTCAGATCTGAGGCACCTATGCGATCTGGTTTATTAATTCTTGGGCTTGGATGAACATTTGCGTCGTCTGTTCTTTGCTTCTTTTCTGGATTCCTCGTTCTTGCAAGAGGGAGACTCACTGCACACGTGTGCGATCTGCTCCTCTTGATCGATTTATTCTTTTGATCTCTCTTTAATCTGTTCTTCCGTGTTTATTGATCTTTCGCTTTAACTCGTTCTGGCCAGTGATGTATATATCTGCATTCTTGAGGCCCTAGAAATGTGGATTGATCAACCTTTTGTCCAACTTTTGTGGTGTTGGCCCTCAAAATCTTGTCTTCGCTTTTTCTTTCGTTTTTATTCTTCAGACATCTCAAGGCATATTGCATGTAACTGGCCGATCCGCTAGTACTCCCTCCCTTTGAAAAATATACCACGTCCTTATTTTCCGTAAAGACAATATTTATAAATTTTGATTAATAATTAAACTAAAAATATATATGTTTATGTCATGCGTGTAGTTTCATTAGATTCATATTTAATAATATTTTTATATAATGTTAATTTTGTAATTGTTGATGATATATGACAAAAGAAACTAATGGTAAAAATATAACGTCGGAGATTATATAGAAATCTAATATATTTTATATTTTAAAATAAAGGGAGTATATAGGTGCATGCCATGCATGGAGGTAGCTCACAGTACAGGCTGACATGGTACTACTCCAAGGCTGCGTTCGGACAAGGGGATGAGGTGAAAGAACACGTAAAACGAGATAAGTTATTAGCGTATAATTAATTAAGTTTTAATTATTACAAACTTAAAAAATAATTTATTTAATATTTTAGAGCAACTTTTATATAGAATTATTTTATAAAAAACGTATCGTGTAGTAGTTTGAAAAACGTGCTCATACAAAATGAGTTTTTTTCCTAACCTGCACTCCCGAAGGCTCCCAAAGTCTAGCTTCTCTTGCACTGTTCCTAAACATCAGGATCAATTAAGAGGATCGAGGCAGCGTTTTGGTGTGGCTTATAAGCCATACGTAAAACAAAAACTATCATTAGCATGTGATTAATTAAGAATTAACTATTATAAACTTAAAAAATAGATTTATTTGATTTTTGAGAGATATTTTTATATATAAAGTTTTTATAGAAACACACCGTTTTGAGAAGCATGATAATAAAAAATGAGAAAGAAGCAACAAGCTTACATGCCCATTCCTTTTCCGTTTTGCTCTCTCTTGTGTTAAGTTCTTCTGCAGGTTCCAATGCACTAGTGTACTGCTGCTTGCTCTTTTTTACCACCCGATTCTTTTGCAACCCTGCTTTTCTTTTGGACGACAACAGCTTGGTTGATTATTTGTACATGCAAACACCAGTTTCTCTTGTTTGATTTTACCAGCACATCAGCTGTTCTCTTCTTTTTTCCTTTTTCTGATTTGCTCATTCTTGTTTCTTGGCTGCAATCTGTTCGGTGCAGCTTTGTTTATTACTTTGTGCTACCGATTATTCTTTCACTCCTTAGTTTGCGTTTATTTCGTTTTAATTATAGCAGTAACTAATTTTGATCTCTTTCAAGGATTTTATTCTTGGAGTTTTTGGGGCACCTATGATTAATTCAAAAATATTAGGTTGAATAATGATGGACCAAATCGTTGTCCCTGTGTGGCACAGCGTTGTCCGGTTCAGACGATTACAACAACATGTTCCTCTCGATATGAGGTGCCAATTGAAATAAATTATTTTCTTTTCCTTTTATTTGCTAGAAGAATGTTAATTTCCTTGATTTGCTAGTTCTGAAATACAGCGCTGATGATGAGTTTACAATGTACTAGGTTGAGTTCTGATCGACGAACTTTCTTTATGGTTAGAACGATGACCACCTATGTTCCTCTCCATTTAAGGCGCTACACATAATTAATTAAATAGTTACCAATTCAATTAAGAAATTTTCACATTATGACCTGGTCATATATTGTTCCTATCGATTTGAGTTGCACTCGCAGTGGATTCAAAGAAACCATTCTCATTTTTACAGTAACTTATTTACCTTCCATGTGTGCTTTTGTTCGTTTTGTTTTTCTTGTTAAAATTGTTGTATTAGAAAAAAAATTTAAAAATATTAATTTTTTTTCACGTTTTACAAATATTTACATCTACAAAAAAATATACATCCACCGTGTTAAGAACCGCGGCACCGAGCTGATGCCATGGATTTAGGGCATGGGATAGCCGGTGCCACGCTACCAAAATATGGCACCGAGCGAAGCCGCGCCACCGATATGCGACACCGCGCTGACCACCCACGGGACCGTGTGATGCCATGGTGCCGCATGGCCACAGCGCGGCACCCTGTTCCCCCTGCTCGGTGCCGAGCGGCACCGCTCGAGCAGCAACAGCAGCGAGCAACCAAGCAGCAGCAGCGAGCGAGCGAGCAAGCAACAGCAGGCAACAACAGCAGTGAGCAGCGAGCAAGCAAGCAACCGCAGTGAGCCTTTCTTTTCTTTTCTTTTGTTGTATATTTCCATTTTTTTTTGTCTGCGGTAAGGTGCGACGGTAGCGTGGTACCGCTCATCGCCGCTGTCTCGCCGGTGAGCGGTACCACTATCGGTGCCGCGCAAAGAAAGCACGGCACCGTGGTTACCGCGGGGTTGGCGACTACGCGCAGCACCATCTCGGGGCCACGCGGTGTCACGCTTTGGCACCACGGGACCGCGCGGTGCCACGCTTTGGCACCACGGGACCGCGCGGTGCCACGTCCCCACGCTGTGGGTCTCGCCGGTGCCACGTCCCCACACCGTGGAGGAGAAATATTTTTGCTACTCCCCATTGGAGTGTATATATTTGCAAAATGCAAAAAAAATTAATATTTTCAAATTTTTTTCTGCTATATTAGATCTTAAGATTACTCTAATCCTTAGCCTACACATAATCACCTTAAAATTTTACGGAATTAGGTGAATTTACTAACCGGTTGAAGTGGAGCCCATTAGTGCCGTGGTTGAGATCGATGGCGATGCCGTAGGTTGCCGTCTGTTGTGTGGGTGGCATCGTCCTTCCGGCCGCCACCTGTACTAACCAGTGATGGAGGAGGAGATCGACCTTTGGTCTCTTTCCAGCGCGATTAGGATCGGTTAGGGTTTTTCAAGGTTAGCTTAACGTGCGTAGATCGTCACCTATTCACGTGCTGTAGCCTCCTTTTATCTTTAGCGCTAGAGGAGATCGGGGGTGATTCCGTTAGTAAGAAAAAATGGGCGCTTCCGATCATTGCGCATACGTGGGAATCGGTCTACGTCATTATCGACGTGTGGGACTTAGTCCATGTGCCTCTTCTTGGCTCGTAGGCCAGTAGATCAACCAACATTCTCCCACTTGATCTTAGAGCTAACGAGTCTAGTGTAAATAGTATGGCGAACTAAAATAATGTGTCATAGCGGTTAATGAAACACCACTATGACAATAGTATCTATAGTTACCAAATTACCTCGATAGGAAACAACTTACTCTTATATGGTGCTGATTGATTCTTATGCCCCTATTCCAGAATCACACTTATAGGCTACCTGCTAATCCCATACTGGCAATATGCTCATTAAATAAATTTGGTGGTAGGCTTTTGGTGAGTGGATCTGCGAGCATTAACTTAGTACTTATGTGCTCAACCTTAATTGTTTGATCCTGGATTCTATCTTTCACAACGAAATATTTTATATCAATGTGTTTGGCAGCACTACTTGACTTGTTGTTACTCGAATAGAACACTGCGGCTTTATTGTTGTAGTATATAGTGAGTGGTTCAGAAATGCTGTCTACCACTCTTAGTCCTGGAATAAAGCCTTTAAGCCATACGGCCTATCCGGTTACCTCATAACATGCTATAAATTCAGACTGCATCGTCGACACTGCAGTGAGAGATTGTTTGGAGCTTTTCCACAAAATAGCTCCTCCTGTGAGAGTGAAGACATAGCCTAATGTAGATTTTTTAGTATCTATACACTCTGCATAGTCAGCGTCTGAATAACTGTCACACCCTAAAATTAGCCACATAAAAATAATACTTGAGAAATTGATCCAAGAAAAATAAATTAAAATGGCCAAATGAATTAATTAAATGTGGAAAATACAAAATAAGTAATTACTATGGCTAGGAATATTTTTCTTATATTCCTGTTGCCAAAATACATTAACAGGATTTTTATTGGAATCTTTAGAGCAAAAAAGTATTTTTAATAAATCAAAAACGATTATCGGAATTAAATTTGCACTGGAAAATCCCTTTCTTTTCTTTTCTTTCTCTTTTTCCCCTTTTCTCCTTTTTACCCTCCCGCTAGGCCGCGGCCTAGCACTGTGCTGCCGGCCTCCGCGCGTGGCTCGTGCTCGCGTGCCTTCCCGCGGGCCCACCTATCGGCTGCCCGCCGGGCTCCCTCTCTTGCTACGCCGTGGGACCGGCCCATCTCGCAGCGCCGCCGTTGCTGTTTAGGGGCGCTGACAGGCAGGGCCCGCCTGTCAGTTTTGCCCCTAACCTTTGGCCGGAGGAGGTGGGCTGACGTCAGCCACGCCGCCGCCTCCCCCACGCCTCTCGCGCCCACGCAGCACGCCCCGGAGACCAAGCCCCCCATCCTCTCCCTCATCCGCATCGCATTCACCCTTGTTCCCCTCAAGTCCGCGCCGAATCGAGCTCACCAGCCGCCACGCGTCCTCCCTACTTCGTTGGCCGTTGCCGCCCAAAATCCGGCCACCATTTCACCTCCCGAGCCCATAAAAAGCTTCCCCATCCCCTTCTCCACCTTTCCCCCAACCTACCGCGCCTCCCCGTGCCCTCAACACTGCCGCCACCGCGCACCCGAGCTCTCGCTATTCTCTACCATCTCCAGTCGCCGCTCGCCGCCGCTCCGGTCGCTGCCAATCTGTGCTACCACCACCGCCGTCTTCGCCGTGCCGAGGAGCACCTCGGCCACCGCTTCGTGGGTGCCGGAACTCCCCGTCCTCGTGCAAGGTGAGCTCCGGTCCCTGTCTCCTTTCCGGCCAGCGATTCCCGTCGTGCCATGCCTCATTTCTCCGTTCTAATTCTTCTCCCGTCTTCCCCAGCTCCCTGAGTTCCTTGTCCGCCGCTCCTCGCTCTTCCGTCGCCGTCGAAGCGCCATTGCCGACGCCATCCCGAGGTTGCCGCCACTCCCGCCTCGCCGCCGTCGCCCTCGCGCTATCTTTCGCCATCGCGAGCCGCCAGTGAGGTCCCCGCCGTTTCCCCGTTCTGCTTTGCCTCTCCGCGTGCCTGCCGCCACGCCGAGTGGTCGCCGCCGGTGACCATTGGGGCGCGCACGCCGCTGCCTCCCGCTCGGGATGGCCGGCGTATGGCCGCCGTCCCTGGGCCGTTCGATCTGCCGCGTGGCAGATCGGGGCCATCCGCTGGTTGCCCGCGTGGCCTCCGCGTGGCTGTCGCGTTGGCGCCACGTGTGTGCCACGTGGCGCGCCCGATCTCGGCTCGGTGGACCGGGTCCACCGTGCGCCGCGGCCCTTGAGTCACTGCCAGGTGGGGCCCGCTGGTCGGCGCCGTTTCCCTCTCGGGTAATGCCATAAATGGCTAATAATTGTGCAATAAATCTATGGAGGCCATGGGCCCCAAGTACCTTACGACAAGCATATGGGCAACTCGGAAAGAGGATGGGCCTAGCCTTGTAATTAGAGATATGATAGAACTCGGCAGATTTAGCCTTGTACGACAAGGAAAATACAGTCCTTGTTGGACACGTTATATCTTTAGAAGGAGATCCCTTGGTCGTAATCCGACTGGGACTCCTATCTTGTAACCCTGTCCCCTAGTATATAAGGGGAGGCAGGGCGCCCCCTGAGGGCAGATGACGAGGTTTACCAGAATCACCATCATATATCCTCGAAGAAAATACACCACAACTGGACGTAGGGTATTACCTCACATCGAGGGCCTGAACCAGTATGAACTCTTTGTGTTCCTTTACAATCCATCGAGTTTCGGTCCGACGAGTAGCCCTATATACTTATTGCCGGTGTAAAACATCGACAGTTGGCGCGCAAGATAGGGGCTTCGCCGAGATCAATCTCAACAAGCTCGATGGATTCTACAACTGGAGTCGACAGCACCGGCTTCTCCCCCGGAGACACGATCATGTTTGGAAGCCTCGATTTCGTCGCCGACAAGTTCAGCAAACTCACCCTGGCCGGCTCGGACTCGATCCTATCTGCTAGGGAACCAGCCTACTCCACGCCAGTCGGCCCACACGGCGCTGCAGCAAACCTCATTGACTTGCTGTGGCGATCTTCCAGTTGCCCGGATCTCGGGACAACTCTCTCCTTTAGCGTTCGACTCGGACTTGGCCTCGAGCCGGCCGGGGTCAGGCTAGGAAGGAGAGAGATCGTCAATCTCCTATGCAGACTCGACAACGCTGCGGACATCCACAATCCACACCCCATGCGGCAGACCCGATCCCCTACAGTTTAGTTCGAACATGGCCCAGAGCCGTTCGAGATTGGATCTAGGGAGGTCGGAGTCGTCATCACCCCCATCAATTATTCCGACTTCGACTCTCAGTCGGACTCCGACTTTCAGTCGAACTCCAACTATAAGTTGGACAGCAGTTCGGCGAGCTTCTTTCCATCACGAGAAGTCTTTATGATATCCAAGGGTTCAGCTCCAACTCAGGAATCACGCCGACTACGCTAGCAGCCAGAGGAGGAGGCCCGCCGACTGCGAGAACAATAGGAGGAAAATGCAAGACGCCTACATGCCGAGCGTGATGCCCACAACGACGATCTGCGCAAGGCTGGGCGGACTGCTTCATGGCAAATCCTCCAAACCCAAGTCGGTGACCACGATGTTTTCATAACTCCTCAATAGAATATCGTGGCCGTTGTAACTTTACTGGATACACTCTAGTTCAGGCCTGATCATCAGGCCACCCTAACTATAGTGAGGATAAAAGCCATGATTACCGCTGCTGCATGTCAGCAGCACCAATAGTCGGGCGATACCCTCATACCGACCAATTGGTCGGCTTCTCCAACCGCGATCTCGTCCGCCTCAACACGACGCCGAGTGGCAGGCTCTAGTCGGCTGCACACGGAGTCACGCCACACGTCACTCGGCAACCACAATAATGCTCGGCGACGCTGACATCTAGACAAACATCGGGATAACCAGGATCTCCGAGGCTGACTACGACGTGATCTTCGACATGACATCAACGCTCGGCGCCACGAACGAGAGAAAGACGAGCAACGCCGATTGAAAGACGAGAACGAGTGCTTCGGCCTCTACCACGAGCGGTTTCGCCATCGTAGGCGGAGTCGAAGTCCTCATGAAGATAAAGGTGTACCGGCATTTACCCACGAGCTACAACAAGTCGACTGGCCCTCAGGCTTCAAACCGACTGGAATTGAAAAATACGACGGGAAGACCGACCCCGAGTCTTGGCTCGCGGTCTACACTCTGGTGATCTGAGCAGCCGGAGGAGATCACAAAGCCGTGGCTAACTACCTCCCAGTTGCTTTAGCCGACTCGGCAAGGACATGGTTAACGGGATTTCCCAAGCAATCAATCGGCTCCTGGGGAGAACTCCGGGAACGCTTCATCGCCAACTTCTAGGGAACATACGAGAGGCCATCTTCCCAGTACGACTTATATTAGTTGCATCAAAGGAAGAACGAGTCTCTTCGTGACTTCGTCAAGAGGTTTTCTGAGACGAAGAACTCAATCCTGAAGATCAAGGACGAGGTCGTCATCGCCGCCTTTCGAAAAGGAGTCAAAGACACCTCGTTCATCGCTAAATTCACTCGGAAGCCTCCCAACTCTGTCAAGCCTCCATTCGACATGGCAAACAAGTACGTCGACTCAGCCGACGCTGTTGCTGAGGCCCTCGATGACAAGAAGGCACACTGACAGAAGGAGTGGAAGGACACCAATGACGCGGCCCCGACTAAGGTTGGGAACCACAAAAGCAAGTCGGACGGCTTCATTGTGACAGTCGGTCACAACAGTCTTCGACTTTCAACAACTGGAGATTATCAGAACAACAAGTGACATGTTCGGGGGCTCACAAGCTCAAACGCAAGGATGACATCCCTACTCCCAAATACCGAATAGCTAAGTCGCTTTCTAATGAGTATTTCCTCACTTGGCTTTGCCAATGCCGCAGCCGCTTACACCTAGTAGGTGTGCAAGCTGCGTATTTTTTTTCTGTTTTTATTCTTAATGATTGCAAAAGTACTCGAGTAGCATAAATTTCGATCCGTGAAACTTTGCTCCATGAAAGACGAACTCAAGTCACCCAAAATGTGTGTCTGCGAAAGAGCCATAAGCCAACTCCCGACGCTAGAGGGCTATGACTAGTTGGGCAGAGTGCTTAAACATAAGGGGTCAACTACTCGAGGAAATTATATCAAAAGAAGGAAGAACATGTATTTACATATATTGTAAAATACATAAATTTTCTTCGGGTGATTGTTTTCATCATCAGATGCTATTCATCCGATATGTTTATAATGAAGTGGGATCATCTGTTTTCCAAATGTCTTCTCCAATAAAAATCTCATAGTCACTAGGAGTGGCAGATCTCCTCTCCCGCTATGATCTTCTTAGTTGTTCATCTGGAATTCCAGCGGGCTGAGGAATTGGCACATCAGTCTGTATATCATTTTGTGCTACAGGTTCATTAGTATCCTCAACTGGAGATGGATCCATAGAAGAGGATGCCTGTGGCACTACCTGAGACACAGGCAGATTTTCCTATTGGATAACCGGCATGGTGACACAGATTTCCTCAAGGTCTAACTGTCTATCCTGTGAGCTCCCACAGATTTGATCATTCTCTAAGAAGACGGCGTGTCTTGTTTCTATGAATTTATTGACACGGTCTGGGCAATAAAAGTGATACCCCTTAGATCTTTTTGGGTATCCAATAAAGTGACAACTCACAGTTTTAAAGTCTAATTTCTTTAAATATGGATTAAAAGGTCTAGCTTCAGCAGCGCATCCCCATACTCTTAAATAATTTATACTTGGCTTTCTACCAGTCCATAATTCATAAGGTGTCTTCGGTACGGACTTAGTAGGTACTCGATTTAGTATATGAGTGACTGTTTTTAATGCCTCCATCCACAATTTCACAGACAGGCTAGAGTGACTGAGCATGCTACGCACCATGTCCATTAGTGTGCGATTACGACGCTCAGCAACTCCGTTCTATTGTAGTTCACCGGGCATAGAATATTGGGCAATTATGCCATTTTCCTGTAGCAATTTGGCAAATGGCCCCGGAATTTGCCCGTATGGCGCACTTTTTCCATAATATTCTCCTCCTCAGTCTGATTGCATGACTTTAATTTTAACATTGTGTTGATTTTCTACCTCAGCCTTAAAAATCTTAAACCTTTCTAGTGCTTCAGACCCGTCATTGATGGGGAAAATGTAGGCATAACGGGAAAAGTCATCAGTAAACGTATTGAAAGAATCAAAACCGTCTACTGATGTCACTAGGAAAGGTCCACAAATATCCGTGTGGATTAACTCTACTATTCCCGTACTCCTAGTGGTCCCTTTTTTTAATTATTTTAGTGAATTTGCCTTTGATATAGTCTAAGCAGGGATTTTCCTCAGTAAAATCTAATGGTTGAAGTATCTCGTCTTTAATGAGACGCTCTATCCTCCCCTTCGAAACATGGCCTAAACAACAGTGCCATAGTTTCGATGAGGTCTCATTTATCTTAACATGATTAGAAAAATCACAAATGAGAGCAAATAAAGTTTGCCTCGCTTAAAAGCAAGGCCCACAACCTCATTATTAAACTTAATAAAATATTCAATGTCTCCAAAATCAACTCTAAAACCATATTCCATTAAACAAGCAATGAAAATAAGGTTTCTTTTGACAGATGAAACATAAAGAACATCATGTAATAATAACTTGAAGCCTCCTCCTAGAACTAAGGGAAGATCTCCAATAACCTCGACATGAAGTTCATTGCCATCCACTGCTCTAAGACTTTGCTCCTGTTCGCACCAAAAACCACCGGGTGTGCCAAGAAGCTTGCTGACGATCTGGTTTGATGCGATTGAACATACGAAGGCCTGGGAGATCTGCTTAGCTCCAGTGCAGGTCCTAAAATATTTGAGGCTCGTAGACGTGCCAGTCAATTTGACCCCGCAATTGACAAGGAGAATATTAGCTCAGGGATTCAATCGGCCAATAAGAATCCTGCTAGCCGATTGCCGAAGGAATGCTTGAGCATCGGCTGAAAGCCGATGATAAAACTTTGTCCGGGCCCTAGCTGTCCGCGCCCGGGTCCTCGCTCCCGGGTCCTCGCTTGTGCTCGTGCCCGGGTCAGCAGCAATTGCACATCGGCTATCGGCCGATACGGACTGATGTAGGCTCCTTGTAGCCGATGGCCGATGGCACCTGTGTATCGGCTAGGAAACCGATAACGCTATAAGCAAATAGATAAGCTGTCAGTATAACATGTGCATCGGCTAGAAGCCGATGATAAAATAGATAGGCAGAATAGTAAGCTAGCCGACTGCCAAGGAAACACATATGCATCGGCTAGAAAACCGATGATAATATCGATGACCAAAATAGTAAAGATAATAAAGTCGGCTTTATAAAAAGATAACCTATTGGCTAAGCACTCCGATAGAACGTCGCATGTACATCGATCGGCTCGACAAGGATAAATCTATTATTATCAATCTAGTAGTTCAGACCTAACTGATGCAGCACAGACTAATAATAATAAAGGAACCTCAACAAGCCGATAGACCTAATGCAACTGTGATGTAATAAGATAACTTATCGGCTATACATTCCGATAAGACACTTGCGCAAAAACCATCAACCTAGCAGGAACGATTTACCGCTGGCAGCTCAGTAGGTCGGACCCAACCGATGCAGCACGAACTGATGATAAATCGCCCCCAGTAAGCTGATAAGATCTACGCACGCGTGATGTGGTATACCTGATCGGCCTAAGAGGTCGGACCGAACCGATGCAGCCGTAGACAGAGCAGATACACCTGGGTAAGGGGTGACGAGTCTTACCCTCTCGCAGGAGTTCGGACCTAACCGATGCAGCCCCGCTCGAGAAGCAAGAACCCGTCGAAAGGGTGGCGATGCGCCGAATTTGATTGATCTGTGTGGATAATTTACAAGGTGCCCGGGCATACGTATTTATACCCCGAGTTACATGAGTCCTTATAGGACACGGTACATACTCTCCTATCTATAAACGGAAAACTAATAAGCCCTGATCGGATACGAGATCAGGTTTCCTAAAAATTATCAAAACTACCTAATTAATAGATAAGGTAATTTACTGCCATACTGTGGTCTTCACGGTCTCTTCCCAAACTCGGTCTCCTCTGGATCAATCTTCACCGGTCATCTGTGATTTTCTCCTAACCGAATCTGCTAAAGACCCGTGCCAAATTTTGGCGTTAACAGCTCCCCCTTGTGATAGTCCTCATGGAACGCAATTCTTGAAATGAATAAGTGACATGCACAGTTGTACCTGAGTCAATCCACCAAGAACCAGAGGCATAATTCACATAGAGTGCATCAACATAAGAGATAATATCAATAATAACGTTACCATGCTTAGCAAGCCACTTTCTAAAGCCATTACACTGTTTCTGCATGTGCCCAATCTTCTTGCAAAATTTGCACATCACATCATTGGATGTAGACGCACCAGATCCAGATGGAGCACCTTGGGGTGGCTTAAATTTCCCCTTAGGCTTAGGCTTTGGCTTGCCAGTCTTAGGTCTTTTGCTGACTTCACCTACACAAGCTTCATCAGCCTTCATCTTTCCCTTATCAGACTCAGCGAGGAAAGCCTATTCTTTTTGCCTTTCTGCCTTCTGACACTCCTTCTCCTCCACGGAGTGAGATATGAGCTCGGCAATGGACCACTTGTCCTTCTGAGTATTGTAGTTAATCTTAAATAGACCGTAATCCGGTGGCAAGGAACTCATAATGAAATGGACCAGAAAGCCATCAGAGATAGCCATGTCCATACTCTTCAGTTGTGCTGCCATGTTGGTCATAAACATGATGTGCTCTCTCACACTTCCCTTCCCGTCGTAACAAGAGGTGAGCATCCTCATGATGAGAACACTGGCATAAGTCTTAGAAAAGCCTTTGAAATTTTGCTCAACATTAGTCATATACACCTTGGCGGTGTCAGCATCAGAAATGCCGCCTCTAATACTAGGGGATATGGAATTATTAATGACCATCAAGCTCATGCGTTTCGCCTTCTCCTATTTTTCCGCCTTCTCCTCATAGGCCTTCTTAATTGCATTAGCGGAATTAGCGAGAGGGGCAATGGGTGCTTCCTCGCGTAAGGCAACATCATAATCAAGTAGCCCAAGGGTAATGTTCACCCTCTCCTTCCATTCCTGGAAGTTAGTACCATTTAGTTGCTCAATGTTGTTTATTTGAGTAACTACATCATTAACAGTTGAAATTAACGACAAAACATTAGTAAACAGTGAAAAGTGTGTATAATTAACCCTACGTTGGTCTAGTTAATCATGCACAAAAATTATTCTACTCCATAATTCCGTTGGGCAAAATGAAGCAAAAACTAAATTTGTCGTCAATAATAATGTCACAAGTCATAACTCCGTTGGATCGAAATGACAGAGAAAATAAATAAAATATTCCAACTAAACTTCCTGTTGGTTCCATTTAGTTGGAAATTAATTCTAATGCAGAAATATGAATTTTACTTTAATTTATAGCATCAAGAAATGGCTTAAAGGAAATTAAATCTCAATATATAAATCATAAATTAATAATTATGTCTTAAAAAAATTAAATCTCAGCACATAAAACATGAAGGAAAAATATTACATAAATTTAATAGCATCATAATAATTTTACTGTAATTTAATAGCACCAAGAAAACCTTAAAAGGAATTAAATCTACTTATAGAAATTAATAAAGAAATAACTGAAGAAAATTGAATAAAAGGAAATTTTGGCCTTGTAGCCCATCAGTCCCCTTGGCCTGTTACTGTGCCCCGGCGCGCACGGCCCACATGTGCGCCGCCGGGCAGCCTGGCGTGCGCGACGGCGGCCCATTACTACCCGTAGGCCCACGTGCCGTCGCCGTTCGATCCAAATCAATGGCCAGGATCGCACGGGATGGATTGGTGAGAGATCGGCACGGTGCGGGCTGAACGGTGACCGTCAAGATCTGATCCGATGGCTAGAGATCGACGTGGTAGTGACAAAACGGCCGCTCGCCAGCCATTTCTTGTGTGAGAGAGAGGCACGGCCACGCCGACACCGAGCGAAACGGCAGCGGTGGCGGCGGCGGCCATGGCGCGTGGCGTCCTCATGCCGCACGACGTGTTGTCCCTTGCCGCCGTCGCCTTGGTTCTCCTCCTCGGCGCAGCGCACGGCCGTGCCGGGCGAGCCTTGGCCCCGCGCGGCCATGGAGGTAGGCACGGGACCGGTCCAAGGCGGTGGCATGGAGGGTACATGGTGGAGCTCGAGGCGCGGGCCGGACGTGAGGAGGACGAGCTGATGTCTCGCGGCGCAACTTTGGCGAGAAGGACCTTTGGTAAGTCCATCTTAGTCCCACCCTTCGATTTTTCTTGATTTGGGGATTTCTTGATTCAGAATTTTGAGGAAAAAATTTCTTAGGGTTTCAGCCGAAGGGGATTTTGACTTTCTTATCCAAAATTGACTCCCTTCCTTCTAATTGCTATCCAAACCGAAGCCAATTAGATAAAGCCACGGTATTAGGGCTTCAACCGGGATGATGAAGAATGTATATGACTGCTAAGGGTGCTCTGATACCACAATATTAGATCTTAGGATTACTCTAATCCTTAGGCTACATATAATCACCTTAAAATTTTGCGGAATTAGGTGAATTTACTAACCGGTTGAAGTGGAGCCCATTAGTGCCGTGGTTGAGATCGACAGCGATGCCATAGGTTGCCGTCCGTCGTGTGGGTGGCGTCGTCCTTTCGACCGCCACCTACACTGACCAGTGATGGAGGAGGAGATCGATCTTCAGTCTCCTTTCAGCGCGCTTAAGATCGGTTAGGGTTTTTCGGGATTAGCTTAACATGCGTAGATCGTCACTTAGAGCATCTCCAGCAGGGACCTCAAACTCAGCCTCTAAACAGTTTTTGGGTGGTGAGACAAAAATTTTAGGTCCAGCAGGGACCCTAATAGGGCCCCTAAAATGAGGATGCCCCAAATCCAGCCCCCAAGCCCCCAGTCCTAGGGGCTGTACACCACAACCCCTATCGACGTTTTTTTGGCGCCTACGACATTTCCTCGAGCCCCGCAGCCTCCCGCCCGGCCTCCTGCGCGCCACCTGCCCCTCCCGCCGACCTCCTGCCCCGCCGGCCTCATGCCCCGCCGCCTCTCGCCGGCCTCCGCCCTGCCGCCTCCCGCCTGCACTGCCCTACGCCGCCCGGCCTCCAGCGTGGCGCCTCCCACCCGGCCTCCTGCCCCACCGCCTCCTGCCTGCGCCGCCTGGCCTCCTGCGCGGCGCCTCTCGCTCGGCCTCCTGGGCGCCGCCTGCGCCGCCCGGCCTCCTGCGCGCCGCCTCCTGCCGGCCTCCTGCCCCGCCGCCTCCCGCCCGGCCTCCTGTGCGCAGTGCGCCGCCTCCCGTCGGCCTCCTGCCCCGCCGCCTCCCGCCTACGCCGCCCTGCGCCGCCCGGCCTCCTGCGCGGCACCTCCCGCTGGCCTCCTGCCCCGCCGGCCTCATGCCCCGCCGCCTCCCGCCTACGCCGCCCTGCGCCGCCCGGCCTCCTGCGCGTCGCCTCCCGCCTGCGTCGCCGCCCGGCCTCCTGCGCGCCGCCTCCCGTTGGCCTCCTGCCCCGCCGCCTCCCGCTTGCGCCGCCCGGCCTCCTGCGCTGCTGCTGCATATATATATATATATATATGAGAACTACTAGCTGCATATTTCTACGGTAAAAAATAATAGAAAAAGAAATAGGGGCTGAGAAATGGGGGCTGTTGCTGGAGTTCGGAGCATTTTTGGGTCCAAAGAAAATAGGGGCTATTGCTGGAGATGCTCTTATTCATGTACCGTAGCCTTCTTTTATCTTTAGCACTAGAGAAGATCGGGGCGATTCCATTAGGAAAAAAAAACAGGCACTTATGTGGGAATCGGTCCACGTCGTTATCGGCACATAAAACTTAGCCTATACGCCTCTTCTTGGATCGTGAACCAGTAGATCAACCAATATGCTGACCATCAAACAAAATCCCACGAAATTTTTTTTCCGTGATTTGTTTACGTTTCAACGCTGAAGCACCTTCTTGATTTCAGTCGAATCTTGTTGGTATGCTTCCTTTTTTCTGTTCGTTTCCTCTGCTGCTTCCCTGTTCTTGATGCGTTTTTATTTCTACTAACCCCCTTCGTTCTCATTTACTTGTCGCTTATGCTTAGTTTTTATTTTATTGTTCTGACCTTATCACTTATCTCTGCTACCCCCTTCGTTCTCATTTATTTATCGCTGTTGACCATTAATATTTTAACTTTAACCATTAATAACTTTTAAAGATTAATCTACAATTAGTGAAAGTTATATGATTGTATTTATAATACAATACACATTGCTAATATGACATACTTATAAGTATACATAAAATTTATGTAAAAAAGATGAGCGGTAACAATTAAAAAGTGAACATCTAGTTACAAGTATTTGAAACCAGAGGGAAAATGTTTTTATACGTTTTTGTTTGTACAATCAACATACCTTGTTTTATATTTGACTGAGCACATACATATCTACGTAGCGTCCTCGTTATGCGTATGACTACGTGGAATCAAAATCAATGTCCAAGACTGAGCACATACATATCTACGTAGCGTCCTCATGTGTATGACTACGTGGAATCAAAATCAATGTCCAACTAAGCAGATTAGCCGTGGTTTGCTATTTTAGTCCCGATTTACACGCATTACGTATGGTTTTACAAGTTTAAGTTTATGTACTAGATTGTATTTATCTTATAAGTTTATATGCTAATTTAATCGTTTTTAAGTGACTTTGAACATGAATGTCTTTTTAGTATTTCGATTCGACTTTTGGAGATGGTATCACTAGATATGTCTGAAAAAATAGATTCAAAATATTATGACTTTGTTACATTTTTATATGTTTTATACTAGTAATTTAATAATCAAATTATTCTTGGTCACTATGTCGCTGTCCAAAATAACTTTCTTCATATAACTATGTAGGAAATTTTTCAACAGATTGTTCTCTACTTTAATACCCCAAGGATATGTTCAATCTTCTTTTAATGTTGGGCTAATCTCCTCATTCAAATCAGTGCACCCCTAGTACAGACAGGTATCTCTATTACTATAAAAGTAAAAGTAAGAGGTGTTCCCCTCCTTTCTGACTACTGTATTTCTCTATGTAAAAAACCACCTCATCCAAAAACAGTCCATAAATAAACCGTGTGTCTTTCTATAGATGGTGGAGTTGTTCTCATCCTCAACCACCGTATCTCGTAAAAAACCACCTTCAATAAAAAAAACCATCTTACCCAAAAGACATGAACCACTGTAAAAAACTGGTCCACAGACGAGAACCTTTTGCAAAGTGGCATCTTCATCTTCATTGTTCCATCTGCAGAACTAGCAGTTGCTGACATTTCTGAAGCTGAGGATGCGCAACAAAGATCTGCCCCAATTGACAAAACCTGATATGATGCCTAGGATACATTATACAGTTTGTGTACCAAAAAGTGCAGGAGCCATGGTCCATGTCCAAACCATATGGCTCAGAGCTCACATCCTATGGATAACACCCAATTTATCCACTTTCTTGATTGTATGCAAATAAGCATGCTTGCCCATCCCTTTGGACCCTACCATCACAAATATCTCTCCTTGCTGGGGACCAAAGAGAGAAATATCCTGCAAGAGATATTTGTTTGGGGAAGAAAAGGTGAAGGATTGCGTCACTGAAAAGTGGGACCAAAAGTGCACCGTTTGCATCCAATTCATGTCTTTTTCACAAATTCAGACAAATCAGATTTGGGGCATTATTCACGGTCCATAGGAAAGGCCACTGGAGAGGAGTGGGCCAAGTCATTGGGAGACCGTTGTTAACCTTGAAATAGATATGCCTGACCTGGTAAATACCAGGCTTTTTCTGAGATATTCTTTATTTGTTTCACCTAAAAATGGAGCTATTCAGTGCTCTCTCCTTTTGCTATTGCCTTTAGTTTTTTTGACTTGGGAGATATTAGAACACCAGTTGTTCTTCTTGATGGACAAATATAAAGAGATTAAACAACTCGATATTTTTTAACATCATTAATTGTTTGGAAATTTTAAAGAGTAATTTCATGGATAATTACATAGGAGAAAATAATAGATTGGATTAATTCTTCCACAGTAATTTATACAGAAAAAAATTCTTTTACAATATCACAAGTTGAATATCCCAAACAAGAAGCATGCTGGTTCTGTCTTCACATATACTGGCACACATAATGCATGGTTACTCAACTGAAAATTGTAGTCATCAAAACAATCTCAATTGTAGGTTATGAACGATGTTCCTCAAAAATATTCACATTGAATTTTGACCAGACAACAAAAACAATTTTTTGTCTGCCAAAATGTACACTCCACATGCCTGCAATTCAGTATCATGTTTGACTAAATTTCTGATATTAGCTAAAATACCCAGTCTCATCTCCCAAAAAAAGAAAATCCGACCTGGTAAGAAGCCTCCTCCAGAGACACACACTCATCACTCTCCTGTCCTCTCCTCACCTCACTCCTCACTACTTTCGCGCTATCCTCGTATAAAACCTCCTCCTCCCTCCTCCCCCACTCCTTGCATGCCTCAACGACCCACCTCCAAGAAACCACCTCACCCCTCCAGTCCCAATCCAATCTCGATACCCCTCCTCTCCGCCAATCCGCACCGCCTGATCGATTCCATGATCGTTTTGTGTGGGTTTGTTTGAGCCAAGATTTGATCGGAATTCGATCGCCGGAGAAGAAGGGAGGGAGGAGAGGGGTGGAGGATGAGGTGATACGGAGATGGAGAGGCTACTCGATGAGATCCCTCTGCTGCACCATGGCGACCTCCTCGGCCACCGTGGGGCGGACGACGACGGCTTCGACGTTTCTTGCCTCATCAGGGAGCTCGCCGAGATGGGCGTGGTGGAGGGGGATGACGACCGCGGGGTGCCGTCGCCGGGTGGCGCTGACGAGATGGGGTTCTTTGGCGGTTCGTCTCCTACCTCCAGCCTCTGTTTCATGAGTCAGGAGAGCTTCCCGATGGCGTCGCGGCCGTTCTCCGTGGCGAGGCGCCGCGTGGACGCGCCGCCGCCGTCTCTGTTCGACCCGTTCTCCGGGTTCTGCTCCGGCGTTTTTTTCCTCGACGGCACCGCCGCAGCGGACTCTGACGGATGGGATGTCAGGTGCTCGCCACCGCCCCCGCCTCCGCCGGCGCCGCCGGCGAGGGGACGGAGCAAGGCGGCGAGGAGGAAGGGCGGGTGCGCACCGGCCGCCGCGGCGTGCCCGAAGAAGTGCGCGGCGGCGGCGGCGAGGTACGAGAGCCTCGCCGGGCTTCGCGGGTTCCTGTACCACATCGCCAGGGACCAGCACGGATGCCGGTTCCTGCAGCAGAGGCTCGACGACGGCAAGCGCGAGGTCGACTTCATCTTCGCCGGCGTCGCGCGCCACGCCGTCGAGCTGATGGTGAACCCGTTCGGCAACTACCTCATGCAGAAGCTGCTCGCCGTCTGCGACGACGACCAGAGGATGGCCATCGTGCTCACCCTCACCAAGGACCCCTTCGTGCTCGTCAGGGTCTCCCTTAATGTCCACGGGTAAGAAATCTGCAATTCTGCATCACATAATCTGAATAATTAACTTATAATTGCTAGTGAATAATGGAAAAAATTCGATCGTTTTGCAAACTGTGCGTGATGATGGAGTTGATTTCAGGACAAGGGCAGTGCAAAAGCTGATCGAGAGCCTGAGGACAAGGGTGGAGATCCAGCTTGTTGTTGAGGCGCTGCGCCCCGGGTTCTTGGAGCTCATCAAGGATCCTAATGGCAATCATGTCGTGCAAAGGTGCTTGCAATCGTTTGATGCCAATGACAACAAGGTATGCATCCATGCATCTGAACTTATGAACAATGTAGCTAAGTTAGAATGCCACTGCTGTCTGTATAGAATTCAGAAAAAAAAAGTTGTTACTTTTCCTTAAAAAATTGTTAGGGCAATGTTTTCACAAAAAATGCTGATGTGCGAATGCAGACACTATGATCAACAATGAGAATGCGTTATTATTGATCTTTGGTTACTGACTGAATTTTGTAGAAAACACTGTTTACAGTTTACAGCCGAACTAAAAATTTGTCTGTAGACTGTAGTGAACTGATATGTTTGTTTTCTGATGAGACATGAACTCCACTTTTCAGGCGATCTTTGAGGCTGCTGCCGTTCACTGTCTCGATATTGGGATGCAATGCCACGGTTGCTGCGTCCTGCAAAGGTGCATTGCTCGTTCAGGGGGTGAGCAAAGGGAGAAGCTGGTTGCTGCAATCGCTTCGAATGGATTCGAACTTGCACAAGATGCCTACGGGTAATACTCTGCTTAAAACTCTGCACTTTATAAAGTCATTTCTTCAGAACATGCATTTGCATTTCTTATATTTTCTACATTTTGCAATTTATATTTCCTATATATGGACCTTACATACAAAACAAAATGTGTATGTGTAGAACCTGTTTGCTGTATTTTCATGCACATTTTTACCTTTATAACTGAAGCATTCTCTGCTCTGTTTTCATTTCAGGAATTATGTGGTTCAGTATGTAATAGACCTGAAGGTTCCCAGTGCAAATGCAAGTCTTACGAAGCAGTTTCAAGGCAGGTACATCCACCTCTCCATGCAGAAGTTCAGCAGCAATGTGGTTGAGAAATGCCTGAAAGTCTTCAAGGAAGCCGACAAGGCTACCATCATCCTGGAGCTCCTTGCTGTGCCACATTTTGAGCAGTTGCTTCAGCACCCCTTTGCAAACTATGTCATCTACTCAGCTATCCAGAATTCCAAGGTAAACACCTGATGCATAATGGGCAGCAACCAGAGTATTATTACAGCAACTTGACTTGACAGTATTTATCGTTGTGCTAAAATTTTCAGGGTTCGCTCCACTCTGCGCTGACGAACGCGATTCGCCCTCATGTGGAACTGCTCAGAACAAGTCCATACTGCAAGAGGATCTACTCTCGAGCTCTGCTAAAGAAGTGATGAACTGATGGCACTTTTTCAGCATGTAACAAGAATGACTGTTGTCTTGTGCTATTTCTTCAGATTCAAAAGGGATAAAAGGTGATCAGAAAGGCTGTTGTTTTGTGTTATTATTCAGATTCAAACGGGATAAAGGTGATCACACCATGTAGATTTGTATAAATGACTGTTCTTTAGTCATGTACTTTTAGCTGTACCTGTACTGGGTGCACTCTTGTGTTGTCATAAACCATCTGGGATGGAACAAGTTCCAATTGAGCAAATCATCATCACAAAGTACTCACATCTTCAACTTCTATTTGTTCATCATGCATACAAGATTGCTACTGCGCCTTCTTATTGCTACTTCAGTTCCAAGTTATGGCTAAGAAAGTAAATGAAGAATTTATTACTTGCAAGAAGATGTCGAGAAAACATTTTTGAAGCTCAAACTAAATGAGTAGTCGGGGAGCATGATTTGATCCTTACAACATGACCTTGCAATTAGGTTAACTCAACTCTAACAAAGGCCTTCCTTATTTTGCCAAAATAATTCAGTTTCACTTGAATATTAATGGGGATTCTGTACCATTTTTTGCAATCGTGATGTACAGTGCAGATGAAACACAAGACATACTTGACATGGCATGACTTCGTGTTATGTTTTCACCGATGCCACCACCGAGCATTGGCAGCATGACCCACTGCAGGTTGATTTTCAGCCCCCTCTGGCAATGTATACCTGTTTCATCATAAAATGTGTGCCTGTTGGGGGATATCTCCACCATTGATAGGTTTCAAATATTCGTGCTGCAAAAAGCTGTAAGTACTTACTACTAGCAAGCTAGGCAATACAGGTATAGGTGTGCTTTTGTATACCCTCTCCGTCCCAAAAAGGTCCAATCCATATTCCGAAGTTGACTTTCTTTTGGGGACGGAGGGAGTATATGAAATCAGAGCAAGTAAGCACGTAAAGTGCACAGGTTTTTAATGGTACATGATGGAGGTTCAAACTCAGAACTGAGTGTGCAAAGATGATTAAAATATTTGTAGTGTAAATCCAAGAGCAGGTACAATCGTTCTTAGCACAATGCAGATGCAAAACACACGAAGGTGTGGAGAAACTACCAGTCGCGTCGCGTGCTCTCTCTCCCCCGCGTCGTCTCTCGGGGCGACACGGGCGGAACTCACCGTCACCGCCCCCTTCACTCCCCCTCCCTCTCTACCGCCGTGCCGCCGTCCGAGCGAGCCGCCGGAAAACCACGCGGCCACAATGAAGGTGGTGGCGGGGCTTCTCCCTGTCAAGCTGGGCGTCGTCCGCGGCCTTGAGAGCTTGAAGTGGGTGCGGCCGTCGATGGCTCGATCCGGCGCCGCCGAGGCGTGGCCGGATCCGGTGCCTCCGCTGCGGATCTGGTCGAGGTCGAGCGGGAGCAGGACGACGTCCCTGGCCCGCGCAAACGGTGAAGGCTGCGTTAGAAGTTGTATACGCATACCATAATACATGTCCATGCTAGAGATAGAATAAATAGAGACAGTTTTGAGTTTTATAAGATTCTATCCTGTTACTGTACGTTACGTTAGGGATTATTTCTAACTAATATAAATACAATTACACGGTCTCGACACAAGGCGAGAACGCTTCTGTAAATTATCACATGGTATCAGTCTATCCACGCGCTACATCTTCCCTGCATCTAGCAACGCCCAGATGTGCACGCGACAACCAGTCAAGTCGACGACGCAACACCGATCAGGAGGTGTCGGCATCCAGCAATCGCAGGTGCGTGGTCGTGACGCAGCGCTGGTGAGGACGTCGCCATCGTACAGCAACCACAGGCGCTGTGCCCAAGGCCCAAGAGACGTCGTCGTGTACAGCAACCGTAGGTGCTACATCCATCCCACATCCATCAACCGGTGCTGTCCTGGTACCAGATAGTACGCGGCAATGGCGTAGTCTTCCTCCAGTACCGGCATTAACCCTTCTCCGGCCACCTGATTCCCGAGAAGCTCATGAAGAACAACTTCTCGTTATAGAAAGCACAGATCCTCCTAATCATCCACGGCGCACGCATGAAGGGCTATCTCATAGGCGCAACTGTAGCCCCCTCAGCCCAAATCGATGTCACCGAAGGTGACAAAGTCACCAAAAAGTCCAACCCAGCGTATGACACATGGGTGGCTAAAGATCAACAACTCCTTAGATACCTAATCTCCGCAATCTCCAAAGAGATCCTAACGCAGGTGGCTCATGTGGCAACCGCGGCGCACGCCTAGACTGCTTTCACCGATATGCTCTCATCACAATCTCGGGCACGAGCCATCAACAAACGCATTGCCCTCACTACTATGCAGAAGGGTGAGCTTAGTGTGTCTGGGTATCTTAGTAAGATGAAGACCCTAGCCAATGAGATATCATTGGCTGGCAAGCCACTTGATGACGAGGACATGATGTCCTATATTTTCGCCGGTCTTGATGGAGAGTTTGAACCTGTGGTCTCTTTCCTGGTCGGCAGATCTGAGCCAGTTCCAATCTTTGGGGTATATTCTCAACTATTAAGTTTTGAAAGTAGATCTAAACTTCGTCAAGAAGGTAACAATCACTACTCTTCTGTCAATAATGCAAATCGTGGCAGCGGACGAGGTGGCAACTTCAATAATTGTGGCCGCGGTGGCAGTGGCTGTGGTGACCGTGGAGGTCACGGACGTGGCAATGGAGGCCGCAACTCCAAGTCTCGGCCTGTGGGTCAACTCTGCGGCAAGATAGGGCACATAGTAGCTGACTGCCGGCATAGGTTTGATGAGAATTTCGTGCCTGATACCAAGACTGTAGCATCGGTGTCTAACTCCTATGGCATTAATACAAATTGGTATGTTGACACTGGAGCAACTAATCACATCACAAGTGAATTAGAGAAGTTGACCACTCACCAGAAGTACAACGGCAAGGAATAGATTCATATGGCAAGTGGCCCAGGTATGGACATTAGGCATATTGGTCATACTGTTTTACGTACGCCTACACGCAATTTATATCTTAAAAACGTTCTTCATGTTCCAAAGGCAAAAAAAAGTCTCATATCTGCATCTCGTCTTACCATTGATAATCATGCTTTTGTTGAAGTTCACCCTCGTTTCTTTGATGTTAAGGATCAGGACACGAAGAGCATTTTGCTTAGAGGACCCTGCCGTAAAGGGCTCTATCCCTTGCCAGCCGCTTCGTCCTCATCATCTAAACAAGCCCTTGGCATCACCAAACCTACTATCTCGAGATGGCATAGTCGTCTTGGATACCCTTCGTGGTCTATCGTCCAAAAAGTAATGAGTAATTATAATCTTCCATGTATAGGAGAGTTGAAAGAGTCCAGTGTGTGTGATGCCTGTCAACAGGTAAAGAGTCATCAGTTACCTTATCAAAAGTCCTCCAGTGTGTCTAGCTATCCTTTAGAGCTTGTGTTTTCTGTTGTGTGGGTGCCTGCTCCTGACTTTATTGGGGGACGAAAGTATTATGTTAGTTTTATCGATGACTACAGCAAGTTTATTTGGATATATTTTCTTAAGCATAGGTCTGAGGTCTTTTAGAAATTCCTTGATTTTCAGCATCTTATTGAAAGGCTTTTCAATCGTAAAATCATTGCTATCCAGTCCGATTGGGATGGAGAATACGAGAAGTTGAACTCCTTCACAAAGATTGGGATTAGTCATCATGTTTCCTGTCTTTATGCATATCAACAAAATAGTGCTGCTGAACGAAAACACAGACACATTGTAGAGGTTGGACTCACTCTCCTTGCTCATGCATCTATGCCCTTAAAGTTTTGGGATGAAGCCTTTTTTGCTACCACATATCTTATAAATCATACTCCTAGCAAGGTCATACAATATGTTACTCCTCTAGAGAAGCTCTTGCATCAGAAACCTAGCTACTCTACCCTTAGAACATTTTAGTGTGTATGCTGGCCTAACATTCGTCTATATAATTCCAGAAAACTCTAGTTCCGTTTTAAATAGTGCGTCTTTCTTGGATATAGTAATCTTTATAAAGGTTTTAAGTGCCTTGATATAGTGTCTGGTCGAGTCTACATTTCCAGAGATGCTGTTTTTGATGAAAGTATTTTTTTCCTTCTCTAATTTATAAGCAAATGCTGATGCTAGACTTTGGTCAGAAATTCTATTGTTGGCTCCTGTTCTCTTGAAGGTTTTATCTGTAGACCGTATGCATAATTGTTTAGAAGCTACTAATCCTGCTAATGCCACTAATGAATATTTTTTCAGTGCAAAGTAATGATAGAATTGCAGGCATTAATTCACATGACGCACTGGATCTGGAAGGCACAGAAAATCCTAGAGTGGTGCCGGCGGCACAAACTCCTACCGCTCTCCTGCGGTTCAGCCCTCAGGAACGGCGCCGGTTGACTGTGCGGCAGATCGGGCCACATGCACAGGAGCGGCGGACCGAGTCACATACACAGGATATTTTGGCACAGAAGCTGGTGATGGCTTGCCTCCATCTCCGGTTGGCAGCATGTCTACGGCCACCACGTCGCAAGGCACAGGAGCCAGCCTGTCTACGGCCACCACGTCACAAGGCACAGGAGCCACAGAGGGCACGTTGCAAGGGTCGGCACGTTGCTCGGCACAGGAGGCGCAGAGGCTGGTGTGGATCAATCTGTGGAGACAGTTACTCGTCCGACTACACGACTCCAACGCGGTATTCGGAAAGAAAAAATTTATACCGTCGGAACGGTACGTTATTTTTTTTACCTATAAATGGTGAACCAAACAATTTAGATAAAGCACTATCAAATCTCAACTAGAAAGTTGCTATAGATACCGAGTTCATAACACTGATAAACAATGATAAACAATAAGGCATGGCATCTCATTCCATCCAGCAAGCGGAGGAATATAATTAATTGCAAGTAGGTGTACAAAATAAAACAAAATTAGATGGAAGCCTAGACAGTATAAAGCTTGTCTTGTCACTAAAGGTTTTAAGTAACGTTATGAAATTAATTATAAAGATACTGTCAACCCGATTGTTAAAGCGGCCACTATCCGAACTATCTTGTCTATTGCAGTATCGAGAGGCTGGTCACTTCGCCAGCTTGATATACAAAACGCCTTTTTGCATAATTTCTTGGAAGAAGAAGTCTATATGAGATAACCGCCTGGATATGAGGATAAAAGCAAGCCTGCTCATGTCTCTAAATTAGACAAAGCTCTCTATGGTTTGAAACAAGCACTGAGAACGAGGTATTCCAGGTTAAGCTCGAAGCTTTGCGAGTTAGGCTTGAAGGCCTCAAGGGCAAATACTTCTCTGTTCTTTTATAATACGGGAGGTGTCATTGTTTTTGTCCTTATATACGTTGACGATATAATTGTTGCTAGTTTGATATAGGAGGCGGCAAGTGCTTTATTGCAGGATCTCAAGAATGATTTTGCTATTAAGGACCTTGGTAATCTTTACTATTTTCTAGGAATAGAAGTTACTAAGGTACGGGATGGTATTTGCTGACTCAAAGTAAGTATGCTTCAGATCTGTTAAAGAAGGCTGAGATGCAAAACTGCAAGCCAATAAATATGCCACTACCGATGACAGAGAAGTTAACTGCTCATAATGGTATTGTTCTGGGATTAGAAGATGCAACAAATTACAAGAGTATAGTGGGAGCTCTGCAATACTTAACTTTGACAAGACCATACATTTCGTTTGTAGTTAACAATGTCTGTCAATTCTTACATAATCCAACCATTTAGCATTGGATGGCGGTTAAATGGATATTAAGATATATTAAGTCAACTGTTGACCTTGGGCTCAGGATTCACAGGTCTTCTTCGACATGTGTAAGTGCTTTTTCAAATGCTAATTGGGTAGGTTTTGTTAATGACAGAATGTCAACTGGAGGTTTTGTAATATTTTTTGATCTAATTTAGTATCCTAGAGTGCTAGAAAGTAATCTACACTGTCTCGTTCAAGCACATTAGCAGAATATAAAGTTGTAGCTAATGCAATTGCAGAACTAATGTGGATACAAACCTTATTAAAGGATATAGGTATTAAATCTTCTGACTCTACACTGTTATGGTGTGATAATCTAGGAGCTACCTATTTGTTAGTTAATCCTGTTTTTCATGCTAGAACAAAGCATATAGAGATGAATTATCATTTTGTTAGAAAAAGGGTTGCTAGAAATCAGTTGGAGATCAGGTTTGTTGCATCCGGAGATCAGATAGCTGATGGATTTACGAAGCCCCTTCCAGTACAACAACTACAACAATTCAGGTACAATCTTAACTTAGATAAGCTGTGATTGAGGAGACCATAAGAAGTTGTATATGTATACGATAATACATGTCCATCCTAGAGATATAATAAATAGAGATAGTTTTTAGTTTCCTAATTGTACAACGATGTATGTCTAGGAGTCTTTTTTTTACGCTACATTAGGGACTGTTTCTAACTAGTATAAATATAATTACACTATACTCGAGATAAGATGAGAACGCTTCTCTAAATTATCACAGGCTGGCGCTGCCATGGCTTTGCGACGGCGGGCATGGCAAGGAGGCCGTCGAGCTGCGCCGTGGACGCCTGCCCACGTAAAGAGGCCGCCGGTCGAGGGTGGCGGAAAGGAGGCTGGCTGGCTGGAGTTTTGGATCTGGCTGCACAACATCAAGGGCGACGACGGCAGGTCGTCTTCCACCGTTGGCTGCTTGCATTCCCCTCCAATGGAGCTCCTCCTCTCATATGGCCGGTCTTCTTCATATCCAGTAGTGAGGAGCTCCGTGGTGAGTGTGACGACAGGAAAATTGGGCTGACCTGTTGGCGGAAATCTTTTTTTTTCAATCGTTAGAGACAATTTAATTTAATTTAAATGTAAGAAAATAAATAAATATAAGACATTGTGAGTATATTACTGCTAGAATTTTATATATAAATTTTGTTAATTGCATCTCCGTAGATATGACCCCTGATTAGAAATTCTAACATAAAAAGTGAAAATTGCATAACCGCTAAAAGATATACAACAACAACAACAACAAAGGCTTTCAATCCCAAACAAGTTGGGGTAGGCTAGAGTTGAAACCGCTAAAAGATATAAAAATGAAAATCTATTCTAAAGCTTTTGATGTCACAGCCGTAGAACCGTGATAGGACTTTTTAAGATTGGTAATTTGTTACATTTTTGGTATGCCTGCTTGTATGATGGTAGAGGATTTTTTTTAGGCATAAAAAGAGCGTGAATTTATTTATTCATACTCTTTATATTCATATTTGAGATCATGATACGATGATCAGCACGGCACTTTTTTTAAATCTAATCACAGAGAACAGTGGAAGCAGAGTCTGAAACATTGTCATGGTATTTAATTTCCTTTCTGTATGACGCTGCAATTTTTGCATGGGGTGTGTATCGTTTGCTCATGTTACTACAGGTTTTTATGCATGTACAGGACGCATATAATATCATGAACCCTGATATAGTGGTAATTAATATGTAGGGAAAATTGTCCCAGTGCCCCTGCTTTTGAACTTAATAAGCTGTATGCCCCTGTAAATTAGACCTTTGTCTCGTTGCCCCTGGAATTTGAAATCGAAGGCTCCGTCTGCCCCGTTTTGAGATACCGTTGCACCCCGTTAAGTTTTTATTTTTTAAAAAAACAAGAAAAGGATGTGAAAGACGATTTTACCCTCACACCATTATACTGCATCGCTGCCCCTGGAGCACATGCCTGACCCCCGACCGCCCGCAAACCTAACCCTACCGAGCATCTAAGGTGGCGGAGGCGCATCAGCCCGGCGACGGAGTGGAGCGGGGGCGGCTCGGCGACGGCGTGGAGCGGGGACGGCTCGACGACGACGTGGCGTGGAGCAGGGGCGGCCCGGCGACGGCGCATCGAAGGGGACGGCGCGTTGTGGGGTTGGCCTGGCGGCGGGGGCGCATCGTAGGAGGCGTCCTGGCGGTGGCAGCCTGTCGCAAGAGGCGGCCCGGCGGCGAGATCTGAAGCGCGTTGTGGGGGACGGCGCGGAGGCAGCGGCGCGTCTTGGGGGCTGCCTGGCGGCGCGTCACGGGAGGTGGAAGGGGGCGGCTCGGCAGGGCTCTGCTGTTGAGCTCGGCAGTGGAGCACGGCTTCGTGCGGGAGGTGCCATGGATATGAGTATGGAGTCCAGGTATTGACTCGACCATATTGATTCATTTCAGGCGTGAATCTGTGATGGATGTGATGTGTGGGCTTTAATTTAGTTTGTCGGTTTGTTTTGCATATTATGTAGGCAATTCTCGTAGCTCATACAAGAATAGTTGTTAAAGTGAGGGCTTTCTTTAGTTGTTTCAGATGAAAGCGAAGATGTATCACAGATTAAGCCCTTTTACTTGAATGTGGAGAGAAGTCTGGGTGACTCAGTCATCAAGTAGTAGTTGCATTGGGTGAAAAAGTTGAGTGGGGTTCAAACAATATGTTAGCCTTGGCGATTCGCTGCCAGATGCTTGTGCTGAAATTCGTAGTATGAGCATCCTTGGAATGGACTGATATGCATGGAGGG
>RYFJ01000717.1:0-228646 GCA_003991445.1 Oryza meyeriana var. granulata
GGAGAATTTTGTTCTTTTAGTACGTTCAGAGGCCATGCGGGTACTCATCCATTAGCATAGTGCCTTGGTATAGAGGATGGGCGAGACTTGTATAGAGATATATACACACAGACTTGCTTTGTAGTAAGATATCAGTCCTAAGTCGGTAAATTGGTATCTCTAAAGTGAGATCGGTTGGCGTGATCGGCCGACTGTGGAACTTGCCTACTTGTAACCGATTCGATGTTTTACACCGGCAATATGAATAGGGTCTCGGGGAGTGGGAACTCGGTGGACTTGCAAGAACGCAAGGAGAATTTATCTGGTTAGGCTCGATGGAGGTAATCCCTACGTCCAATTGGGGTATTCTTTGAGGGATGTGTTGATATATGTGAGAGTCTGGCTGAAATTCTTGTACTTTGCTACTTTTTTGCCCATAATGGTCATCCTTGACTTCAGTTGCGAAGGAATGGCTTGCTTGAGTCCCTGGCGGAGGGAGAGGATCCGCTGGAGGCGCATCGGCATTTTGAGCACCATGTAAGTTATGTGCAGTATTGCCAGTTGGTGCGAGCGCGTTCGTTTGAGTATCGGGTGTGGTACAGCGGTCCGGTGAATTCGGCAACGCTCATAGGCAGATGTTTTCTGTGTGCGAAGAGTATCCTCGTGCCAAAGGTGACCGGCACGGTTATTGTCAGGGTGTGAAGACGCCGAGAATCCGTGGAGGGAGTACGGGTGTCCTTTGAACAAGGGATTTCATCTATCCAGGGTCTTGGCAAGAGGATATTGAGGGTGGCTGGCCTCATCTATGAAAGCTTCTCAGTGATATTCCTTAACGCGGTCTAGGACTAGTGGGTGCATCTCGTGTGAGACCCGATCGGGTTTGGTGATCTGCGTGGTCAAAATGTGTGCGGGCTGGTTTGTTGACCACAGCAATATTGGGGGGGCTGTTGAGATTACCGTGGCTTGATGTCACGTGGCTGTTGTCTTCTGCTCCCGCTTGGATCGTACGTGGACGCTGGTTTTGGCCGAAGGATGTGGGTTGACTCGGGTTGGCCCTAGGAGCTTGAAATCGTCGGCCAGGCCGCTGAGTCTGACTTGTTTTGTTCTTGTCCAGCGCAAGAATCGATGAAGTTTGCCGGAGGCAAACTTCGGTTGGACTTATGAAGAAATCCTGCCGTGGTGTCATTGCCGTCTTGGGTATGGAGAGGGGCATTTAGCCCGTTCATAACTTTTCTGGTATCGTTGTTCCTTGGGGGCCGTGACCAAAGTGTCTCATGTTGGCCACTCGTTGTCAGTCTTCGGGCTTTGCGGCTGTCCGGACTTGTTCTGTGATAGCTTGTTGTCAGCTTTTGTGCCTTTTTCTTTTTTGGGCCAGCACTCTTTCTTCTCGTCGAGGGCTCTGTGACGCCCTCGGTGAGTCGGCGTATTTATTTTCCATATCGAGAGAGCCTGATATAGGTGGCTGGAGGCTCGCGATGTGAATTTCCGCGATGATAGGTGGACTTTACTCTTGCGAGCGGATGACGAACTATCCTTGAGGATTGGGACTGGTTTGCGTCTTGTTCTTCCGTTTGTTTGGAACTGCTTGATAATTCTCTTTGCAGAGACTTCGTTTTTTCTCTGTGCATTGTTCGGTATAGATCATGCTCGTTTAAGGGATGGACTCGTAGGTCCCGCTGGAAGGTTGGGCTGATGACTACGTCCTGAGTTCTTCGCAGGAAGGTTGGTCAGCCGCCTCGGGGTGCGTGTTTGTGTAACAGGTCCCGGTCACGGTGAGTCGGTTTAGGGGACCGGGTGAGGTAGTTAGCCATCGGCATTTGTGGTACTCCAGCAAGCTCGATTGCCAGAGTGTACTATGTCGGTGAGTCCAAGATTCTGGCGTGGTTTTGCTGTGTGATTTTCTCTGGGGATTCCCCGTAGGAATGAACCAATGGCCATTCGGCGTCTTGGTAGTCTCATCGGGTGAAAGCTGGACACCTTCATCTTTGTGAGCGGCTCTGGCTCCATCGCGGTGGTTAACGCTCATGTGGAGGCCGAATTTGCCATGCTTGTTCCTCGGCGCAATTCAGGGGCGCTGCGTCCTCGTTGTCGTGTTGAGCGGGCTGGGCAGGGTTGGTGGTTTTGGGTCTTGATTGTCTTTTGTTGGAGGCCGCGTGTGTAGACTGAATTTGGTGAGTTTCTGGTGGTTGAAGCCGTGACGATCGTTTGTTCTGGTGACGTTGTTTTATGTGGGTGGCGGATTGTTTGTTGTTGGTGTTGCCGGAGTGATGGGTTTGTGTGGGACTGGCACTCGTTGTGGCTTTGACGGTGGAGCTGGCCGGGCTTTCTGGGCGTTCGGCCTGATCGTGTCATTATTTTGACTTGTGTAGAGTTGCTTTTTGGTAGGATTGACTTCGGCCGTGGGTTCTGGGCTGATAGGATTGTAGGTGTGGTTGTGCCCGTGACTGGGGCTAGTGCTGCGAGGCAGGGGTTGTTGTTTTTTTAGTTCTGCTTTGTTAATCAGCTCTTGTTGGTGATTTTGGCTATCGTCGGGTTTGGGTGCGTGGATTGGTTCAATTGCCCGAGCATGGATGTAGCCAGCAGGTTGTGTTGCGAGTTGGACACAGGACTGTTCTGCTGAGGCGTGACGAAGAGTCGTGGTGGTTCGGCGACGCTACGTCTGGAGGGTAGGTGGGTTGCTGACTGTGTTCACGGCCAGGCCTTTTGGTGGGGGCGTAGCTCTGGCGTTGTGTTGCGAAACCCTTGTGGTCGGCCTCCTCGCTTGTAGGGGCCCAGGTAGTGCTCCTCCTTGGTTGCTATTCCTCCTTGTAGTCCAGCCGTACCTCTGTGTGGAGGGTCCTGAAAGCCCAAATGAAGATCTTGGCCGGGGTAGAAAGGAACTTGTGTCAGTACGCTGTCCGAAACGCTAAGGAGTCGGAAATCCCGAGAGTATTGATCAGAGTGAAGGATACTACCTGACCCCTCACCTAGTCCAATCTGGAGACGGCTCTGAGAACCATGTCAACTAAACCATGAGGCGGATCGAGGGTTGCCGCGTCAAGATGTAGATCCGCGGAGTACCAATGCCCATATGCGGTGAGATTTGACAATCACTCTCCTTCCAGCCAACCCGAGCTGGCTCAAGGCCATAGGCGAGTCACATGCCGGAGAAGGAAGAGTTGTCCGCAAGGCTTGGAAGATTGAAACATTGCCACAGCAGATTGATGACACGTGACTGGCGTGGTCTTGTGGGCCGACTGGCACGGAGGTCGGCTGGTCCTCGGGCGCGTTGGATTGGATCTGCGTAGCCAAGGCGAGTTACCGAACAGTCGGTGACGAAGCGTCTGAGCGCTGTCTCGAAGGTTATTTCTAGTTTTCTCGGTGTGTTGGAAGAATGGTTGTCGCCGTCGACTTCCTGTGTGGTTTGGAGTTTCCATCGAGGCGTTTGTTTGATGTAGATGGGCTTCGTTGAAGCCCTCCATGGGTACTGAGTAATTATTCATAATTACACGGAGCATTCATAGATCGCTGTCCTAGCTTGACATGATATGGATGGGACTAGAGAAGAAGGTTCTACTCGGTTGGTGTGGGTGGTGGTGCAAAGGGATGTGATCGTCGGGTGGGCATATTTGCCTCGGTCAGTCTTTCATGCTATGGGGAGGGTGCAATGTGTTCGGCATCAGGCTGAGTGCAGCTTAGAAGGGTCGCAGGGGTACTTGTGTGGCTTATGGGGCCCCGGGTAACTTGTCATCAGTTTAAGATATTTGGGTCACTCGGTATTAAGAAATGGGTGGCGTGCATGACTTGTAAGGCTAGGATGATATATGGGTAGGCACCAAAGAGTTTGGGCTGTGTAGGAAAGAAGTATACAGTCCGAGTTGGGTATAGGGTGTAGGTTCTTTCGAAGAGGAGAGTCCTGTGGCAACGTGATCTGGTGGGGACTCCTACCCTTGTACTCCTGTCCCGGTTTAGGGTTGGAGGTGTGGATGGGAGGAGGGGTGCCTCATGAGAGGCAGATCTGGACACAAATTCGCAAGGAATAGTGGGGCACAACTGGACGTAGGGTATTACTTTTGGTGGGTCACATTCGAGGGCCTAAAGGCCGTATAGTAAATCTCCTTGCGTTCCTTTGGCAATCCAGCCGAGTTTCCATCGTGCCGAGGAGCCCCTTTCTCAAAGGAATACACGCACGTTTACTGGACATAGGGTTTATTCCGGCAGGATGCGTTGAGTGTCCTATTGAACCAGTATAAGAAATCCGCTGTGGTTCCTGTTGCGAATCCACGGCGAGGGGTTTCATCTGCGAGTGCCCCATATTCATGTATTTGCCAATGTAAAATCATGGCAGTTTTGAAAGAGTGGTGATTGCGGGAGGAGATACCAACTTCTATACGGTGTTATGTTCAATCATAAGAGGTTATCAGCTTGCGGGCGGACGGGCTGGGAGTTCCTAGTTCTTGGTTCGTGGAAGTAACGTGATTCTGTGCGCATTTTGGGGTGCGTTGGTTGACTACATTTTCGATTCTCAACATATGTGTGTGCCCTCTATGGTTATTCATTTTGGTCTACCATAGAAGTGATGATCATGTTTTGTGGTGGGATTCGATTCGGGTGCGGGGGTGCGAACTTTTCAGTTCTTGTCTCTTGATCTTTTTCTGCAAGTGTTAAGAGCTACCAAATTCGAGTTTCCTGAATTGGAGAGGACTGCTTATATATAGACATTTTCTTTCATCAGGTCTGTTTTCAGTTGGTGTGAGTTACTGCTTATTATGGTGGTTAAGGGTTCACTATGGGTCGTTCGGTTTTGGCCGTTATATTCGCTGGAGGAGTTGCAGTACGGTTGTGTGGTGTGTATCAATTCCTGTCAATCTATATCGGTGTCGGTCATCACGGTTAGTCGGTGTTGGAATGTGGAAGCTATTGCAATTCGACTGATCGTGGATGTTTTCATTAGACCGACTGTTCCAAGGATATGTAAGTTCGACTGTTCAGTTGCGGGTTTTTTGGAAGGGGAAACTCTTCAAATTTTCGTAGATTCAGATGAAGTTGAACCCGAGGAAAAGTGCCGCCTGTCGTGTGCATCCGGTTTCAAAGCTATCTGGTTTGACTTTATTGCTATTGGCAGGCGGGGCCTTCAAGTGCCTATTACCGGGTGGGTGTGTGGTTGATGAGGGCAGATGTCATACGAATCATTGAATTATGTGTCGATGGGTCTGTTGTTTTTTGTCTCGGAGTAGCTAGGGACGGGGAGGTTAATCGGTTCCAGGTAAGCTGACAGGGTGTGTGTGTCAGTGGTCGGACTCAGCCAGTTTAATTCGTCCTGTAATGGAGGGCTGTAGGGGCATTGGTGCCCTTTTTTCAAACTATTGAAGAGGAGACAATCTGTCCAGAGTGGAGCTCCCAAAGTCCATTTGCATACTTTCGAAGCTTCAGACGCAAGATTCTCCATTCAGCCGTGTTCGCGGTTGGGTCACCCATGGTTTTTGCCCAAGATTACTCGCTAATGCCTGGAGTACTTGTTTATGCGCTACTATCAGTAGTATGTTGTCGCAGGCACTGGTGTTTGTGTTTGGTGTGGTGGCGGATTTTGAAGGCAGTGGGTCAAGAAAAGATTTTCTAATTCGGCAGTTTCTTGACGGTTGTCAGTTGTTAGGTCCTTGGCGCGGATTCTGTCTGAAAGGAGATAGTCACTGGTAGTCAGAAGCTGCTTGTAATTTGGTTTGTTGTTGGTCGGCTCTTACTTGACATTACTTGGCCGTGTGGGAAGCTGTTGCATTGTTCTTTCGGGAAGTCGCATTGCAAGTCATGGTGTTCATTTTATCGTGATGGGTCACTGTTGGGGACTGATGGGTTATCTTGTCAGTAATCCTGTGGAGTCTATCGGGTTTTGTTTTGTGTTTTTGGGTTTGCTTAAAGATCGCTTAAATGGGCGGTTGTCTGAGTTGATTTTTGGCATTTTTGTCTGTGCCATGTCTATCGTTTAGCCACGTGAACGCAATAAATGGTCACCTAAGCTCTGACCTGATGGGTCTGTCAAATGGCTGATGTTGTGGACATAAGTTCGAAATTTTGTCTATTGTTAGTCTAGGGAGCTAGTTGGATGTTATGTGGAGCATATTGTGGTAGGCTTTGGTTCTGGCGTTCTCTATTGCGGTTATCTAGTCTTTGGTTCACCGGGTGTGGTGTCGTATACTGGATGTCTTCGTTGTCACTGTTGGGGTCGGAAGAATAAACTCTAAGTTACGTTCGAGTGGATCACCATCGCACTTCCCGCTTCGCCACCGGTTATCTGTGGCTTTGGTACGAGGCATCTCATTCCTATTTGGTGCGGTCCTGTATTTTTGCTTTATAATTAGTTGTTTTTTTTGTGGTGTTTTTTTTATGGTTTCTGTTTTGCATTTTCGCGCATGACTTTTTGGTTTGTTTGTTTAGGAGAGCTCTCTCTTATTTCGTGGTGAATTGCGCTCAGTCAATGAAGGACTGGACATGGGGTCTCTACGATACCAATATGGGCGGTATATATGTGTGGTCTTGGCGAGGGTGGGAGGGTCTGGAGAGCGGTAGGGACGAGGTTCGACGGTGGGATTCTGGAGATATCATCTTATCGGCTAGGTGACAATGGACCAGGATGTATGTGGGTCGTGGCAGTGTTGTACAATTGTGCATACTATGGGAATCTGCTAGGAGGTCTTGGAGTAGGAGTCGGTTCCTTGGGGATTAGGTGACGTTAATCGGAAGAACTTATGGCCGCGCCATTCGAGGTGTTCTTCAAGTAAGAATCCCAGGTGGCAGAGCAGTCGGGAGGGCTGAATCCTAACTCTCGGTCAACAGACGAAGTTATTGAAGATTATGGGGTAAGACTGGGGGGACTTCTGTCGCTCTAATTCTTCTGGGTTTTGTCTGTGGGACGATGAATCTCCAGAAGATGGCAGTTCATGCGCGAACAGGATCAAGGTGTTGTTGGTACGTCGACGGTAGAGTTCCTGAGTCGTTTCTTCGGAGTTAGGAAATGTTATTCCGATGAGGTGGTCATTCTCGGTGTCCTCACGTGCTGGCGTACTACGAGGATGGGTTATGCAACATATTCTGGCAGTTTAGGTTGTCTCACTTGGTTGCATATGTGGCAACATGCCGCATCGGACGTTAGTGTCGAATAAGGCTATCGCAGGGATGTTTTTGTCTGGGCTCATCTTGTGGTATAAACTAGGATGCGGAAGGACATTGGTGTCTTGGCTGTGTTTGGCAGATGTCGAGGTTGTTGCCAATATTCTATCGTGGATAGTACCACAATTCTTTTCCGGCTGCCGAAAGATATTGTCCAAAAATTCCGCAATCTCGGTTTGGCCTTTGCAGTATGGTGGCTTTGTACGGATTGTGTGGGCCTTTTCAAGAAAGCTGCCAAGTGGGGAGGGTTCATTACGACTTGTTCGGGTGTTGTTGTGCGCAGTGGGTGGATTGAGACTTCATCCAAGTGGATTGAGGCAAACCCATTGCTTTTTAATTTTTTTGTGTTTATGATGTTACGTTCGGCACGAGGCTATTTTGAGGACTTCATTCAGGAGTAAGTGTATATCCGATTTGGTGTGGGACCCGTATACCGATCATCATGGATCTGCAGACGGTTAACTTCGTTACATGTAGCTGGGTTGTTTTGGTTTTTGGCATTATTTCAGTTTGTCTGTGATGGACGGTTTCGGGCTATCAAGAGTCTTTGGATTGCATCTGTGGCACATCCGGAGTCATGGGGTTTTTTTTTAGGTGGGAGGGCAGGGTTGGCCAATGGTACTGGTTCGTACCATGAGGTCATTCAAGTTACTGGATATTGGGTGTTACCGACTACAACATGTGGTTCGCGGCTGGTGTTGTTGGGTGTATCAAGGGATAGCGTCTCATTGATCTCTTTGTTTTTTGGGGCTTCGGTCTGTTGGCAGGGTTATGACGATGGTAGTTTAGTTCGTGGCAACATGGGTCAAGGTTCCCTTGGTCTCGTTCTTAGTTCTTGGTGCGTGCTGTTGTGCGTAGTGCCGGTATGTCCGGAGTTAGGGGTGGGCTCTCTTCACGATGGGTTTTGGGCTTCTCAGAAGAACTTTCATACATATGCCGTTTGTGAGGTTAGATCAGTTGGAAAGAAGCGGGAGTGGATCTTGGTTGACTACCCTTTGTAAATAGGCTAGCATGCGTCGGATACGACTGATGATCATGGGTTCGGTGCGCACTTGAGAGTTGAACGCGAAGTGGGCCGGTGGGAGATCGCTTAGGATTTTGAGGAATCACCACGCTTATTCGATACTATTCTCACCTACACGTATAACATAGTGGGACCGTTTAGCGTAGGTGCCTTCTGTGACTCGTCTTGCTCGTGGGCTATGTCAATAACTTCTAATCATCATATTGAAGTTCCTCTCTTAAGCTTGCAGTGTTCTTTCTCTAGACGATGAAACCGTGACGTCTTGGGTGTTAGGAACCAAGGAGAAAGCTCCGACACAGTGCAGCAGGGAGAGTCGCGGGCGGCTGGATTCGTGTACGTGCAGGACTAGCACAAACTTCTAACGACTGCCACGGCTTCATGACGGACTCCGTTTTGGATGTTCGAAGTACTTCATGTTGAATCTTATGAAGTCTTACTTTCCAACGGATCTGGCGCTCACTTCCATATCTTGTCGGGTTCATCCAAAACATCGAAATACTACCGAGACCTTTTTCTGCCTACGGTGCTATGCCACTATTTTGGTCATGGGCCGTGTATCAAGTTGAGCCCATTATGGCGCGTCCTAGGTTGGAGAACAACCCAACACACTCTTGGTCGTCCCTCCATCTATTTATATGTCTCTAGAGCTGCCACAAACAGGTGGGTTTGATAGATTGAAGTTTAGCCGCCGCTACTTCGCTTGCAGCACGCGTTCGATAGACCGCCCGTCTTCTTGTTATTGGAACCCACCTCTTGTATTTTCAGATTGAAACTTCATATTTGATTTAGCAATTCAGTGCTTGTCACCTCGTTCTTGCTTGTTCTACGATTGCTTGCAGGACGAGTGCCCTCGTGGCCGTTGATCGCGCTCCACAAGTTTGCGCTCACCTTTTGGAATCGGTGTATCGGTCGCTAAGGCGCAACATCAATGGATAGTTGTAGTCGGGCCGAGAATGTCGTTTTCTTCCACCAATCGTAATTACCTTCTCCATCGAAAGATCGGGACCGAACCTCGCATCAGCTTAGCTCCAGTGCAGGTTCTAAATTTGAGGTTCGGGGCGTGCCAGTCTTTGACCTAGCAATTGACAAGGAGATAGAAAATATTGGATAATGAACCAAATCGGCCCGATACAGACTCCTTTCCAGCCGATTGCGACAGCACTTATATTGCTAGAAAACTGATGATGATAAACAGAATAAAACCAGCCGACTGTCAACAAACATGTGCATCGGCTGGAAGTCGATGATGATATAAGCAAATAATATAAGCCAGCCGACTGTCAACAGAAATGTGCATCGGTAGAAAGCCGATGATAGTGTAGATAATCAAAATAATAGACAATGCAGTCGGCTTTATCTATTGAAAGATAACTTTATTGGCTAGGCACCCGATAAAACATGCATAAACACCCATCGCTTAACAAGGATAAATCTATCATTATCAATCTAGTAGGTTAAACTTAACTGATGTGCACAGATTATAATGATAAAAGAACCTCGATGAGCCGATAGATCTAATGCAATCGTGATGAACTATATGATAACTTATCGGCTGTACATTCGATAAAAGCTTGCATAAATCTATCAACCTAGCAGGAACAACTTATCGCAGGCAGTTTAGTAGGTCGGACCTAACGATGCAGCACAACTGACGATAAAATTACACCTAGTAAGCCGATAAAAACTATGCACGCGTGATGTGATATATCTACCCGTCCTAAGAGATCAAACTTAACTGATGCAGCCATAGATAGAATAGATACACCGTTGTAAGGGGTGACGAGTCTTACCCTCTCGCAGGAGTTCGGACCTAACCGATGCAGCCTGGCTTGAGAAGCAGGAACCCGTCAAAAAGGGTGGCAATGTGCCGAAGTTGTATTGATCTGTGTATGTTGATTTACACGGTACTCGGGCATACGTATTTATACCCCGAGTTGATACAGTCCTGATCGGATACGAAATAAGGTTTCCTAAAAATTATTATCCCTGCCTAATTTATAGATAAAACATTAACTGCCATGCCATGGTCTTCACAATTCCTTCCTGAACTCGGCTTCTTCTGGATTAACTTCCACGGTTGATATAGCCTCTTTCCTTAACCGAACATGATAACGAACCATACCAAATTTTGGCGTTAACAAACATCACAATAATCTAGTCGACAAGGTATCTTCAAGGCCTGTGTCGCTACCACAATCGCAATGTCCGTGGCCGCGCCTTTTTGGTTGGAGATCTCGTCTTGAGAAAAATACAAACCACCAAAGACATGCATAAACTATCCCCAATATGGGAAGGGCCGTTCATTATAGCCGAGGTCACACGGCCGGGCGCCTACTGACTAAGGACCGAAGATGATGCCCACATCAGCAACTCATGGAATATAGAACAGCTACGTCCTTTCTACACCTGAGTTTTATACTTTCCCAAGTGTACAGATTCTCTCTAACTCACCATGCCGCTTGTTCCAACCGAGTAGTGAGTCGGGGCTGCATGTATTATATGTGCTTTGTAATAATATACGAGCATGTTTTACTTAAGTTATGAAGTTTTGCAACGACTTTGTTATGTTTGCCCGAGTATAGCTTTCTGCGTGTGAACGATTTTATTAAGTTCTATAGACCAACTCGGTGTAGACTATATAGTCGGTAAAAGCTATTGACAACTGAGCAATAATTCAGAGCTTGGCAGCATTGCACATACATTTACACATGTCTTTATAAAAATTCATATACATCGACTGCATGAAGGATTTGTTTTTACATACCCAGGTCTTGGGCGATCACCTCTGCAGTCGGCCTTGCCTGGCTATCAACTTCAACGCCTCCTCAGGTGTCGTCTCCTCAGCCAATCCCTCTCCGATGGCTTCAATATCTGCCCTAGGGTAGATTGACTTGGTCATTGCCAGGGTTTGGGCCACGCCAACAACAATATGCTCATTCGAGTACCTCTTCAGGGTACTTGGTGCTTCATTAAGGCGCACCTGCACTTGGGAGATCATGCTGGAGCTGGTTCCCATGTAGTGAGGATCCATGATGTCAAGGAGCCCTTTCACAGACTCGGCAAGGATCTCCCGTGACTCCTTGACAACCTTTATCTCCTTTGCCAAGGCCTGAAACTGGATTTGGGCATTGGCTCTAGCAGCTACCCGGGTTCATCGACAAGTAAACTTGTTAGGCAAAAACTGCAGACAGAGTACTTAATGGATTGGTTAAGATCATTGTCAGAGCGGAGACTTACTTTTGTAGTCGGCCTCCCACTTGGCTTTGGCCTTCTCCAGTTCAGCCTTTTCCTTCTCGAGCTTGGCGTTGGCCTTCTTCAAGTCGGCCTTCTCTTTTTCAAGCTCGGCCTTGGCCCTTGTCAAGTCGGCCTTGTCTTTTTCAAGCCTGGCCTTGGCTCTCTCGGCCTCCTTCAGCTAGATATCTCCCTTTGTTTGGGTCTTCAGCTTGGCTTCAAGGGCTGCACAACAAAATAGTCAAGTACTCGACGTTGCAGTCAAGACACAACTGGGTAGTCGGGAAACAACACAGCTGGAGAAATATACTAAGGGCTCAGTCAGGAAGACGTATTCCGGAGACTTACTTCCAATCTTCTTGGCTTGGTCCCAATTTTAATACTTGAGCTGATTAACGGCCCCCTTCAGCCAAGACTCCCTCCCCTGGTGGCGCTGTTCCAATTCGGCCTTTAATGCCCGGAGCTGGTCCAATTCTTGAAGCTGGGGGGCAAGCCGGGTCTAGACCTCGTTCATCCTCTCCGAGCGGTCAACAAGTTTCTGCTCGGGGAGAAACAAAGCAAAGCAGAGTCAAGCGTCAGAACACTTATGCAAGGAAGACTACCAAGACTCCAATACAGTGAAAATCATACTCGAATCCCTTGGGACGCGGCGACTGCGGTGCGAAGCAAGTCTGTGTGCTCCTTCTCCACCGCGACTTCATTATGCTTGTAACTCTTCGCAGTTTCGTCCGGGGCCACCCAGCGGAATGTCCTCTAGAACTTCTGGGGAGGAGCCTCAAGCTTGGGGAGGTTCGGTCTTTCCGAAGAGGACGACGACGATGACAACAATGACGATGGCGACAAGGACGGCGACGGGGTCCTGGCCCTCAACTCGGCAACCTCCGGGGCCTCAGGGGCGGGCTTAGGGACTAGAGCGACAGCTTCGACAACCGCCTGTTAACGTCAAATTTGGCACGATTTGATGCGAGGTTCGGTCCCGATCTTTCGATGGAGAAGGTAATCACGATTGGTGGGAGAAACCGACGTTTATGGCCCGACTACAACTATCCATGATGTTGCGCCTTAGCGACCGATACACCGATTCCAGAAGGTGAACGCGATCTTGTGGAGCACGATCAACCGGCCACGAGGGCTCTCGTCCTACAAGCAATCGTAGAACAAGCAAGAGCGAGTTGAACAAGCACTGAATTGCTAAATCAAATATGAAGTTTCAATCTGAAAATACAAGAGGTGGGGTTCCAATAACAAGAAGACGGGCGATCTAGTCAACACGCGCGCTTCAAGTGAAGTAGCAGTGGCTAAAACTTCAATCTATCAAAACCCCTCTATTATCTTTGCTTTTCTTTTCCTCTTTTTTCTCTCTTTTTTTTCTTTTTTTCTTTTTTTTTGCAGAAAGTTCCTCAAATTGGTAAACTCAATGCAAGGTTCTCAGAAACTCATTACACCCATGCACTTTTTTTTTGACCAGGGGTATATAGGTAATTAAAAGATGCGAACCTGGCAAGCTGCGAATCTGGCGTATCTAGTGGTGGTTGTGGATCTGGTGGTGGTGGCAGATTTTGTGGTGTTGATGTTGGCAGCAGATTTGATGGTGGTTGCGGATCTGGTGGTGGTTGCGGATTTCATAGTGGTGGCGGATCTGGTGGTGGTTGCGGATATGAAATCTCTCACCGAACAACCTTGAGCTCTGATACCACTTGATGGGGACGAGGTGCCCGATCTTTCGATGAGATTGATAGCTATCGATTTGTGGGTGGAGATGACCCTGGCAATCCGACTACAAACGCACGACGTCGCTTGCGTCTTAGCAATCGCTGAACCAACTCCGAGATGTTATTGATCCCGCTGGCGGCGCGATCAACTTGAACACGAGGTTGAATCTCTGCGAGCAATCGAAGAACTAGCAAGAATAGGACATAGGCAATCTGATATTGAAATATGAATGAAGCATAAATTGTATTGCGAACACAATGTTGGGATCACGAAGCTGTCTTGACAGGTGGTCGTTCGACACAACTGAAGAACAGAAGTTTGCACAAGGGCTAAACCTAAACTCAACGAAATCCAAGTCGTAACAAGGGAGGCGGCGGCTCTTAAATAGGGATACAACCAGGGAGGGGCATCCCCACACGCACGCCTAGGGTTACAAGGCCCATGGGCCCAAGTGGGGATGGCGCAGCACCCGTTTGACTCGGACTCAGGAACCACTGTGGATTGTTTAGATGATTTCGGCCGGTTCGGATGGAATTTGAAGGTGAGGTTGGATCTGTTGGAAAGTAGACTTCATAAGCTTTCCATGAAGTACAAGAACATCCCAAACGGAGTCCGTATGAGGAAGTTATGCCCGTTTGAACTTGGTACCATCGCAGCAGTCCGAATCTGATTCCAGAACGAGTTCATCTTGAATTCTTGCTTGACTTGGTCCCTTTCCTTCGTCCTTTCCCAGATTCCTAATCACAATTAAATGATTTGCATTAGGTAGCGGACTATTCTCAATAATATATGAACCTAGGAAGGAATTCACCTGGTAATTAAGTTGACGAGCACGAGCTCGAGTAAGTGGTCCTTGTGGTGAAGGAGTTGTATCCATGGAAGGGATGTCCTCATCACGATTCATATCAGACTTGGTTAAAGGAAAAATTGTGTCAGTCAATAAAAGCTAATCCGGGAGAGATCAAGTTTGGAAAGGAATTGTGAAGACCACAGCATGGCGGTTTAGTATTTTATCTATAAATTAGGCAGGGATAATAAATTTTAGGAAACCTGATCTCGTGTCCGATCAGGGCTTGTTAATTTTCCTTTTATAGTTAGGAAACTCCTGTTTCGTGTCCGATCAGGACTGTATCAATCTCGGGGTATAAATACGTATGCCCGGGTACCATGTAAATCATCTCTCAGATCAATACAAATTCGGCATATCGCCACCCTTTTTGACGGGTTCTTGCTTCTCGAGCCGGGCTGCATCGGTTAGGTCCGAACTCCTGCGAGAGAGTAAGTCTCGTTACCCCGACTACCTTATCGGCTAGGACTTCCTCGGTTAGGTCCGGTATTCTAGCTAATCTACGGTAGTCGGCTTACCACGGTGTATCTATTCTGTCTACGGCTGCATCAGTTAAGTTTGATCTCTTAGGCCGAGTGGATATATCACATCACGCGTGCATAGATTTTATCGGCTTAATGGGATAATTTATCATCAGTTTGTGCTGCATCGGTTAGGTCCGACCTACTAAACTGCCTGCGATAATTCCTGCTAGGTTGATAGATTTTATGCAAGCGTCTTATCGGAATGTATAGCCGATAAGTTATCGTATAGTACATCACAATTGCATTAGATCTGTCGGCTCATCGAGGTTCTTTTATCATTATTAATCTGTGCTGCATTAGTTAAGTTTGACCTACTAGATTGATAATGATAGATGTATCCTTGTTAAGCCGATGGGTTCTATGCAATGTTCTATCGGAGTGCCTAGCCGATAAGTTATCTTTTACTAGATAAAGCTGACTACATTGTCTTGATTATTATTTTGATTATCTATACTATTATCGGCTTTCCAGCTGATGCACATGTTCTATTGGTAGTCAGCTGATTTAGTTATTTATATCGTTATCGATTTCCTAGCCGATACACAAGTGCTGTCGGAGTCAGGCAGTCGGCTCGAGGGAAGTCGGCTGGTTTTCTATCTTTTTATATTATCGGTTCTCTAACCGATGTACAAGTGCCATCGGCAATCGGCTGGAAGGAGTCTGTATCGACTTGTTGGCCGATTGGATCAATGATCTAACTTTTTTCTATCTCCTTGTCAATTGTTGGGTCAAATTGACTGGCACGCCCACGAACCTCAAATTTAGGACCTGCACTGGAGCTAAGCAGATCTCCCAGGCCTTTGTATGTTCAATCGCATCAAACCAGATCATCAACAAGCTTCTTGGCACACCCGGTGGTTTTTGGTGCGAACACCGCCCCTTGGTCGGCCGGTGTCGGTGGCCCTGCAGTTGGGGCGATCTCAGTTTCTACAACTGGGACCGTCACCGGCTCAGCAGGTGTGCTCGCTGGTGCTGGGTCGGCTGGGGTTGGCTTGACAACAGGAGTAGCCGGAGTGGGTCTCCTTGAGATCAATGTTGGCTCACTTCCTACATAACGAGTCAAACATCAAGACGCTACCATGCCAAACAAGATTTTCAGAAGACCCAGAGCAACCTACCTCTTGGAGAACTTAAGCCTCTGTCGGGGGGATCCAGAGGTCAGCACTGGAGGGCCGCTGGCTGTCGGGCCTGAGGACACGGTAGTCGGTGGTGGCATTTTTGTCCTGGTTGGCCCCGCTCCTGGTGTGGTCGGCTGGGGCACTCGAGTACTCGGCGGCGCCATTCTTGGGCTCGATGTTACTGAGCCCGGCGGCACTAGACTTGGCCTTGTACTCGGCAACACTCTTATTGGGCTCGATGATGCTGAGCTCGACTGCGCTGGTCCCGGTCTGGGGCTTAATGGCCTAGGGGCTATGCTGGTGGTGTCTCTAATCTTGAGGCTCCCAGCTGTGGCACTCGGCCTGATAACCTTCTTCTTGCCCTCGTCTACGACAGGCCTCTTCCCCGCTCTCTTGGAGTCGGGCTGGGCAGCAGAAGGACTTCTCGGCCTCTTCTTCTTTGACTTCATGGCCGATAGAGTTTAGGAGTCGTTATCGAACTCCTCACATGACTGCAAGCAGTTCAACAATACATATTACACATTCTGGAGCCAATCTAGGCATATATCTACAAGTACTCATCACAGGTGAACTACAAGATAACATCAGCAGAAGTTACCTTTGGGTGCGGCCTCTTTTGGCTATAAGCCGCCACAGACCGCTCTGTGTCTTCAGTTTCGGCCACCCCGCTGGCAAAGAAATCCAGCAGGATGTTGGTCACCTTGTATTTGTCCATCAGGTCGGGTTATTCCCGGCTGGGATCACCTTTGCCCTTGTAGTCCCAGCCGAAGTGACACCTCAACTTAAGCGGCCTGATGCACCGAGTCAAGAATCGTCTGGCCACCCATGAACCAGTTAACCCAGTTCGCTTCAACTTATCAATCCTGTCACAAGTATATGAACTTGCCCCACTTCTTTGGAGGTGGGCAGAGACGACCACTGGCAATAACCACCGGGGGCAAACCCATGAAAGGGAAGGCTTGGTTCAAGATCAAAACAGTAAAAACCATTCCGTATCCAGCCTTTGAGAGAAGATTTCAGGGAATATTGAAATAGATCCTCCTCATCTCGCTCCTGAGTTGGATACCGCCCCCCCCCCCCAATCACTTGGATTTTGCTCATAGAGGGCTGGGCTTGATATGAACAAATGTCTAAAAAAGATTCAAATGGGGTTCCACACCCAGGAAGCACTCACAAAGAGTCACGAATATGGAGATTTGCAAGATCGAGTTGGGATTCAGATTCACCAACTCGAGTTCATAAAAATTAAGAAGCTGGCGGAAGAACTCGGAGATGGAAGAGAAAGACCCTGATAGAAAAAAGAGGTGAAAAGGACGGTCTCACCATCCTGGGGCTCCAGAACCGATTCACCTTCAGCCGAACGCCAGTTGATGATATCCCGGCTTTGCAGCCACAGCGACATCTCCAAGTGCTCCAGCTTGGACTGATCGCAATCCGAAGTTGGCCAGACCTCATCCGACGCATCCACAAAATCTGAAGCCCTCGGGATGGTTAGGGATGAGAAGATTTGGGGGAAATGTTGCTGGAGGTTTCAAATGGACGTGGAGGAGCGAAATCGCCTGAGTTCTAATGGGGAGGAGCAGGCAATGCCGAACCCTAGCAGAGCGGGAGGCGAAATTTCGGTGCGGAAGCTGGAAGACGAAACGATTGGTGGATTGGAGAAGATGAAGGAATCTTTTCTCTCTCTGCCCGCCTTTTATAGAGCCGTTTCTGATTCGTGGGCTTGGGCTTACATAGTCGGCATTGGGCCACCAAGATATGAGTTTCTACAGTAGCACGCTCGATATGGGCCGCTCGCTGGCTATGTTAAAATCATAACGTTAGTACTACCAACGGGAACCGATGAGGTAAACAGATATGCTTTATGAAGGCCTAATTGCTGAACACATGTGTTTGGGTATCTGTCTTATCCACCAGGTATTGAGGATATATCCTTATAAGGATCACAAGCTGGTCTTCATCAAAATTGGGGATGCAGGTATCTCTCAAGTACACCTGACCACATAATGGATTTAATTTTATAAAGTGGTACTCAGCCTACATGCTTGGCCAACAGTTGCCATGAGCAATATCATTCCAGCCGACATGATGCTGAAGAGTCTAACTTCCGAGTAGTGCACTACTTAGAAAGGACTATAAATATTTCTTCCAGTTGACATGAAGCTGAGGAGTCTAACTTCCGAGTGGGACGCCACTTGGGAAAGACTATAAACACCCTTTCCAGCTGACATGAACCTGAAGAGTCCCATATACGAGTGGCATGCTGCTCGGCAAAGACTATAAATTATATTCCGGTTGACATGATACCGAAGAGTCTTATATACCAGTAGTATACTACCAGGGAAAGACTACAAGGTTAAAGATCTTTGACTTTATGATTAATTGTTTTTACAATTAAGCACAAAGTTGGGGGCTACACCTAATAGGTGCGCCTATTCAGTGCACACTATTCATACATCTACATGGAGCCCTTCATAGCCTTGCTACTAGCTGACATGAAGCAGGACTCGGGAAGAAGAAGCACTCGGACAAAGAGTGCTCGGGGGTAATGCACTTGGGCAATCTTCACCGTGGAGGATGAGCACTCGGCATCAACTGTGACTCAACTATGAAGGTCTCAGGGGCTACTGTGGAGGCGATGAGCCCTAGGTACCTCATCACAAGCATATGGGCCACTCGGATAGAGGATGGGCCGAGACATGTAATTAGAGATATAGTAGCACCCGGCAGACTTTGCCTTGTACGATAAGGAATATACAGTCCTAGTCGGGTAAATTGTATCTCTAAGAGGAGATCCCTTGGCCGTATCCGGCTGGGACTCCTACCTTGTACTCCTGTCCCCCAGTATATAAGGGGAGGCAGGGTGCCTCATGAGAGCAGATCAACACAAATCCTCAAAGAAATACACCACAACTAGACGTAGGGTATTACCTCACATCAAGGGCCTGAACCAGTATAAAATTTCCTTGCGTTCCTTTGCAATCCACCGAGTAGCCCCATATTCATATTGCCGGTGTAAAACATCGACAAGTCTTGATCTTTCTGTCCACATAACTCCTCCAAAATTGTTGATCGAATTCTAAATTCCTTGCTGTCCGGATTACTCTCAAGAGATCCAATCGAATTCTCGTTGTGGTAGAGTTAGTGATAGAATCCACTTCCTTCAAAACCGAGAGCTAGTTGCAGTTTGGCTTAAAAAAAATCATTACTTGTGTCAAACCCTAGCTAGCCGAAAAGAAAGAATTGCTAAAGTTGAGCTTCACTTATATCTTTTCATCAATTGAGACTAGCTTTTCACATTGTCATTAGGGCTGTTCTTGAGTACTATTTACAGTTGCTGAATTCCTGGATTTGTGCAAAGGGGAGGCAACACTAGTTCGGCCAAACTTGAAAAAAAAACAGGGCCTGAAAGTTTCTGTGATTTGATAAAAAAAAGTGAAAATAGAAAGTGTTGGCCAAAAAAAAAAACTCTATGGGAACCCCTAGTTCATATGTTTCAGCTTGTGCAGTTAGTCTCATAGAGCAATCTTGTGCCCTTACATTCGTAAATATTGCAATTGGCTAGCGTCTCTCCTTGTACTTAGTGCAAAAACGAGCTAGTTATTCATCTCAATTTCAGATTGCCTCTTTCTAGCTTATTCTTTTGTTTGCATTAAGTCCCATTTATCATTGCGTGTGCGTTCATATCCTTCACTACCAATTGGATCAGCCCTTGGACAAAGTTTCTAGTTTGGATTATTACTTGATCTTACAATATCGTAAAATTCAGATTGTGTAGGATAAACACTTTCATACCAAGCTCCACCATATAACCGTTGTTGTGCAAGTAGTGAACACTCTTAAATTCGCTTGATCATCGCTGTGCTGTTGTCACTTCTACCAGGTGTATGTTTTTATTGGCCTTAATTCACTTCGGAAGGGTAAGAACTTTACTTGGAGAGAGGACATAGTGAGATTGAGTGATTTCCACACAGCTTTTTGTTTCTTGCATAACTAACCATGTCAGGTGGAGGAGAACACCAAGATGAGAGTGGTGGGACAAATGAAACTCAGGCATTCGTCAAGCAATATCAATTTGGGGCACTCCGCGAACACTTTCAATGTGAGTTACACCAAGGGCTCAATCAACTCTGTGAGAAGCATGATGCTTTTGCTGATCAAATTGCAAGGGATATGCAAAATATGGAGATACAAGCTGAAGAAAATGTGCGCCAATTGCGGGAGGGCATTGGGGCCCTTACTAGGCTCATACAAGCTCGTAATGGTGGCAAAGAAACAAGTATTCAAGGAGGAGAAGCTGCGCATGTATACCTCCTGCCACAGTTAGGAGGACGAGGAGGAGGCCATGGAGGGCGTGGCCAGGGTCTAGGTGGAGGCCATGAGGGCGTGGCCAGGGTCTAGGTGGAGGCCGTGGTGGGCGTGGTGGTGCTGTACATGCGATGGAAGAGGATGGTGATTTTGCTTTGCATTACAATGAACCACTATCGTCGTCCACGCAATGAAGATGATGGATTGGGCAAGCTCAAGTTTCCATGCCCAAGTTTGCAGGTGGGACTGATCCCGAGGAGTATCTCACTTGGGAATTGAAGGTTGACAAAATATTCCGTATGCATCACTATACGGATGAGAGAAAGATACAGTTGGCATCACTTGAGTTTGAAGGTTATGCTTTGGATTGGTGGGAACAAGTCATTACTCAAGAGCTGAGAATGGAGAAACCCTGTTGCAACATGGCAAGAGATGAAGTGGGAAATGAGAGCTCGTTTTGTTCCTCGTCATTACAGGCGTGATCTATTTGATAAATTGCAGAATATGAAGCAGGGAGCACATTCTGTGGAGGAGTACTACAAGGAGATGGAGCTAGCCATGATTCGAGCCAAGGTTCAAGAACAAGAGAGCAAACCATGGCACGCTTCTCTCAGGTTTGAACCATCAAGTCAAAAGAATTGTTAATTTTCAGCCTTATATCAATCTTTATGAGTTGGTGCATCAAGCTACAAAGGCAGAACGACAATTGCAAGAGGATGCTAAGTTTGCAAGATCAACGTCCTCTGTTGCATGTACACTACCAGCGGAGGAAGATATGGTTCAAATCACAAATAAGCCAACGAACAGCTCCAAGTGGTGTTCAAGTTTTCGCCATCATTTAGCAAGAAGGAAGAAGACACTCCAAGTGCAAGAAAGCCATCAAATCCAGCAGCTAGTAGTTCCTCTTCTATCGGTTCTACAGCGAAGAGTAGCGGTATATACAATGCTTCAAATGCCTTGGTCGTGGTCATATGCAAAAGGATTGCCCAAATAACAAGGCGATGTTTGATTTAGAGAATGGGGAATATGATCTGCAAGGAAGAAGAAATGATCACCAAGCTGAGTTAGGACATATAATGATGCACATGAGGAGGAGCAAGACATAGAGTATTGTGAACCCGGTGTTGGTCCTATACTTGTGTGTGCTCTGACAGTGTTGAGTGTACAACCAAAGCCTTCCCCTAATGAACAGCGCTGGCATTTATTCCATACAAGGTCAAGCTTAGCAAAGATGGTAAATTTTGCAGTAATCATTGATGGTGGGAGTTGTCATATTTGGCTAGCAAGGAGCTTTGCAATAAACTTGGGTTAAAGTACAAGAAACACCCACATCCATATCAGATCCAATGGCTGCATGAGAGAGGTTCATTGAGTGTAGGATACACCGTGGATGTTGAATTTGAAATACAAAAAATGGCACTTACTTATCGTGATACGGTGAGGTGATGTGGTGCCTATGGACGTATGTCACTTGCTTGTTAGAAGGCCATGGCAATATGATCGTGCTGTGATTCATGATGGAAGAACTAATCAATACAAGTTTGGTGGAACAAAAAAAAAGTGGTGCTGCTACCGTTGACTCCTTTCTCAAATTGTAAATGAATAATGTGTAGAAGGTTGAAGTGCAAGTTGAGAGTGAGAAAGGGAGAGAACCAAGAGTGTATTCACAAAAGGTGAGTGAGAGCACAACCAAACTGAGAAATAAAAGCAAGAGTGAGGGAGAGAAAACTTCGTCATGATAGCACAACCAAATTGATCTAAGAGATGAAAGATGATCCCACGGCTTGGTATGCACTTGTATTGCCCTGTACAGGATGCATGGCTTTCTACTAATGATTTAACATCTCTCCCTAGTGCTGTTTCTCAAGTTTTACAGACTTATGACGATGTGTTTCCAGAGGAGGTACCGCTGGTCTACCACCTATTCGAGGTATTGAGCATCAAATTGACATAGTCCGGGAGCCCCTCTTCCCAACCGGCCGCCGTACCCGCAACAAATCCAGAAGAAACAAAGGAGATTCAGCACCAAGTGCAAGCACTTTTGGACAAAGGGTACGTACGCGAGAGTCTTAGTCCTTGTGCCGTTACAGTTATTCTTGTTCGCTAAGAAGATGGAACTTGGAGAATGTGGGCATAGACTGTAGAGCTATTTAACAACATAACTGTTCGCTATCGTCATTCCTATTCCTAGGTTAGATGATATGCTTGATGAGTTAAGTGGTTCTACTATCTTTTCTAAGATTGACTTGCGTAGTGGCTACCATCAAATAAGAATGAACATGGTGATGAATGGAAAACTGCTTTTAAAACGAAATTTGGCTTGTATGAATGGTTAGTATTGCCTTTTGGATTGTCCATGCTCCTAGTACATTCATGCGCTTAATGAACCAGTTTTGAAACACTTCATTGGTAAATTTGTGGTAGTTTACTTTGATGATATTCTGATATATAGCGCTGTTTGGATGAATCATGTTGAACCACATCAAACAAGTGCTAGAAGTGCTTAGAAAAATACTTGTATGCCAATCTTGAGAAGTGTACTTTTTGCACTAGTTAAGGTTGTGTTTCTAAGGCTATGTTGTTTCAGCTCATGGCATTGAGTGGATGAATCTAAAATTGAAGCTATTAGAAATTGGCCAATTCCTGTGAATGTTAGTCAAATTCGTAGCTTCCATGGGCTTGCTAGTTTCTATCGGCGATTTGTGAAAGATTTCAGCACCATTGTTGCCCCATTAATGAATTAACTAAAAAGGGAGTGATTTTTGAGTGGGAGAAAAACAGACAAAGCTTTTACTGAATGAAGAAATGTTTGACTGAAAGCACCATTGCTTGCTTTACCTGATTTCACAAAAACTTTTGAGATTGAGTGTGATGCTAGTGGAATAGGTATTGGTGGTGTTTTGATGCAAAAAAGAAAACCTGTTGCATATTTCAGTGAGAAACTTCATGGTGCCCAATTGAATTATCCTGTTTATGATAAAGAACTATATGCTCTTGTGCGTGTGTTGGAAACTTGGCAACATTATCTTTGGCCTAAGGAATTCATAATACATTCTGATCATGAATCTTTGAAATACTTAAAGGGCCAAGCGAAATTGAATCGTAGACATGCTAAGTGGGTAGAATTCATTTGAGACCTTTCCATACATTGTCAAATATAAGAAAGGTAAAGAGAATGTGGTAGCTGATGCTTTGTCTAGAAAACATGTGCTTTTGACTCAGTTGGAAGTAAAGGTACCTGGGTTGGAAAGTTTGAAAGATTTATATGCTTCCGATCATGAATTTGCAGCTCCATATTCAAATTGCAAAGATGGGAAAGGGTGGGATAAGTTTCATATTCATGATGGTTTTCTCTTTCGCATGAATAAGCTATGTGTTCCGGATTCCTCTGTGCGTTTGTTATTGTTGCAGGAATCTCATGTAGGAGGATTGATGGGGCATTTTGGGAGGGAGAAGACTTACATGATGTTGGCTAATAACTTCTATTGGCCAAAGATGAGGCGAGACGTCGAGAGGTTTGTTCAAAGATGCATCACATGCCATAAGGCGAAGTCAAAACTCAATCCACATGGTTTGTATACTCCACTTCCTGTTCCTACCGTTCCTTGGGAAGATATTAGCATGGATTTTGTGTTAGGCCTGCCTAGGACCAAGAGGGGAAGGGATTCAGTCTTTGTTGTTGTGGATAGGTTCTCTAAAATGGCACATTTTATTCCCTGTCATAAGAGCAACGATGCGTCGCATGTAGCTGATTTGTTTTTCAAGGAGATTGTGAGATTGCATGGAATGCCAAGAACCATTGTTTCAGATCGAGACGTCAAGTTCATGAGCTACTTTTGGAAGACTTTGTGGGCCAAGCTTGGAACAAAGTTGTTGTTTTCAACGACTTGTCACCCACAAACAGATGGGCAAACGGAGGTGGTGAACCGCACACTTTCCACGTTGCTACGTATCATGATAAAGAAAAACTTGAAAGAGTGGGAAGATTGTCTACCACATGTGGAGTTTGCATATAACAGGGCAGTACATTTTACAACTCAATTGAGTCCATTCGAGGTGGTGTACGGCTTCAAACCAATCACGCCCCTTGATTTACTTCCTCTCCCACTACAAGAACGTGCAAATATGGATGCTTCTAAACGTGCTGATTTTGTGAAAAAGCTCCATGCCACAACCAAAGAGGTAATTGAAAACAAGGTACGTGCTTATGCTTCCAAAGCTAACAAATCTAGAAAGCAAATGCTGTTTGAACCAGGTGATTTAGTGTGGGTACACCTTCGCAAAGATCGCTTTCCGCAGAAGCGTAGATCCAAATTGATGCCCCGTGGTGATGGACCTTTTAAAATTCTCGCCAAGATCAATGACAATGCATACAAGATTGAGCTTCCCGGTGATGACTATGGGGTAAGTTCTACATTTAATGTTGTTGATCTATCACCTTTCTTTGGACAAAATTGTACAGAGTCGAGGTCGACTCCTTTTCAAGAAGGGGAGGATGATGAGGACATCGCTAGTAATGTCAAAGCTAGTAATGAGACTCCAATAACAGGACCAATAACAAGAGCACAAGCCAAGAAACTACAATCTTAGGTGAACCTGCTCCTTAATGAATATGTCATTAATTTTAATGAGAATTTTATACTACCTAAAAACAATGTCTTACTTGTGCTCAGATTTGAAGAGTCAGCAATGGATGGAGATCAAGGATATGTGGCCATCATCCAAGGAAGCACAAGCCCACGGCATGAACAATCCAGCCCATGAATAATTCTGTGCTACAGTACCAGGCCGTGAACAGTACGGCCCATAAACAGCACCGTGCTACAGTAGTTGCGCGTGAATAGTACCACATGGAAAGTTTAGTGTGGAATAGCCTTAGGCTGAGACTATATATTGAGGGGTAGACCCCCATTGTAAAGGGGAACCACTTTTGATAATACTCTTGTTCTTTCTGTTGGCTGAACCAACTTGAGGGAATTGGGAGTTCACTGAAATTAAGATTGTTCAACCTTTTCTGCTGGGAATTGGGAGCACAATAGAACTTCATCGGTGGTCGTGAAGTTCAGCACGTGAGATTGGGCGAATTATAGAGTACTAACTCTTGCATTGGCAACGGGGGATCACTACGATTCATCAAATCCACGTGAGTATCCAGATCCTACGTCGAGAAGATCGGGCGACCCCGTATCATTCCCCCTTTTATGGGTTTGCCCCTGGTGGTTGTAGCCATGTTCACATATTGATTAACAAGATTGATGAGCTGAAGAGCGCTGGGTTGACTGGTCCATGGGTGGCCAGACATTTCTTGACTCGGTGCATCAGGCCGCTGAAGTTGAGGTGTCACTTCGGCTGGGAATACAAGGGTAAAGGTGATCCCAGCCGGGAATATCTTGACCTGATGGATAAGTACAAGGTGACCAACATCCTGCTGGATTTGTTTGTCAGCGGGGTGGTCGAAACTGAAGACACAGAGCGGTCTGTAGCAGCTTATAGCCTGAAGTTGTCTTGTAACTTTCGCTGATGTTGTCTTGTAGTTCACCCGTGATGAATGCTCGTAGATGTATGCCCAGGGTGGCTCCAGAATGTGTAACGTGCATTGTTGAACTGCTTGCAGTCATGTGAGGAGTTCGATGATGACTCCCGAACTTTATCGGCCATGAAGTCAAAGAGGAAGAGGCCGTTAAGTCCTTCTGCTGTCCAGCCCGACTCCAAGAGAGCCGGGAAGAGACCTGTTGAAGATTGGGGCAAGAAGAAGATTATCAGGCCGAGTGCCGCAGCCGGGAGTCTGAAGATAAAAGACACTGTCGGCACAGCCCCCAGGTCGCCGAGTCCCAGATTGGGACCAGCGCAATCAAGCTCGGCATCATCGAGCCCAATAAGAGCGCCGCCGAGTACGAGGTTGGGTCAAGTGCCGCCGGGCTCAGCAACATCGAGCCCAAGGATGGCACCGCCGAGTGCCCAAGCACCCCAGTCGGCCACACCAAGGGCGAGGCCAACCAGGACAAAAATGCCACCGCCGACTGCCGCGCCGTCCGGCCCGACAGCCGGCAGCAGTCCACCGCTAACATCGAGAGCCCCCGAGGGCAGGCTCAAATTCTCCAAGAGGTATGCGATTTTAAGTCTTCTGGAAGTCCCGTTCAGCATTATGGTATGTTGATTATCCGATTCATCGTGCAGGAAGTGTGCCAACATCGATCTCAAGGAGACCACGCGGCTGCTCCTATTGTAGAGCTGTCCCTAGCCAGACCAGTGCCCGCGAACGTATCTGCCGAGCCAGCGACCGTCTCAGTTGCAGAAACCAAGATCGTCTCGACTATAGAGCCACTGATGCTAGCCAACCAAGGGGCTAGTGTCAAAGCTGTTGCTCCAGCCCCTCTGAAGCCCCGGCAGCTACCGAGTTGGGGGCCAGGACCCCGTCACCGTCCTCCTCGTCGTTGTCGTCTTTAGAGAGACCAGATCTCCCTAGGTTTGAGGCTCCTCCCCGCAAGTTCCCGAGGACATTTTGCTCGGTGGCCCCCGACGGAATTGCAAAGATTTACAAGCATGATGAATTCGCGGCGGAGAAGGAGTGTGAAGACTTGCTTCGCGCCGCGATCGCCACGTCCCGGGGGGAGGGTCCAGGTATGATCTTCGCCGTATTGGAGTCTTGGTAGTCTTCCTTGTATGAGTGTTCTAACGCTTGACTCTGCTTTGCTCTATTTCTCCCCAAGCAGAAAATTGTTGACCGCTCAGAGAAGATGAATGAAGTCCTGACCCAGCTCGCCCCCCAACTCCAACAATTAGGCCAGCTCCAGACCTTGAAGGCCAAGTTAGAGCGGTCGAGCCAGGAGAGGGAGACTTGGCTGAGGAGGGTCGTTAACCAGCTCAACGATGAGAACTAGGCTCTAGCCAAGAAGATCAGGGGTAAGTCTCCTGTATTCGTCTTCCTAACTAAATCCCATGCATATTTCTTCAACTTGGTTGTTTCCGACTGCCCAGTTGTGTCCTGACTACAATCTCGGGTTCTTGACCATTCTGATGTGCAGCCCTGAAGCTAAGGTGAAGACCCGAACAGAGGAGGAAAACCAGCTAAAGGAGGCCGAGAGGGCCAAAACTGAGCTTGAGAAAGACAAGGCTGACTTGAAGAAGGCCAACGCCAAGCTCGAGAAAGAGAAAGCTGAACTAGAGAAGGCCAAAGCCTAATGGGAGGCTAACTATGAAAGTAAGTCTCCATTCTGACAATGATCTCAACCAATCCATTAAGTACTCTGTCCGTAGTGTTGCCTAACAAGCTTACTTGTCGATGAACCCGGGCAGCTGCTAGAGCCAATGCCCAAATCCAGTTTCAGGCTTTTGCAGAGGAGATAAAGGTTGTCAAGGAGTCACAGGAGATCCTTGCCGAGTCCGCGAAAGGGCTCCTTGACATCATGGATCCTCACTACGTGGGAACCAGCTCCAACATGATCTCCCAAGTGCAAGCGCGCCTTAACGAAGCACCAAGTACCCTGAAGAGGTACTCGGATGAGCATGTTGTTGTCGGCGTGGCCCAAACCGTGGCGATGACCAAGTCAATCTACCCCAAAGCAGATATTGAAGCCATCGGAGAGGGATTCGCTGAGGAGACGACACCTGAGGAGGTGCTGGAGTTGATAGCCCAGACGAGGCCGACTGCAGAGGTGATCACCCAAGACCTGGGTATGTAAAAACAATCCATCATGCAGTCAGTGTATATAGACTTTTTGTAAGGACATGTATAAATATATGTGCAATGCCGCCAAGCTCTAAGTTTTGGCTTTGTTATCATTAGCTTTACCCGACTATATAGTCTACACCGAGTTAGTCTATAGGAACTTAATAAAATCGTTCACCGCAAAAAGCTGTACTCGGGCAAACATAACAAAGTCGTTGCAAAACTTCATAACTTAACCAAAATAGGCTCGTATATTATTGACAAAGCACATATAATACATTGTAGCCCCGACTCACTACTCGGTTGAAACAAGCGGCGTAGTGAGTCAGAGAAAAACTATACACATGGGAAAATATAAAACTCAGGTATAGAAAGGACGTAGCTGTTCTATATTCCATGAGTTGCTGACAAGGGCACCATCTTCGGCCTTCAGTCAGTAGGCGCCTGGCCGTGTAACTTCTGCTATAATGAATGACCCTTCCCATATTGGGGATAGTTTATGCCTGTCTTTGGTGGTTTGTATTTTTCTCAAGATGAGATCTCTGACCAAAAAGGCGCGGCCACGGACATTGCGATTGTGGTAACGACACAGGCCTTGAAGATACCTTGCCGACTGGATTGTTGTGATATCCCTCACTTCTTCCAACTGATCTAATTTGACCAATCGGGTATTGTTTGAGATGCCTTCTGAGTAAGCCCGAACTCGCGGAGAGCCGATCTCTAATTCAGTTGGTAGCACGCCCTCGGCACCATAGACCAGAAAGAAAGGGGATTGCCCTGTTGCTTGACTAACCGTGGTTCTTAGAGACTAGAGAACAGATGGGAGTTCTTGTACCCACCGGCCCGCGTATGGTTGTAGTCGGTCGAATATCCTGGCCTTGATACCTTATAAGACCATACCATTGGCTCGTTCAACCTGCCCATTGCTCCGCGGGTGTGCCATAGATGCATAATAGATCTTGATGCCGAAGTCGTCATAGAAATCATGAAACATGCCGCCCGTGAACTGAGTACCGTTGTCCGTGATGATGCGGTTAGAGACCCCAAATTGGTATAGTATACTCATGATGAAGTCCTTTGCTCGTGCCGTTGTTATGCTAGCAACAGGTTTTGCCTCAATCCACTTGGTGAATTTAGCCACTGCAACGAACAAGTGTGTGAACCCTCCTGGCGCTTTCTTGAAAGGCCTGACCATGTTAAGCCCCCATACTGCAAAGGGCCAAGAGATAGGGATTGTTTGGAGTTCTTGGGTTGGGAGATTTGTTTGTCTTTCATAGAACTGGCAACCCTCGCATGTGCGAACTATGTCTTTTGCGTCTGTTACTGCTGTTGGCTAGAATAATCCCTGCCGGTAAGCCTTTCCGACTAACGTCCTGGATGCGGCATGGTTGCCACATATGCCCGAGTGGATCGATTGCAGGATTTGCTTGCCCTCCTCTGTGGTGACACAACGCATGAGGACACCGGATGCACTTCTTTGATACAGGTGTTCTCTGACGACTAAGAAACTCTTGCTTCCACGTTTGATTTGTTCGGCTTGACTGCGATCTTCTGGGAGTTCATCGTCCAGGAGGAATTTGAGAACAGGAGTTCGCCAATCTTGACATATGTTCAGTACTTCGTCTGTTGCCGGGGTAGGTTCGTCAGTAGGTTCGTCTGGCACTGGTTTCTTCTTGACTGATGGCTCCATAAGTTGCTCAACAAAGATCCCTGTCGGGACCGCTTCTCGCTTGGATCCCATGTTTGCCAATTCGTCTGCAGCATCATTGTATTGTCGTAGGACGTGTGCTATCTCCAGCCCGTCGAACTTGTTTTCCAACTTTCGGACCTCCTGACAATATGCCGCCATGGTGTCGTTGAGACATGCCAAGTCTTTTATGACTTGGTTCACCACGAGTTGAGAGTCTCCTCGCACAACCAGTCGGTGGATGCCGAGTGATATAGCAACGCGGAGCCCGTGGATGAGTGCCTCGTACTCGGCGATGTTGTGGGAAGCCGGGAAGTGGATCTGGAGGACGTACTTGAGTTTTTCGCCGGTGGGTGACGTCAATACGACACCTGCCCTGGCGCCGTCGATCCGTAGAGAACCATCAAAGTACATTGTCTAGCACTCTAGCTTTGCTGTTGATGTGGGCATCTGAACTTCTGTGCACTCAGCCACGAAGTCGGCTAGAGCTTGTGATTTGATTGCTGTCCGTGGCTGAAAGGTGATGTCGAACGCCATCAACTCGAGCGCCCATTTAGCAATTCGGCCGATGGCCTCACGGTTATGCAGGATGTCCCCAAGTGGATACAATGTGACCACCGTGACTTGATGCGATTGAAAATAGTGCACCAGCTTCCGGACAGTGATGAGTAGGCCGTAAAGCAGCTTCTGGATCTGCGGATATCTTATCTTGGAGTCGGCAGGTACCTCGCTGACAAAGTAGACTAGCCATTGAATCTTCTTTAAGTGACCTTGTTCGGATTGTTCGACCACCAACACTGTGCTGACTACCTGAGTGGTTGCCACCAGATATAGCATTAATGGCTCTTGGGGCATAGGTGACACCAACACGAGTGGTGATGGGAGAAATTTCTTGAAGTCTTCGAAGGCTTGCTGGGCTTCGGGAGTCCATTAGAAATTGTCTGCTTTCTTCAATAGCTTGAAAAGGGCATGCCCCGTTCGCCTAGTCAGGAAACAAATCGGCTAAGTGCCGCCATGTAGCCTATCAGCTTCTGGACGTCCTTCTGGCTAGTCAAGGGTGGCATGTTTATGATTGCATTGACTTTCTCCGGGTTGGCCTTGATTCCACGGTGCAAGACAATGAAGCCAAGTAGCTTGCCAGATGGCACACCAAAGGTGCACTTTTCGGGGTTCAACTTCATCTTGAATCTTCGAAGATTTTGGAATGTTTCTTCCAGGTCAGCGATGAGGTATTCTTTTAGACTTGGTCTTAATCACCACGTTGTCGATGTAGGCTTCCACGTTGCACCCGATCTGAGTGTGTAGACACCGCTGAATTGCTCGTTGATACGTTGCTCCAGCGTTTTTCAAATCGAACGGCATGGTGATGTAGCAGTACGATCCAAACGGCATGATGAAAGACGTCTTTAGGCAATCCTCCTCCTTTAGGCTGATTTGATGGTATCCCAAGTAATAGTCGAGAAAGCTAAGAAGTTCGCACCCTGTGGTTGAATCCACCACCTGATCTATTCACGGTAGACCAAATGGATCCTTGGGGCACGCCTTGTTGAGATCGGTGTAGTCGATGCACATGCGCCATTTACCGTTTTTCTTTCGGACCAGGACTAGGTTTGCTAGCCAATCCGGGTGATAGACCTCTTTGATGAACCCAGCTGCGAGAAGCTTGGTTATCTCCTCTCGAATAGCATCTTTATGGTCTTGTGCGAAGCGCCGTAGCCATTGCTTGACTGGCTTGGCGTCTGTCTTGACATTTCGGGCATGCTCGATCACCTCCCTTGGTATGCCCGGCATGTCGGATGGTTTCCATGCGAAGATATCTTTGTTGGTTTGGAGGAAGGTTACGAGCGCGTCTTCCTATTTGGGGTCGAGTCCGGTCCCGACTAGAGCAGTTTTGGAGGGGTCGGAAGGGTCCAGGGGATCTTCTTCGTGTCAGAGTCCGCTGAAATTCCTGACTTCGTTGCTTTTTTCGCTGGAACTTGGTCATCCTCGACTTCAGTTGTGACGGCTTGCCGAATGCTGTTGCGTCTGACTGCCACCTCTTGCGATTGAGCCAACTCGCTGCTCTTCTTGTCGCAGGTGAAGGCTTGCTTGATGTCGCTGTGGAGGGAGAGAACTCCTACTGGCCTAGGCATCTTGAGCACCATGTATGTATAGTGCGGTATCGCCATGAATTTGGTGAGCGCTGGTCGTCCGAGTATAGCATGGTACATGGTCTCGAAGTTAGAGATCTTGAAGCAGATGTTTTTTGTGCGGAGTTATCCTGCGTGCCGAAGGTGACTGGCAAGGTTATCTGCTCGAGGGGTGTTGAAGACAGGCTAGGAATTATCCCATGGAAGGGCACAGTACTCGGCCATAATTCTGAACGAGGGATCTTCATCTCATCCAGGGTCTTGGCAAAGAGGATGTTGAGCGCGCTGCCTCCGTCTATGAGGACCTTCTTCAACTTGATGTTCTTGATGACCAGGTCCAGGACGAGTGGGTAGCATTCCGAGTGTGAAACCCGATCTGGATGATCTGCGCGGTTGAATGTGATGGACATCTCTGACTAGCGCAAGTACTGGGGGGCGTTTGCTGTGGAGACCGCATTGATGTCACGGGCTGTTAGCTTCTGCTTTCACTTGGACTCATACACAAACAGCCCTCCAAAGATATGGTTGAGCTCAGCCTGGGGATCTTGAAAATCGTCGGCCGGGCCCGGATCTGGCTTGTCTTTGTCCTTGTCGGCGCCAGATGATGAAGCCTGCTCAGAGACAAACTTCTTGAGCATGAAGCAGTCCTTGGCCACGTGCTTGCCCTTGGGATGAAAGGGGCAAGGCCTATTCATCACTTTCTGGTATTCGTTGTTCCTTGGGGGTCATGACCGAGTACGCTCCACAGTGGCCACCACGTTCTCCGACTTCCGCTTGCGGCTGCCAGATTTGTTTTGTGCTGGCTCGTTGTCAGCTTTGGCCTTCTGGTCCTTCTGCCGAGACTCTTTCTTGTTGTCGAGGGCCTTAGCGACCGCCTCAGCCAAGTCGGCGTACTTGTTCGCCATAACGAAAAGAGCCCTGACAGAGGCTGGAGGTTTCCAAGTGAACTTGGCGATGAACAGGGTGTCTTTGACTCCCTTGCGGAAGGCGGCGATGATGACCTTGTCCTTGATCATTGGGATCGAGTTGTGCTTCTCGGAGAACCTTTTGATAAACTCACAAAGAGAGTCGTTCTTCCTCTGGTGCAGCTAGTAGAGATCCTGTTAGGAAGACGACCTTTTGTAAGTCCCCTGAAAATTAGCTATGAATCATTCCTAGAGTTCTCCCCAAGAACCGATTGACCGCTTTGGGAGCCCTGTTAGCCATGTCTTCGCTGAGTTGGCTAGGGCAACTGGGAGGTAGTTAGCCATGGCTTTGTGATCACCTCTGGCTGCTCGGATTGCCAGAGTGTATACCGTGAGCCAGGACTCGGGATTGGTCTTGCCGTCGTTGTCGGCAAAACGGGACTGGGGGCCCCACATACCCCGGGGACGCATGGATCTTTGGCCACGTTAGCTCCTCCGGGGCCCACAGTCTGCACCAGTGACGGTCGGCTATGGCCATCTTCCCGCCAAGTACCTGGGGCCCGAGCACTGCCCGGGCCCAGGTACACCTTTCCCGGGCGCGTCGCGATGACCACCCGCTTTCACCTCGGGCCCCCGGTCCCGGGCGCATTCCCGGGAAAGTGCGCTCCACTTGTCCCGGGGCACAGCCCCGGGGCGGTTCCTGGGGCACATTGCTGAGATATTCCCGGGCCCGGGTCTCGCCCCCGGTCCCGGGACCCATAGTCCCAGGCCTGGGTCTTGCCCCCCAGTCCCAGGGCACAAACTGGTGCTTCCCGGGCCCGGGCCTCGCCCCCCGGTCCCGGGACCCATAGCTTCAGCCCTGGGTCGCATCCCCGGGCACATCACTAGGACTTCCCGGGCCCGGGTGTCGCCCCCCAGTCCCAGGACCCATAGCTTCAGCCCCCGGTCGCGTCCCCAGGGCACATTACTGGGACTTCCCGGTCCCGGGCCTCGCACCAGGTCCCGGGACCCACCTCCTCGGCCCCGGGTCGCGTCCCCGGGGCACATTGTTGGGATTTCCCGGCCCCGGGTCTCGCCCCCGGTCCCGGGGCCCACAGCTTCCGTCCCCGAGGAACTCGGCACCTTGTGCGCGCGGAGGGCTCGACGAGCTCTCTGCCGCAGGCCCGAGCTTGACTCGAGCAGACCAACTGTTCCAACTACCCGCATTAATGGCAAGGCGACGGGGCGCGTTGCCCCTGTCGCCCGCTCTGCCACGCGTGACAGCTCGTGACGGCCCCCCGTGGGCCCGCTCCCTGTGCAGTCAGACATATTTGACTAAGAGGGCTTCATTTTTTCACACTCCGGTAGCGATGGCGTGCGCTGTCACATCTTCACGACCTAGCCGCCTGCAGCAGCCGAGCAATGTGACGACTAGACGTGCTGAACCAACTCCGGCATGGCTCAGCAGGTGGATGTGTGCGACAAGACATATCGTACCTAGAAAAGCTTTCTTCTCACATGTGAGCTGGGGACTGTGGACTCCCCTTGAACTATGAAAGGAGGATCCATGCCAACGGGAAGGTCTCTCTCTTTTCCCGGAGGGAGGCTTCTGGAGGTGTTGAGCTTCTAGAGAGACTTAGTCCCCAAGCGAGGGCTAGTTCTTGAGCACCCCTCAAGAACACCTTGTAAGAGCAAACCACATTCATCTCCCACAGAGCAGATACACATAGGAGTAGGGTATTACGCCTCTGCGCGGCCTGAACCTGTCTACTTTTTCTGTCTCCCTTACGTGCCATCGTCCCGATGCCGCAATCGTCCTGTGAATAACTCCCCTGGCCGAACCTCAAAGGGGGGTCCCCAGACTCCCCGCGTTGGAGTTCCCTCCTCCGACAGCTAGCGCGCCAGGTAGGGGGAGTTTCACTTCCAGGCGACACGCCGGCATCCCCAACACCAGCACGCTCCATGGCAGGAGGTCATCGTCCGCGAGACTCCGACGAGGAGTCCGGCGGCCTCACCCCGCCGGGCGATGTTAGCCCTGTGGCGGGCCCGCCACGTTCCCCCTCCTCGTCGTCCTGGGGGCCTGCGGCGCGTGCCCGGCGGGCCGAGTTCCCCCCGCGGCAGCCTGGTTGTGTGGCCTCGGCCCCTTCCCTTGCGGAGGGGGCCGGCAAGTGCCCCGCTGGGTCTGCCGCGGCCTCATCCATAAGGCGTGAACGGACGCGTCGCTCCACGGCGCGCCGCAATCTCAACTTCCAGTCAGCGACGCTGCAGGGAGCCCTTCTAGCAGCGGAAGCCCTCTTGCGCCACCCTCCGGCATTTACCGGGGACGGAGGCCGGGAGCGGCGGTGGCTTAACGAAGTCGCCGACCTCGTAGGCACGGCCCATCGTCGGGTAGCCGCCGACAGCCGTGCAGGGGCTAGGAGCGCCGACCGCGCGACATCTAGCGCGGGCCGGCCCCTCGCCCCGAAGCAGATCCAAGCCCGGAGCGCGGTGTCTCGCACCAAGCCTCCGGCCAAGAATGGCCATGACGACCTCCGTGACCGGTTAAACCGGATGCGGTCCCACGAAGACGCCCGGGTCACATTGGAGCGACAGCGCGAACGGCGCGCGAGCGCCGTTGGGTGTCCCGAGTCCCAAGCCTCCAGCTCTAACCCCCTGGTGGGAAACCGTTGTCCGTCGTCTGAGCCCGCTCAGTATGGCTCGGGTTGCCTGGCGCTCTCCCCAGGCTTCCGGTAGGTGTGCTGGCCGGCCAAGTTCCGGCCCAGCTTGCCGGAGAAATATGACGGCTCCATCGACCCCACAGAGTACCTGTAGATCTACACCACCGCCATCCAGGCGGCCGGCGGCGATGAGAAGGTGATGGCGAACTACTTCCCCGTCACCCTCAAGGCCCAAGCTCGCTCCTGGATGATGAACCTCCCTGAGGGTTTGACCTACTCGTGGGAGAACCTCTACCACCAGTTCTTTACGAACTTCCAGGGCACCTTCCTACGCCCTAGGACCGAGGCGGATCTCCACGCCCTACGTCAGGGCAGGGATGAGTCGCTGAGGCGTTTCTTGCAGCGCTTCAGCCAGGTACACAACACCATCCCCCACATCGCTCATCACGCGGTTATTCACGCGTTCCGCTCGGGCGTGCGCGACAAACGCATGCTCGAGAAGCTGGTCACCCGCGACATCCAGACCGCGGCCCAGCTGTTTAGCCTCGCCGACCTCTACGCCCGTGCGGCGGCTGGGTTTTGCGCATAATTATTGGTTCCCTACCAGCGAGATACCGTATCCCATCCTGCTAAACCCCGGACATTGTCCAAGTCCCGGGACCGTGGGTGCGCCCCTCTGCGCGGCGCCCCAGGCCCCTGCTGGCTTGCGGGTCCCGCCTAGTTGGCTTCGGGCTCGGTTTTTTCCGCTGCTAGGGGGCAAAATACTTATGCGCAATCCTTTCCTCCGCAAGGAGGAGGCCCAGGCGTGGAACAAGCCACGCCCTGAGGCCCCTGAACAGGACCCTGGAGAGCACGGCGAGTCCTTGCGTTCCACATCACGGCGGAACAGGAGGAAGCGCCAGAAGGGAAAGGAGGACGCCGAGAACTTCGCTTTGCCTGCTGCAGGCGGCCCCCGGCCTCCGTCAAAAGAAAAGCAAGATCTTTCTATTTACGAAAATCTTCGATGTGGTGGAAACCAAACGTTGGCTTGTCTCGCGTGATGGCGCTTACTACTTGAAAAAACGTACAGTTTCAGTCCATCTTTCTCTTCCTGCAAGCATAAATATCCTGCCTTTGTGGTGAGATTGATTGCCTAGCAGTTCTAAGCAAGTACTTTATTTAGAAGAAAGAGCCTACTTAGTCAGAACTTTGACACTTCCAAGAGTCAATGTCTTAGCACCTACATTCATGCTTGAGATACTTCCTCCTTCGCCTGTGAGTGCTCGCATTTCCGCCTACTATACTAGACCAGCTTCAACAGGAAGAACTGAGACCTCTCGCTAGGTTGAAGGAAGAGTGCACTTTCCCATTCGACTTGTGATGCCAGCCTATAGCAAAAGTAAGAAATGCTATCCTAACCAAGCTTTGGACTACCTGCCAACCGTTCACTCACTAGAAGTGCAATAGAACGTGTCGATGCTTTGCACCGGCAATAATATTATGGGGCTACTCGGCGACCTGGAATTCGGTGGATTGCAGAGGAACACAAGAGAATTATACTGGCTCAGGCCCTCGATGTGAGGTAATACCCTACGTCCAGTTGAGGTGTTATTCCTCTGAGGTGGTTTTTGTGATCAATGATCTGGTGTCCTCTCATGGGGCGCTCTGCCTCCCTTTATATACTAGGGGACAGGGGTACATGGTAAGGATCCCAGTCGGATACGACCAAGGGATTTCCTTATTAGAGATAGAATCCTATCCGACTAAGGCTATGTTTCCTTATTGTACAAGGCACAGCCTGCCGGGTGCTATCTTATCTCTAATTACATGATCTGGCCCATCCTCTATCCGAGTGGCCCATGTGCTTGTAGTGAGGTACCCGGGGCCCATGGCTCCCACAGTAGCCCCTGAGACCTTCATAGTTGAGTCACAGCTGATGCCGAGTGCTCATCCTCCACGGTGAAGGTTACCCGAGTGCGATGCTCCCGAGTACTCTTTGTCCGAGTAAGTCTTCCCGAGTCCTGCTTCATGTCAGCTGGCAGCGAGGCTATGAAGGGCTTCATGTAAATATATGAATAGTGTGCGCCGAATAGGCGCACCTATTAGGTGTAGCCCCCGACTTTGTGCTTAATTGTGAAGACAATTAAACGTAAAGTCAAAGATCTTTAACCTGGAAGTCTTTCCCGAGTAGATTACTACTGGTATATGAGACTCTTCGGTATCATGTCAACCGGAATATAATTTATAGTCTTGCCGAGTAGGAGACTACTCATATATAGGACTCTTCGACTTTATGTCAGTCGGAATATGAGTTTATAGTCTTTTCCGAGTGGCGTCCCACTCAAAAGCTAGACTCTTCCGCATCATGTCAGCGGGAATAGATATTTATAGTCTCTCCCGAGTAGTGCACTACTCGAAAGTTAGACTCTTCAGCGTCATGTCGGCTGGAATAATGTTGCTCATGGCAACTGATGGCCATGCATGTAGGCCGAGTACCACTTTATGAAAATAAATCCATTACGTGGTCAGGTGTCCCCGAGAAAGATACCTGCATCCCCAATTTTAATGAAGACCAGCTTGTGATCCTTGTAAGGATATATCCTCGAGACCTGGTGGATAAAACAGATACCCAAACATATATGTTTAGCAGTGAGGCTTTCATGAAGCATATCTATTTACCTCATCGATTCCTGTGGGTAGCACCAGCGCTATAATTTCAACTCAGCCTGCGGGCGGCCCACATGGAGCATGCTACTGTAGGAACTCATATCTTGTCGGCCCAATACCAACTGTGCAAGCCTGGGCCCATCTAGTCGGTTCAGGCTATAAAAGGATGGGGAGAGAGAAAAAGATTCCATCGTCTTCCCCAAAGCAACCAATCTCTTCGTCTTCCACCTTCACGCCTAACTTTTCGCCTCCCGCCCGGTTAGGGTTAGCAGCAGCCGTTCCCCACCCGGACTCGGGCGATTTTAATCCTCTTCGTTTATTCCAAGCCCCCGATTTGCTTTCCCCCAAATCTCAAAACCTCCAGTCATGCCGAAGGCGACGAATCCTGCGGGTGCGCCAGGGAGTTCTTGGCCGATCTCGGATTGCGGCTCGGTGAAGCTGAGACGGCTGGAGAGTGAGCTGAAGTTGCCCAGCCAAGAAGTGATCCGTTGGCGGTCGGCGAGGGATGAGTCGAGTCCCAACCCCCGTCCTGGTGAAACGGTAGTTTTCGCCTCTTTCTTTGATCGGGGCTTGTGTCTTCCGTCGTCTGATTTCTTCCGCCGCATCCTTGATTTCTACGGGCTGGAGTTGGTGCATTTAAATCCCAACTCGATCCTTCAGATCTCCATATTCGTTACCCTTTGCGAGTGCTTTCTGGGTGTTGAGCCCCATTTCATCCTCTTCCGACACTTGTTCCATGTCAAGCCCCAGCCTTCCAAGAGTAACATCAGTGTGATTGGGGGGGCTGGTCTTCAACTAAGGAGTGATGGGAAGAAAACATATATCGATTTGCCCTTGAAATCTTCTCTGAAGGGCTGGCACAAGGAGTGGTTTTACTGCGCCGATCTAGCTCCTTCCTTGCGCCCGTTCACTGGTATGCCGCCGGCGGTGTTGCCAAGCTGGTCTTCGGAGCCAACCTTTGAAGAACTGGGCCAGGCACATATATTGCTGACAAAGATAGATGACCTCAAGAGAGCCGGCTTGACAGGACCCTGGGTGGCTCGTCGTTTCCTGACGAGGCGCGTCCAGCCGCTGAAGTTGAGAAGCGCTTTCGGCTGGGCCTTCAAAGGTAAACACGATCCCGACCGGGTGAGCAGCGAGACGGCGGACAAGGGGGCAGTGACCGATACCTTGTTTGGCTACTTCTCTGAAGGGGTCGTCGCCACCGAAGATGATAACCGCCGAGTTGCCGCCTATAGCTTCATCCGGCCGCGGACCAAGGTAACCTTCTACCTTCTTCTGTGGTGAGCGCCTGTGGAACGGTGATTGTTCAACCTTGCGTGATGGTACCTCGTCGACTTGCTTGTAGTGGCATGAGGAATTTGATGAAGACTCTCGTCCATTGTCTGCGGTCGTGTCGAAGAAGAGGGCGAGGAGTCCCTCTGATGCCCAACCCGACTCCAAGAGAGCGGGGAAGAAGCCGATTTTATATCGGGGCGAGGGGGCCATGACAGCGCGCGCCGTGAGTGGCAGCTTGAAGATAAAGGACACCGCTGCCACAACGCCCACGCGGTCGAGTCCCAGGCTGAGATCAGCAGGCTTGGGCTCGACGTTGTCGTACTCAGCAACAGCGCCGCCAAGGGGCCAACCAGAGCAGAGGCCGATTGGGGCGAAGGAACCCGAACCAACCATACCGGAGTCGAGGCCGGCTCAGGCTGATATGCCTCTGCCATCGATGACACCAACCGGGGCGAGTGCCGATGCTAGCGCTTCGCCGGGGAGCGAGCAGGCTGGCAGGAAGCTGAAGTTCTCCAAGAGGTGCGCTACTCCGGGCCTTCTGTAGTCGTTGTATGTTAAAATACAGCTCTGATGTCTTGCTTCGTTGTGCAGGAAGCGGGCCGATATCGACCTCAAAGAGGTTGACCCATCTGCTCCACTTGATGAGTCCGCCCTAGCCGAGCCAGCGGCAGCGAACACAACTGCTGAGCCGGCGGCCAGCCCGGTCGCTGAGACCGAGATGGCTCCGGCTACAGGGCCACTACCGCCACTCGACCAAGAGGTGGCTGTTGAAACTGAGGCCCCAGCCCCCGAGGCACCGTACGTCGTGGAAGCGGGGGTCGGAACCCCCGAGCCGGTCCCCGATGTTGTAGGGGAAGGCGGTGCCGAGGCCAGGACCCCGTCGCCATCATGGTTATCATCATCGCCATCGTCGCCGTTGCCGCCGCTGCCGGAGATCCCACATTTGCCTCAGATCGAAGCTCCCCCACGTGTGATGCCCCGGACCTTCACGTGGACCACTCGCGACGGCACTATGAAAAGCTTCAGGCTCGATGAAGTCGTCGCAAGGAGAGAGCGCGAGAGCCTGCTTCGTGCTGCCATCAACGGGTCCCAAGGGGTCACGGTATGATTCTTGTAGTGAAGCTCCAGCAATCTTCTTGTCTTGATGTTTGACTCTGTCGTCGGTTTGTTCCTTGTCCCGAACAGAAGCTCGTCGACCGCAACGAGGCGATGACGGAGATCCTGGTCGAGATGGCTCCCCACCTCACGGAATTGCAACAACTTCGGGCATTGAAGGCCGAGATGGAGGCGCGTCACACGAGGAGGGAGGCCTGGCTGAAGAGCGGCGCTGATCAGCTCAGGGCAGAGACATGGGCCCTAGCCGAGAAGATCAGAGGTAAAATCCTCGAGCATATCTTCCCGACTGGACCGTTGATGTATTCATCCAGCTACGTCGATCTCGACCGCTCGGTGGTGTCATGACTGCACAATTGAGCTCATGGCTAATCTGTGGTGCAGACCTCGAAGCGGAGTTAAAGACCCGAGCGGAGAGGGAGTCGCAGCTGAAGGAGGCCGAAGAAGCCAAGGCCGAGCTTGAAAGGGTCAAGGCCGACCTGACAAAGGCCAACACCGAGCTTGACCGGGAGAAGTCCGAGTTGGAGAAGGCCGTCGTCAAGCTCGGTAAGGAGAAGGCCGAACTGGAGAAGACCGTGGCCGGGTGGGAGGCCGACTACGAAAGTAAGTCCTCAACCCGACTGTGACCTCAGCCAATACATTAGTCACCCCGCGTGTAGCCGAATCTGACAAGCTTGCTTGCTGGCCGATCTGGGCAGGCATGAGAGCCAATGTCCAGGCCCACTACCGGTTCTACACGGAGGAGATAAGGTCAATCAGGGAGTCACGGGAGGCCCTCGTCGGGTCCGTGAAAGGGCTCCTTGACCTTATAGATCCCCGCCCAGTGGGGACCAGCTGTAGCAGAATTCCTCAAATAATGGGGCGTCTCGAGGACACGCCGAGTGCCCTGAAAAGGTACTCAGACGAGCGGGTTGCCGCTGGCGTGGCCCAGACCCTAGCAATGACCAAGTCCATCTACCCGAGGGCGGACATTGAGGCCATCGGGGAGGGATTTTCCGAGGAGACGACGCCCGAGGAAGCGCTGGAGCTGATCTCACAGGCGAAGCCGACTGCTGAAGCGATTACCCGAGACCTGGGTCTGTAAAGGCAATACATTTTGTAGTCGGTGTATATATATGCTTTCATATACGATCATGCGTAAATATATGTGTCGTGCCGCCAAACTTATTATTCGGTTGTCATTAGCTGTGCCCGACCATGTAGCATGCACCGAGTTAATTCGATAGAACTTGATAAAAAATCGTTCGGAGTAAGATGCTATACTCGGGCGAACGCATTAGTCGTGGCAAGGCTTCATAACCGGGGTGGAATAAGCTTGTATGTTATTGACAGAACACATATATACATGCAGCCCCCGACTCACTACTCGATTGGAACAAGCGGCGTAGTCAGGAAAAACTGTACACATGGAAAATGTAAAACTCAAGTATAGAAAGGACGTAGCTGTTCTATATTCCATGAGTTGGTGATGAGGACGCCGTCTTTGGTCTTCAGTCGGTAGGCGCCTGGCCGCGTGACCTCGGCTATAATGAACGGCCCTTCCCAGATGGGGGATAGTTTGTGCCTGTCCTTGGTGGTTTGTATCTTCCTTAGAACGAGATCCCCTACCTGGCGCGCCAACTGTCGATGCTTTGCACCGGCAATAATATTATGGGGCTACTCGGCGACCTGGAATTCGGTGGATTGCAGAGGAACACAAGAGAATTATACTGGTTCAGGCCCTCGATGTGAGGTAATACCCTACGTCCAGTTGAGGTGTTATTCCTCTGAGGTGGTTTTTGTGATCAATGATCTGGTGTCCCCTCATGGGGCGCTCTGCCTCCCTTTATATACTAGGGGACAGGGGTACATGGTAAGGATCCCAGTCGGATACGACCAAGGGATTTCCTTATTAGAGATAGAATCCTATCCGACTAAGGCTATGTTTCCTTATTGTACAAGGCACAGCCTGCCGGGTGCTATCTTATCTCTAATTACATGATCTGGCCCATCCTCTATCCGAGTGGCCCATGTGCTTGTAGTGAGGTACCCGGGGCCCATGGCTCCCACAGAACGCGATACAGCACACGGCTAAACCTGTTCACGGGTGGTTCACGTAACAATGATTACCTGTGGCTGAAATAAAGTTTCAGTGCATCTCCTTCCTTACTCTGCTTTCCTGAGTGAATTGATTTCACCCCTAAAGGAAAGACACGTTGCACCCAGAAAGTGTAAATAATGTATGTATTAGCAGAGTATGATGAGGCATCATATGGAACTGGGCCCATATGACATGGGGGACAGACTGGATGAAAAGTAGTAGGCCCATGAACAACAATAGAAACTAAACTACTATGAAGTTTACTAAGGAAAGTGTTTAAGTGGTACTAGAAGGAATCAAGAGGGGAGGAGGAAAGCTGTACTAGGTGGAAGGAGAAGAGCTGATTGCTAAAGAAGAACAAGCTTAGTTCTGCATGATGGCTCAATGGTGCATGGTCAACTCAGTAAACCTTACATCTCTGATCCAATTTCAACCCTACTGAACTCTTAAGAGTAGGTGTTTCAAGAACCTAAGTCCTTACCCCTCCAAAAACTATGTCTTTAGCATCTGTTACCGCAGTTGGCCAGAAGAAACCCTGTCTATAAGCCTTTCCAACTAACATCCTGGATGCAGTGTGGTTGCCACAAATACCCGAGTGGATCGACTACAGAATCTACTTGCCCTCCTCAGGTGTGACGCAGCGCATGAGGACTCTGGATGTACTTCGACGGTAAAGGTCTTCTCCGACTACAAGAAAACATTTGCTTCGATGTTTAATCCTCTCGGATTCACTGCGATCTTCTGGGAGTTCATCATCCAAGAGGAAGTTGAAAATTGGAGTCCGCCAGTCTTGAGAGATGATTAGCACTTCATTTGTTGCCGAGGTAGGTTCAGTCCCCAACTGTTCAAGCACTGATTTCTTCTTGACGGATGGCTCCAATAGTTGCTGATGAGGACATCACTAGCTCGGATATGACCATAGCTACCTTATGTATTCATCAACCAAAGGTGCATGCTTTCTACGTAAGATTTACGTGTTATATATTTGAACAGCCATTACTACACCATGAGTTTTGTGTGTTCTCGTTTGCAGAGATACTTGCTTGGATGAAGGGAAAGAGACAGAGCACAAGGAACGTATGGATGATCAAAGAAGTTGATTGGGGACCAAACCAAGACCTTACCCAAGTCTACTCCTACATCACCACGTCACTTTTGGTCCATAGAAGGCATGAGATGAAGTTCTGTACGTTTTGGATTTGGATTTGGGCCTCCTAACAGCATCAACTTCATATGGACCTAGTTGCTGATCCAGAAGGACTTTCAGGGCCCATGAGTACTTGTTGGAAAGCTTATGGAGTCTACTTTCAGATGGTTTTAGTCCCATGTTAAAATTCCTCCTGAGCTGTCCGAAATTATTAAAACAAGACATGTACCTCTTCCAGTCCGAGTCTGTTTTGGGCCTTGGTTCTTGTAATTGTGTCGTGGGCTAAGCCCAAGGGGTGTGCGCTCTAGGGTTAAACCTAGGACGTCCCAACTCATATATATTCAGTAGCCATCATCGTTTAGAGTCGGCTTTTGCTTAGATTAGTCTACCGCCAGATGCCGCAGTTTCACCGTTGACAAAGTCCGATTTGTGGAACCCCAACTTCGAGTGTTAAATTACTCATCTGCAATTCAGATTGCGTTCTTCCTTGTTCTTGTGAGTTTCTTCGATTGCTTGCAGGGATAAAACCTTCGTGGTGAGGTCGACTACGTGAGAGCATGGTTGATAACAACTAGATGTGTGGGTGTAGCGGTTGCGAGGTGACGATCGCTGATCGGAAGCCTCAAAACGTGAACGTCTTCGCGTCGCCAAATCGAACCTATCGGAAGATCGGGCACCCAGGTGCATCAGTTGCTCGACAAAAATTCCAATCGGGACCACTTCTCGTTTGGATCCCATGTTGGCCAATTCATCTGCAGCTTCGTTATATTGTCACAATACATGAGTTATCTCCAGCCCATGGAACTTGTTTTCCAACTTTCGTACCTCTTGACAATACGTCGCCATATTATCGTTGAGACATGTCCAGTCTTTCATGACTTGGTAGACCACGAGTTGAGAATCCCCACATACGACCAGTCAGCGGATGTTGAGTGATATGGCAATGCGGAGCCCGTGGATGAGTGCCTCGTACTCGGCAACATTGTAGGAAGCTAGAAAGTGAATCTAGAGAACATACTTTAGTTTTTCGCCAATGGGTGACGTCAGCACGTCACCAGCCCCTGCTCCACCAATCCGTAGAGAACCATTGAAGTATGTCATCCAGTACTCTAGCTTGTCCATGCTTGTAGTCGTCTAGACTTCTGTCCACTCGGCCATGAAGTCGGCTAGAGCTTGAGACTTGATTGTTGTCCATGGCTGAAAGATGATGTCAAACGCCATCAACTCGAGCGCCCATTTAGTGATTCTTCCAGTGGCCTCGTAGTTGTGTAGGACGTCCCCGAGTGGAAATGTGAGGAACTTCTTGAAGTCTTCGAAGGCTTGTTGGGCTTCTGGCGTCTATTGAAAATTGTCGGCTTTCTTCAATAATTTGAAAAAGGGCATACTCCGTTCACTGAGTTGGGAAACGAATCGGCTGAGTGCTGCCATGCAGCCGGTTAGCTTTTGTACATCCTTCTGGCTAGTCAGGGGTGCCATGTTTATGATAGCATTGATTTTCTCTAGAGTAGCCTTGATGCCCTGTTGTGATATGATGAAGCCGAGTACCTTTCCCGAAGGTACTCTGAACACACATTTTTCCAGGTTTAGCTTCATCTTGAATCTCTAAAGGCTTTGAAATGTTTCTTCCAAGTCGGCGATGAGGTCTTCCTTGACTTTGGTCTTGATCACCGCGTCATCAACATAGGCCTCTACATTGCACCTGAGTTGAGTGTGCAGACACCGCTGGATAGCACATTGATACGTTTTGCCAGCGTTTTTCAACCCGAACGGCATAGTGACATAGCAATATGCCCCAATGGCATGATAAAAGAGGTCTTTAGGCAGTCCTCCTTTAGGCTGATTTGATGGTATCCCGAGTAACAGTCGAGAGAACTAAGTAATTCACATCCCGCAGTTGAATCGACCTCCTGATCTATCCTGGATAGACCAAATGGATCCTTGGGACACGCCTTGTTTAAGTCGGTATAGTCGACGCGCTTGCGCCATTTACTGTTCTTCTTCTGGACCAAGACTGGGTTTGCCAGCTAATCTGGGTGGTAGACCTCTTTGAGGAACCTGGCTGCCAGGAGTTTGGTAATCTCCTCCCAAATAGTATCTTTGCGATCTTGTGCGAAGCGCTATAGCTATTGCTTGACTGGTTTGGCGTCTGGCTTGACATTAAGGGAATGCTCGATCACCTCCCTTGGTACACAAGGCATGTCGGAAGGTTTCCAAGCAAATATATCCCTGTTCGCCTAGAGGAAGGTGATGACCACGTCTTCCTATTTGCGGTCGAGTCCAGTCCCGACAAGCACTGTATTGGTGGGGTTGGAAGGGTCCAGGGGGATCTTCTTCGTTTCTGAGCCTGCTGAAATTCCTAACTTGGCTGCTATCTTAGCTAGGACTTGGTTGTCCTCGTTTGTAGTTGTTGCGGCTAGTCGGATATTGCTTTGTCCAACTTGCAACTCTCCTTGTCGCAGGTGAAAGCTTGCTTGACATCGCTGTGCAAGGAAAGTACTCCTGCTAGTCCTGGCATCTTGAGCACCTTGTATGTATAATGGGGCACTGCCATGTATTTGGCTAGTGATGGCCATCCGAGTATGGCGTGGTACGCTGTCTCGAAGTCGGCAACCTCGAAGCAGATGTTCTCGGTGTGGAAGTTCTCCTGCGTGCCAAAAGTAACTACCAGAGTGATCTGTCCGAGTGGAGTGGAAGAGAGGCCGGGGATTACCCCGTGGAAGGGAGCTGTACTCGGCCATAGCTCGGATCGAAGGATCTTCATCTCGTTGAGCGTCTTGGTAAACAAGATGTTGAGAGTGCTTCCTCCATCGATTAGAACCTTCTTTAATTTGACGCTTCTGATGACCAGATCCAGGACGAGTGGATAACGTCCTGAATGAGTTACTCGGTCGGGGTGATCTGCGCGGTCAAAAGTGATAGTTGTCTCTGACCAACGCAGGTATTGAGGGGTGTCTAACTAGACCGAGTTGACCTCTCGGGCCGCTAGCTTCTGTTTTTGCTTGGACTCGTACGCAAATGGCCCTCTGAATATATGATTGAGCTTAGCCTGGGGATCTTGAAAGTTGCTGGTTGCGCCCAAGTCTAGCTTGTCCTTGTCCTTGTTGCCACCAGACGTGGATGTCTACACGGAAGCAAACTTCTTGAGCATAAAGCAATTTTTGTCCATGTGCTTTCCCTTTGGGTGGAAAGGGCATGGCCCGTTCATGACCTTCTGGTATTTGTCTGTCCTCAGGGGTCACGGTTGGCTGTGCTCAATAGCTATCACAACGTTGTCTGACTTACATTTGCGATTGCCAGACTTAGTCGGGGCCGCTTCGTCGGTGTCCTTCCATTCCTTCTGTCTAGACTCCTTGTCATCTAGGGCTTCAGCGATAGTGTCAGCTGACTCGGCGTATTTGTTCGCCATATCGAATAGAGCCTTGACAGAGCTTGGAGGCTTCCGAGTGAACTTGGCGATAATGGGGTGTCCCTAACTTCCTTGCAGAAGGCGGCGATGACAACCTCGTTCTTGATCTTGGGTATTGAATTCCTCTTCTCGGAAAACCGCTTAATGTAGTCACGGAGGGACTCGTTCTTCCTCTGGTGGCACTGATAGAAATTGTATTTGGAACATGGCCTCTCGTTTGTTCCTTGGAAATTTGTGATGAAACATTCACGGAGTTCCCCCTAGGAGCCGATTGACCTCATAGGAAGCCCTGTTAGCCATGTCCTCACCGAGTTAGCAAAGGCGACTGGGAGGTAGTTAGCTATGGCCTTGTGATCGCCTCTAGCCGCACGGATTGCCAAAGTGTAAACTGTTAGCTAGGACTCCGGGTTGGTCTTCCCATCGTACTTCTCAATTCCAGTAGGCTTGAAGCTAGATGGCCAGTTGACTTGTTATAGCTTTTGTCCGAATGCTGGTACTCCACTTGGGTGAGGGCTTCGGCTTTGACTACAGTGATGAAATCGCTCGTGGTGAAGGCCAAACTGCTCATGCTCATCTTCCAGTCGGCGGCACTCATCCTCCTCACGTTCTTGGCTTTGAGCATTGATGTCATGGTGGAGATCGCACCGTAACCGTCCTAGTGCATCCTAGTTGTCGCGGCGGTCATCATGATGATGCCGCCATCGGTTATTACTCGGATTGCCGAGTGACGTATGACGTGACTCCAGGTGATGCCGACTAGAGCCAGCTACTCGGCGTCATGTTGAAGCAGATGAAACCGCCGTATCAGAGGCCGTCTTGTTCAACGGTATGAGAGTGTCTCCAGATTGTTGCCACTGCTGGCATGCTGGAACGGTGATTACTGCCTTGATCATCGCAATTGTCGGGGTAGCCTGATGGTCGGGCCCAAACTGCGAGGTGTCTAGCAATGTGGCAGCTATAACACCCTGAAAATCGTCTTAATTAAAAATTATCGTAGGTAAATGGAAATACAAGAATACACTAGAAAATTTTTGTTTGAGAAAATAGTTTGAATAAAATTTTAAAATTTCCAATATTAAAAATCCCGAGTTTAAATCTTTAAATAAATACTTAGATGCTTTTATATTCCAGGGGTTTTGTCAGAGTATTTCAAGCGTTTGAGTATTTATAATAATAAATTCTTTGTTTTTCATGGTGGCATTTACTTCTAGTAAATTCCCCGTGATTTAATAAACTCTCTGAAATTTTCTCGGATTTTTTGGAGATACAGAATTAATTTTAATGCTATAAAGATCACTAAAGTAATTAAATAAATATAAAAAATTCCTTTTCCTTTCCCCTATTCGGGTCATTCCTAATTCAGTCCTTCAAAGTCTCCCCGTTCATCGTAAACTCTGACTCCCTTTTCTTCTAGGGTTTTGTGTCGTCCTAGAACCCTAAAGTCACCTCGAAAACCTAAATTCGGAGTTACCAAATTTATTATTTTTGAAACCCTAGAACTCTTTTGGACTCCCAATTCGAGATCCTTTGTATTCGAAATATTTATATTTCCCTTTGAGATAAATCCCAGATATTCCCTTAAACTCCTTTCCTGTCAAAATAAATCCAAATCTCCAATTGTGTAAGATTTCTCCAAATTCCGGTCCCAATAAAATACCCTCGTCAATTCTGTAATCCTGAAATATTTTATTCGGAATATTCTATTTCCCAGTTTCCAACCCGAAGAATAATCCAATATTTTATTCCCCAAATATTCCTCGAGAAAATATTCTTCATTCTCTGAATCCCTCAAAATATTCCATCTCCCGGACCCCACTACATATATATATATATTTGGGGATTGAAGGGTATTTGGACGAATTAGAAAACAGAATATATATATATATATATATATATATATATATATATATATATATATATATATATATATATATATATATATCCTCGTACCCAGATAATTCCAATGTCCTGAATATTTCCGAAATTTCTAAATTCTAGAACGCGACCCAGATTCCACAAATATCCCCAAATTCCAATTTTTGTGAAATTGGAATTTGCCGAAAAAAAAGACTCCTATTTTTCCTTTCCAATTTTACCCTTTTATTTTATTTTTCTTTCGCTTCTTTTTCTTTTTCTCTCCTTCGGCACTGTTCTTCTCCCCGGCCTCCTCCTTCCTCCGCCATCCTTCTCTCTCTCTGTTCGGCCTGCCTCGCACCTGGGCCGAGCCCCTCGGTCTCCAGCCCAACCAGCGCCTACCCGGTGCCGCTGCTTCCTCGGCCACCGGCCTGCCTGCCACGCCCGAGCCGCGATCCTAGCCCAGCGCCGCCACCCGTCACTGCCCCGGACTCCCTCTCCAATAAAGCCAAAGCCGCCGCCAGCCCTTGTGCCCTAGCGCCGTCCCAGGAAGCCGCCGCCGCCTCTGCACGTCCTCCGCCGCGCTAGCACCGTCACCTCCCCTGCTGTCGCGCCACCCCGAGGCAGAGCGCCGCAGCCTGCAAGCACCGCCGCCACCCCGTCGCACCGCCCAGCGCCCCAGCCGCTGCACGGCCTAGCGCCGTCGCCTGCTCGCTGGCCGTCGCCGCGCCGCCAGGGTGCCACCGGACGCCGTCGAGATCCTCCTGCCGGCCCCTGCCTTGCCGCCGCCAGAGGTCACGGTGGTCATCGTCATCCCCACCTACCTTCCATCGCCGGTGAGCATCCACCCATCGTCCTTGACGCCTCCACCTTCTTTTCCTCCTTCGGCGCCTCGGATCGGGAAGCCGCCGGTCATCGTCATTGCTTGGTAGTCGCCGTCATCATCGTCTACCGCCTGCCCACTGCCGATCTCTGGTCCCCGAGCCGCCTCGGTCCCATGGTCAAGCTGCCGCCTTTTCTCTTTACCCCACTGGCGCACTGTCGTCCGTCGTCACCGACGTTGTCATCTGGGCCAACTTCGCCAGCCGCCGCCGCCCTGCTCTACTCTCGCCGGTGCCGCTGCCCTGCTTCCGGCGTCGTTGCCAGCAAGCCCGCTGCCGCTGTCCAACGCCATCGTCGCCGGGCAGTCGTCGTCGCATTTGCCTGCGCCCGCTGGTGAACTCCAGGCCGCCCCCATCTTTTGTCTATTCCCTGGCGCCCTGTTTCTTTCCCCAGCCCGCTGTGTTGCCCGTCCCTCATCGGTCTCGGCTCGCCAACGAATCATTGCCGCCGGGTAGTCGCCATCATCGTCGTTTACTGCCTGTCACTGTCGAGCATCTCCTCTGTTCGTCCTTCGTCGCCGGTCGGTAGCCGCCCCAACGTCGACGACCACCATGCCGTGCCGCCGTCGCTCACCGTCTTTGCCGATGCCTGCTTCGCCCACATGGTCCTCGTGGCATCTCCCTCCCGAGTGCACGGTTCTCCAACGGATCTCGGCTACCCATCGTCTACGATTGATCTAGGCCATTCAATCTTTGTAAAGCTCACGATTAAATCTCGCTGGTCCGAATGGTCTCAATTTAATCCGAGCCATCATGTTTCTCCAACTCCTAACTAGTGCCATCTCAGCCCCAATCACCACATCGGCATTTGCATCATCGCCATCACATCCTGCCAACCCAGCCTGCTCATCACTCATCACTCTTATCTGGTCCATGGACCTAGTCCATGTGGTCCCGGTCATTGCTAGGGGGCCCCACTAGTATACACAGCCAAAATATTCTTGTTAAACACAAAATCCAGGGAATATTCCCAAGAATATTTCTTTTCTTTTTCTATCGGATTTATTCTGCATTCAATATTCCAAAAGCCATATCTTTTCCGTCTGAAGTCTGAATCGACCCATTCTTCGTCCTAAATTCATCTAAAATTATAATCAACTTGTTTATGTATTTTTATGTACTATTTATTTAGAGTTTTTTAGGATTTATTATCGTTTTGCATGTAGTCATGTATAATTGCCGTTTCGGAAGATTGCGAAGTCTGCGGAAGAGTTCGGAAGAGCAATCGAAGACGTTTTCTTTTGCAAGGCAAGTCACACGACAATCTCCTTGAGCATGTTGATCCCATTTGTGAAATCTATTTTGTTTTAACATTATTGCATGCAACGCTTTTGAATGTCATTATATGGGTATTTATTTATTATCCAAAATCCATTGATAATTATGGCCATTTTGATGTTGACATCTATACCTTGATACCCTGGGTAATAATATTGACTAGCTGGATATTTAATTATTTATCTAACTAGATTATTTAGGATTTTGCTTAGCCAATGCCTAGAAACTATAGTGACATTTTATGTGGGGAAAGTTAATGAATCACTTATCAATAATTAATGGATACTGGCTATATTTTCACGACAGTGAGTTGTGGCTGGCTAATTAATTGTGTCAACTAAAACTTGACTGAATGGTGGGTTGTGAGCACTAGGGTTGTGAGTGTTGCTAGCGGTGTTCATGACAGTTAAGGACTAGTTTGCGGACTACTTGTTGCGAAGCAACACTCGTGCTAACCACAAGCCAGAATGGGTAATGGTGGGATCTAAAGTGTAGTTCGTTCAACCAGGGTCCACCATGGTGTGTGGTGGTTGTGTCAATAAGATCACCATGGCTGCGTCAATAAGTCCATGTCTTGGGCGTTGGATTGTTTCCCTGTTGGGGGCCTGATCAGCTTCTACCGGAAACTGGTGGTCTAGCGGGTGGCTCCCTTGTTGTGTGGGTTACATGGAGGGACCTATCACAATTCCTTTCCGAGATACCGTGGTGGTATTAAGGGACACAGTGATGTGTTGTGGAGTTGTGTCTTGTGGGTAAATTGGTACATCTCTGGCGAGAGTAAAATTGTTCGAATAGCCGTGCTCGTGGTTAATGAGCGGGCCTAGCAATGTTTTCTGTGATTAGTCCCACACTATTTAATAATGATGATAAATGATGGAATTTGTTGGCTCCTGTTTGGAGAGTTATGGTTTGGGCCTGAACTGTGTTGGAGCGTTATTCAGAGATGGATTTAATGTTGATATTAATTAAACTATATGGTTTTTAATAATTTTAAATGCAAATGTTTTAAATGCTGTTTATACAAATAAGCCATATTATGCCTTTTCTTTGGTATCCTGTTGCATTACATTGCATTTTTCTAGTGTGGCTTGTTGAGTACGGTGGGTGGTACTCAGTCTTGCATTATTGCAATCTTTAGAGTGAAGCCTTGGCGAGGAGGAGAAGTTGGTGTTTGGCTTATACCCCAGTTGGGCTGCCTGTGGCTTGGTGCTGAAGCTACGCTAGTTGTTGTTCCGCTGCTGTTTTCTTCTGTGTGAGGACTAAGTGCCTCTGTTGTAAGTATTTATCGTTATTTCATTTTGGTTATGTTTATCAAATTGTCAATTTGTGTACCTCGGCTAATTACTGGATGAGGATTTATTGCACAAATTAGCTTTGGAAATTCTGGTGAATTTCTGGGCGTGACAGCAGCAACCACAACACTCTACAGTGGGGTGACGAAGATATCGTGGTCACCTACTCGGCTTTGGGGGATCTCTTGTTGCGCAGTCTGCCCGGCCTTGAACAAGTTGTCATTGTGAGCATCGCACTCGGCTTCCAAGCGTTGTGCGTCTTCCTCCTGTTGCTCATGCAATCGGCGAGCCTCCTCTTCTTGTTGATCGTGTAGTCGGCATGCATCTTGAGTGGGAATTGAGCCCTTGGATGCCATGAACACTTCACGTGGTGGAAAAAAGTCTTGCCAAACTATTGTCTGACTGTGAGTCAGAGTCAGAGTAGTTTAGGGGGTGATTACAACTCCAACCTCCCTAGATTCGATCTCGAGTGGCTCTGGGCCGTATCCAAGTTAAACTCCAGGGGATTGGATCTGCCGTATCAGAGTAAGATTGAAATTGTTCATGGCATTGCTGAGTCCAAACGGGAGATTGGCGATCTCTTCCTCCCTTAGCCCAACATCGGCTAGCTCAAGGCCAAGTCCGAGTTAAACACCCAAAGAAAGAGTTGTCCATGGACTCACAGATCTTAGGGGTTGCGCAGTATGTCACCGAAGATAGCCGCAGCATTGAGTAGGCCGACTGGCACAAAGTCGAGTTGGTTTCTAGCCATCCAGGTCGAATCCGAGTCGGTCAGGGTGAGGTCGCCAAACTTGTCGGTGACGAAGTTGAGGCTCCCAAAGCTGATTGTCTGCCCGGGGAAGGACTTGACGCCGTCGACTCTGTTGATTGATCGATTAGGCTTGATGAAGATGATCTTGATGAAGTCCCTACCTGGCGCGCCAACTATCGACGTTTTGTATCGGCAATAATTATATGGGCTACTCATTAGACCTAAACTTGATGGATTGCAAAGGAACACAAAACAATTTATCCTGGTTCAGGTCCTCAAGGTGAGGTAAATTTACTACTTCCAGTTGTGGTGTATTGCCTTTGAGGTTTCTCTAATGAGAGTCTATCTCTTGCCCTGAGGGGCACCTTACCTCTCCTTATATACTGAGGAGGCAAGGTTACAAGGTTAGAATCCCACTCGAACTTGACCAAGGAATTTCCTTCTAAGAATACAACGTACTCGACTAGAACTATATCCCTTTCCTTATCATACAAGGTAATATGCACCAAGTCCAATTTATCTCTACTTACAGGATTAGGCCCATCCTCTATCTGAGTGGCCACAATGCTTCCCATGAGGTACCCGGGGCCCATGGCCTCCACAGTATCTTCATCTCATCAAGCATTTTGGTGAATAAAATATTCAGCGCACTTCCTCCGTCGATAAGAACCTTCTTCAATTTGATTCTTCTAATGACAGAGTCTAGGACGAGTGGGTAGCATCCTGGATGCGTTACTCGGTTAGGGTGATCCACGTGATTGAATGTGATTGCCATCTTAGACCAGCACAGATATTGTGGGGCGTCAGATGAGATGGAGTTCACCTCTCGGGCAGCTAGCTTCTGTTTATGCTTGGAATCGTATGCTGATGGCCCTCCGAATATGTGATTCAGCTCAGCTTGGGGATCTTGATAGTCGCCGGTTGTGCCCAAGTCCAGCTGGTCTTTATCTTTCTATTCGCCGGACACTAATGTCTGCTCGGAAGCAAACTTTTTGAGCATGAAGCAGTTTTTGGCCGCATGCTTTCCATTTGGGTGGAAAGGGCATGTCCTGTTCAAGACTTTTTGGTAGTTGTCCGTCCTTGGGGGCCGTGGTCGGTTGTGCTCGACCGTTGCTACAACATCCTCTGACTTGTGTTTGCGGTTCCCGGCCTTGGACGGGGCCGTATCGTTGGTGTCCTTTTGCTCCTTCTGTCGAGGTCCCTTTTTGTCGTCTAGTGCCTCAGCGATGGCGTATGCTGAGTCAACGTATTTATTTGCCATGTCGAACAAAGCTTTGACAGAATTGGGAGGCTTCCGAGTGAATTTGGTGATGAACGGGGTGTCCTTCACTCCTTTGCGAAAGGCGACGATGACGACCTCATTCTTGATTTTAGGTATTGAGTTCCTGTTTTCGAAGAATCGCTTGTTGAAGTCACAGAGGGAGTCATTTTTTCTTTGATGGCATTGGTATAGATTGTAGTCAGATGATGGCCTCTCATAGGTTCCTTGGAAGTTAGCGATGAAGCGTTCACCCCAGGAGCCGATTGACCGCGTAGGAAGCCCCGTCAGCCACTTTCTCGCTGAGTCGGCCGGGGCGACTGGCAGATAGTTAGCCATGGCCATGTGATCGCCTCCAACTGCACGGACTGCCAAGGTATACACGGTCAGCTAGGATTCTGGTTTGGTCTTGCTGTCATACTTCTCTATACTAGTCAGCTTGAAATCGGATGGCTAGTCGACTTGTTGTAGCTCATGAGTAAATGCCGAAACTCCTTCATCCGGGTGCGGGCTCCGATTCTGACTGCGACGGTGGAACAGCTCATGGTGGAGACCGAAGCACTCATGCTCGTTTTCAAGTTGGCGACATTCATCTTCCTCCCATTCTTGGCATCGAGCATTGATGTCGTGGCAGAGATCCCGTTGTAGTCGTCCCTGAGCTCCTGGTTATCCCGGCATTCATCATGATGGTACCGCCATCGGCCATTACTGCGGTTGCTGAGTGACGTGTGATGGGACTCCGAGTGGTGTTGACCAAAGCCAGCTGCTCGTCGTCATGCTGAAGCAGATGAAGTCATAGCTTCTGAAGCCATTTTGTTGGATGGTATAAGCTTATCTCCAGGCTGTGTTTGTTGGCAAGCTACAGCGGTTGTCATTGCTTTGATCCTTGCAATAGTCAAGGTAGCTTCGTGATCTGGCCCGAGCTGCAAGGTGTCCAACAGTGTAGCTGTGGCCACGACGTTCTGTTGTGGAGTAATGAAGACATCGTGGTCGCCTACTCTTGTCTGGAGGATTTCTTGTTGGGCAGTCCGCCCATTCTTGCGCAAATTGTTGTTGCGTGCTTCGCGCTCAGCTTACAAGCATCGTGCGTCTTCCTCCTGTTGCTCACGTAGTTGGCGATGAAGTTGAGACTCCCGAAGCTGATTGCTTGCCCGGGGAAGAACTTAACGCCATCGACTCCGGTGATTAGATACATCAGGCTTGTTGATGACAATCTCGACGATTCCCCTACCTGGCGCCAATTGTCAATGCATTGTGTTGATGATTCGTATCGAAAATGATTATATGGGGCTATTCGTGAGACCTAAACTTGATGGATTGCAAAGGAACACAAGATGAATTTATCCTAGTTCAGGCCCTCAAGGTGAGGTAATACCCTACTTCCAGCTGTTGTGTATTGCCTTTGAAGTTGATTGCGTGTATGTTGATCTGATGATCTCTCTCTTGCCCTAGGGGGCTCCTTGCCTCCCCTTATATACCGAGGAGGTAAGGATACATGGTAGGAATCCCAGTCGGACTCAACCAAGGGACTTCCTTTTAGGAATACAATGTAACTGGCTGGGACTATTCCCTTTCCCTTGTCATGCAAAGTAACATATGCCGAGTCCTATTGTATTTCTAATTACATAATCAGGCCCAACCACTATCCGAGTGGTTGTATGGCTTTCCATGAGGTACCCGGGGCCCATGGCCTCCACAGTAGCCCCTAGGAACTTCATAGTTGAGTCATAGCTGATGCTGAGTGCTCATCCTCCTTGGTGAAAATTTCCTGAGTGCTATTCTCCAGAGTACTCATTGTCCGAGTACCTTTTCTCCATGTCCTGCTTCATATCAGTTGGCAACGAGGCTATGAAGGGCTTCATAAAAATTGAATAGTGTGTGCCGAGTAGGCACACCTATTAGGAGTAGCCCTCGACTTTGTGTTTAATTATGAAACAATTAAACATAAAATCAAAGATCCATAACCTTTAAGTCTTTCCTGAGTGATATATTTCTCAGAAATTGGATTCTTCAGCATCATATCAGCTGAAAATATTTTTGTTCAAGGCAATTTTGGCTAAGCATGTAAGCCAATATGTGGTTAGGTGTACTTTAGAGATACCTACATCCCCAATTTTAATGGAGACCAGCTATTGATCTTTATAAGGATATATCCTCAATACCTGTCAAATATTTTAGATATCTGAACAGTGTCTAGCAATTAGGCTTAACATGAAGCATATCAAATTATTTTAATCGGTTCCTATAAAATAGCATTTGCACTGTGATTTTAACACAGACAGCCATCAGCCCATTAGAACATGCTATTTGGGAACTCATACTTTACGGCCCATTACTGAGCAAGCCGGCCCAGACCAGCCACCTAGCGCAGACTTATAAATCAGTAGGGAGAAAGAAATGATTCCCCTTTCTCCCCCAAATCACCAAACACTTCGTTTTCCAGAAAACGCGCCAAACTTCGCACTCTCCGCTTCATCTAGGGTTTTTTTTGTAGCTCGAGCTCCCCTCTAGAAATCCACCAAGATCTTCATCCCCACTTCGATTCCCATCATCCGAGAGCCTTTCCCCTTTGATAGGCATTCTGAAGATGCCGAAAGCTCCCTTTGACATCCCCAACATGCCGTTGGGGTCATGGCCTACATCCGACACCTGCTCGATGAAGCTGACTCTTCTGGAGAGGAAGAAATGCCTCCAGCCGAAGGATCTTATCAACTGGTGCCCCGTCATTGGTGAGTCGATCCCCTCTCCAGGTCCCCACAAACTCGTGGTGTTTGCTTCTTTTTTCAACCGTGGATTCACTCTTCCCGCTTCTGATTTTCTCCGCGGTCTCCTTGACTCTCTATGTGGCCTTCCTTGGGGTCGATCCCTATTTCAATCTTTTCCATTTCTTGTTCCATGTCAAGCCACAGCCCTCCAAATCCTAAATCTAGGTGAGAGGAGGAGCAGGCCTTCAACTCCGCAACAAGATGAAGAAGGTTTACTTGCATGTTCCCCTGAAGACCTCGCTAAAAGGGTAGCATCAGGAGTGGTTCTACTGTTCTAACCTCGAGCCCTCCTTGCCGCCCTTCATTGAAAATCCCCCCACGTTACTGGAGAGCTGGACTGCTCTACCGTCCTAGGTGGAGATTGTCCAGGTGCAGCTGCTGCTGGAGAAGATAGACGCCCTGAAGGACAAGGAACTAACAAGGCCCTAGGTGGCTAGGACTTTTCAAAACTGGCGGATTCAACCCCTAAAAGCCAGGATCCACCTCGTCTATGATTATCAGGGGAAGAAGGACCCAACCTGGGAGTGCTCCGACTTCATCAACAAGGATGTTGTCATTGACACCTTGCTTGGATATTTTGTCAATCCAGTTGTCGAGACCTTGGACGCCGAGAGGGCTCCAAAGCCATACTGCCAAGACAGGCCCCGGCTGATGGTAATGTCTCGCTCGTTGATTGTCTTGATGTTTTGTCTGCAATGGTTGACATGAACATAGTTGATCTGATTCTTCCTTGATGTGTGACACTTCTAGGAATTTGCCGAGTTCTCCTCAAACCCTCCTAGCCAATCGACTAGGGAGTGCAGGAAGCGGCCGGCCAGCCCCTCAGCAGCTCAACCCAGCCCCAAGAGGGCTAGGAAACAACCCATGAAGGACCAGGCCAAGAAACAAGGAATGCCGAGTAAGGCATCAAGCGGTCCAATGATAAGAGACCCCTGTAGCACAGCCCCTGGATCAACCTGCCCCAAGACCGTACCACCAACATCTCCTTCGCCCCAGCCAGCCGCACCTAGTACGGTGCCGACTGGGCCAAGTCTGACACCACCTACTACCGCACCTGCAAGCCTAACAATAGGCGGTGCCTCGCTGCCGAGTAGGCCTTCGGGCCCTTCGCTAACTACCTCCACCCCTAGTGCACAGGGGTGGAGGTTCAAGATTTCCAAAAGGTATAGAATCCTTGACTTTGGAAAAATCTCAAGTTGTCTTTCAATATCTTGATTGTAGCAAATCTTGCAGGAAGGCCAGTGACGCTGATCCCAAAGAGACAGCACCACTGACCCCCGTCGCTGTCTCTATCCTAACTAGGGCTGAGCCCGCAGTGCCCCAGCCTGAGCCGAGTGCTATCCTAGCCCCCAAGGTTGGGACAACCCACTCGGCCAAGACATAGACTTCGCCTAGTCGAGATACCATAGCTAAAGTCCCGACTACCGACCCCTCGAAGAGCCAGCACCACCAGTAGATCCAAGACCAAGAACCCCTTCTCCTCCACTTTCCTCATCATCAAAAGACAATGATCTCCCCAGGATCAAAGCCCCTCTGCCAAACTTCCCCCGGGTGTTCTATTGGGTCACCCCGGAGGGAGATGAACAAACCTTCGAACTGAACGAGGAGGCTGCCCAGAGGGAGCGAGTCAAGCTGATGCAGGCCGCTATCTTAGCTTCAAGGAGCATCCAAGTACGCAATTCAACCAACTATGTTTGTAACTTCAAGCTGATTAGCTGATCTTGAATCTTCTGCAATCATATCTTGTCTTGTCTGACAATCATTTGAATCGTGCAGCAAGTTGTTGAGTGATTTGAGAGGATGGGTAAGGTTCTTTGCCAACTCACTCCCCAACTCGCTCAACCCAACCAGCTCCAGGCCACCAAGGACGAGCTAGAGAGGACTAGCAAGGAGAGGAAAGACTGGCTAAAGGACTCGGTGAACAAGCTCCGGGATGAGGGTTGGGAGAAAATAGGGACCATCAGAAGTATGTTTCCCCTTTGCCCAAGTAGCTCCAATCATCCTCTCTTGTGCTTCTAATCCTTTACCTTGTTTGGCTGTAGTTCTAGAGACAAATCTAAATAATTAGTCCATTGAAATCGAATGCCTGAAGAAGGAGCTGAAGGAGCTCGAAAAGGCGAAGTCCAAGGTCGACACCGTGTGTGCAAGTAAGTTGCATATCTGTTCTTGCACTCTGCCCGACTAGACATCCAGATTCACTTATGTTCCTCTTCTGTGTGAGCAGCCTTCAAGGCCAATTCGCAGATCCAATTCGGCGCTTTTGCTGAGAAGATAAAGGTGATAAAGTAATTGCGGAATATCATAGTGGATTCCATGAAGACTTTATTAGACATCATGCAACTAGGCCTGGATAGATCCAGCTCTAGTTCTGTAATGCCCCTCTCCCGTTAACCAATATACGCCAACAGAAGAGGAATGCCTTTACCTGCAATACCTGTACCAGTCCCAAGAGACCAGCTGGTACATACATGTGGAAGCCATTGGCCCCGGGTACCTCATGACAAGCATATGGACCACTCGGATAGAGGATGGGTCTAGCCTTGTAATTAGAGATATGATAGGACCCGGCAGACTTCGCCTTGTACAATAAGGAATACACAGTCCTAGTTAGGCACATTGTATCTCTAGAAGGAAATCCCTTGGGCGTAATCCGGTTGGGACTCCTACCTTGTAACCCTATCCCCCAGTATATAAGGGGAGGCAGGGCACCCTATGAGGGCAGTTTCACACAATTCATCAAAATCGCCACCATAATTCCTCAAAGGAATACACCCCAAACTGGACGTAGGGTATTACCTCATATCGAGGGCTTGAACCAGTATAAACCTCCCTGTGTTCCTTTGCAATCCACCGAGTTTCCATCCACCGAGTAGCCCCATATTCATATTGCCGGTGTAAAATATCAACAGTTGGCGTGCTAGATAGGGGCCTCGGCGAGATATACATCTACAAGCTCGATGGATCCAGTAACTAGAGTTGACGGCGGCAAATTCTCCCCCAGAGATACAATCTCATTCGAAAGCCTCGACTTCGTCACCGACATGTTCGGCAATCTCACCTTGGCCGACGCAGACCTGATCCAACCGGCCGAGGAATCAGCCGACTGCACGCCAGTTGGTCCACACGATGCTGCAGCGACCATCTTTGACCTTCAACAACTGAAGATTATCAAAACAACAAGTGACATGCTCGGGGGCTCAAAAGCCTAAACGCAAGGATGGCATCCCCACTCCGAAATACCGAACAGCTAAGTCACTTCCTGATAAATATTTCTTCACTCGGCCTCGCCAATACCACAGCCGCTTACACCTAGTAGGTGTACAAGCTACACTTTTTTTTCTGTCTTTGCTCTTAAATGATTGCAAAAGTGCTCGAGTAGCATAAATTCCGATCCGTGAAACTTTGCTCCATGAAAGATGAACTCAAGTCACCCAAAATGCGTGTCTGGAAAAGAGCTATGAGCCAACTCCTGACGCTAGGGGACTATGATTAGTCGAGTAGAGTGCTTAAACCTAAGGAGTCAACTACTCGGGGAAATTAATATCAATAAGAGGAAGAACTCGTATTTACATATATTGTAAAATACATTTTATTCGGGTGATTGTTTTCATCATCAGATGCTACTCATCCGATATCTTTATAGTGCAGGGCCAGCTCCGGATATGTGTGACAGGAACTTAGGGCTACGAGCCTATCTCCTATGCTCGGGGGACTAGACTAGTTTGCCAAGATACGCTCGGAATGCTCCATGAGGGCTACTGACCGAGTACTTGCACTAGTCGGGACGTCGTCTTCGCCGGCTACGCTCCATGTGAGCTAACAACCAACCTCCGACGCTAATCGGGGGTTGTATACCACTTGGCAGGGTGAGGCACACTCCATGAGGGTCGCCAGCCGAATCCTACACTAATGCTAGGTTCGGGTACCTTATTCGGTCACAACTCTGCTGGGTGAGGTACGCCCATGAGGGTCGCTAGCCGAATCCTATGCTAATGCGAGGTTCGGGTACCTTATCTGGCCATAACTCTGTTGGATAGGGTATGCCCCATGAGGGTCGCCAGCCGAATCCTATGCTAATGCAAGGTTCGGGTACCTTATTTGGCTTTACCAAAGTCAGAAAAGATCTATGTCGTCAAAGCGCATCCAGAGTTCTCATGCACTGCGTCACACCTGGGGAGGGCAAGCAGATTCTGCAATATACCTACTCAGGCATCTGTGGCAACCATACTGCATCCAGAATGTAAGTCAGAAAGGCTTGCGGGCAAGGATTCTTTTGGCTGATTGAGGTCACCGACACCGAAGTACTCATCCTAACATGCGAGGGATGCAACTTTTATAGAGCCTACGCTGGGTGGGTCGGTTTAGGCCGGCTTATTCGGTACTAGGCCACCAAGACATGAGTTTCTATAGTAGCACGCTCAATATGGGCCGCTCGCTGGTTGTGTTAAAATCGCAATGCTGATGCTACCAACACGAACCGATGAGTTAAATAGATATGCTTCATGAAGGCCTAATTGCTAAACACATGTGTTTGGGTATCTGTCTTATCCACCAGGTATCGAGGATATATCTTTATAAGGATCATAAGCTGGTCTGCATTAAAATTGAGGATGCAGGTATCTTTCTTGAGTACACCTGACCACGCAATGGATTTAATTTCATAAAGTGGTACTCGGCCTACATGCTTGGCCACCAGTTGCCATGAGCAACATTATTCCAGCCGACATGACGCTGAAGAGTCTAACTTCCGAGTAGTGCACTACTCGGGAAAGACTATAAATATTTCTTCCAGCTGACATGAAGCTGAGGAGTCTAACTTCTGAGTGGAACGCCACTCGGGAAAGACTATAAACACCTTTTCCGGCTAACATGAAGCTGAAGAGTCCCATATATGAGTGGCATGCTACTCGACAAGACTATAAATCATATTCTAGTTGACATGATACCAAAGAGTCTCATATACCAGTAGTATACTACTCGGAAAAGACTATAAGGTTAAAGATCTTTGACTTTATGTTTGATTGTTTTCACAATTAAGCACAAAGTCGGGTGGGCTACACCTAATAGGTGCGCCTATTCGGTGCACACTATTCATATATCTACATGGAGCCCTTCATAGCCTCGTTGCCAGTTGACATGAAGCAGGACTCGAGAGAAGAAGCACTCGGACAAAGAGTACTCGGGCACAATGCACTCGGGCAAACTTTACCGTGGGGGATAAGCACTTGGCATCAGCTGTAACTCAACTATGAAGGTCTCAAGGGCTACTGTGGAAGTTATGGGCCCCGAGTACCTCATGACAAGCATATGGGCCACTCGGATAGAGGATGGGCCTAGCCTTGTAATTAGAGATATGATAGGACCCGGCAGACTTTGCCTTATACAATAAGGAATATACAGTCCTAGTCAGGCACGTTGTATCTCTAGAAGGAAATCCCTTGGCCGTAATCCGGTTGGGACTCCTACCTTATAACCCTGTCCCCCAGTATATAAGGGGAGGCAGGGTGCCCTATGAGGGCAGGTTCACACGGTTCATCAGAATCGCTACCATAATTCCTCACAGGAGTACACCCCAAACTAGACATAGGGTATTACCTCATATCGAGGGCCTGAACCAGTATAAACCTCCCTATGTTCCTTTCCAATCCACCGAGTTTCCATCTACCGAGTAGCCCCATATTCATATTGCCGGCGTAAAACATCGACAATACATGTCGATGTTTCACACAGGCAATAAATATGTAGGGCTATTTGTGAGACCGAAACTCAATGGACTGCAAAGGAACACGAAAGGTTTATACTGGTTCAGGCCCTCGACATGAGGTAATACCCTACGTCCAGTTATGGTGTATTTCCTTTGAGGATTTATGATTGTGATCTTGATGATTCTGCCCTCAAGGGACGCCCTGCCTCCCCTTATATACTAGGGGATAGGGTTACAAAGTAGAAGTCCTAGTCGGACTACGACCAAGGGATCTCCTTCTAGGAGTACAACGTGCCCGATCAAGACTATATTTTCCCTGCCGTACAAGGTTAAGTCTGCCGAGTTCTATTATATCCCTAATTACAAGGCTTGGCCCATCCTCTGTCCAAGTGGCCCATATGCTTGTCATGAGGTACCCGGGGCCCATGGCCTCCATAGTAGCCCCCCAGACCTTCATAGTTGACTCACAACTGATGCCGACTACTCATCCTCCATGATGAAGAATTCCCGAGTGCATTGCTCCCGAGTACTCTTTGTCTGAGTACTTTTCCCGAGTACTCTTTGTCTGAGTACTTTTCCCGAGTCCTGCTTCATGTCAACTGGCAACGAGGCTATGAAGGGCTTCATGTAGAAATATGAATAGTGTGCACTGAATAGGCGCACCTATTAGGTGTAGCCCCTGACTTTGTGCTTAATTGTGAAACAATTAAACATAAAGTCAAAGATCTTTAACCTTGTTATCTTTCCCGAGAAGTGTACTACTGGTATATGAGACTCTTCAGGATCATGTCAGCTAGAATAATTTTTGCTCATAGCAAATAATGGCTAAACTTGTAAGCCGAGTACCACTTTATGGATTTTAACCCAATGCGTGGTCAGGTGTACTTGAGAGATATCTGTATCCCCAATTTTAATGGAGACCAGCTGTCGATCCTTATAAGGATATATCCTCAATACCTAGTAAATAATCAAGATATCTGAATGTATACACCCGGCTATAAGCTTAGCATGAAGCATATCCTGATTATTTGATCGGTTTCTGTGAATGACACCTTAACATAGCCAGTAGTCGGCTCTACAGAGCGTGCCATGTAGAAACTCATATCTTGTGGCCCAGTACCGAATTAGCTAGCCTAAGCCCACTTATCAGCACAGGCTCTATAAAGGCAGGGAGAGAGAGAAAAGATTCCCTCATCTTCTCCAATCCGCCAAACGTTTCGTCTTCCAACTTCCGCGCCGAAATTTCACACCTTGCCTCGCTTGGGTTCGCCATTGCTAGCACTTCCCGCTCGAAACTTGGGCAATTCCGCTCCGCTGCATCATTTCCAAGCTCCAAATAGCATTTCCCCTAAATTTCCTCACCTCTAGCCATGCCGAGAGCTTCGGAAATCCCAAAGGTGTCTGCTGAGACCTGGCCGACGTCGGATTGTAGCTTGACAAAGTTGAAGTATCTGGAAAAGTCGTTGAGATTGCAACGCCGTGAAGTCATCCATTGGCGTCCGGCTAAAGGGGAATCGATTCCAGCGCCCCAATCTAGTGAGACTGTAATCTTCGCCTCTTTCTTTGACTGGGGTCTTGCTCTTCCTTCTTTAGATTTTCTTTGCCAACTTCTTTCCTTCTAACAGCTAGAGTTAGTGAATCTGAACCCCAACTCCATCTTGCAAATCTCTATCTTTGCAACTTTGTGTGAATGTTTTCTAGGTGTGAAGCCCCATCTCAATCTGTTCCGATACTTATTCCACATCAAACCTCAGCCCTCCAAAAACAAAGTCCAAGTGATAGGGGGAGCCGGTCTCCAACTTAGGAGCGAAATGAAAAAGATCTATCTCCATGTTCCTCTAAAAACCTCCCTTAAGGGCTGGCATAGAGAATGGTTCTATTGCTCTGATCTTGAACCTTGTCTGCCCCTTTTTATTGGTTTGTCTCCGGAGGTCATGCCCAGCTGGTCTTCTGTGCCAAACTTTGAGGAGATGGGCCAAGTGTATCAGTTGATTGAGAGAATTGACAAGCTGAAGAACTTTGGATTGACTGGTCCCTGGGTGGCCAGATGTTTTCTGAACCGCTGTATCAGGCCCCTGAAGCTGAGAAGCCACTTTGGCTGGGATTATGAGGGCAAAGATGATCCTAGCCAAGAATATCCAGATTTGACTGACAAGCACAAGGTGACTGATATCTTGCTCAGCTTTTTTGCCAACGGGGTGGTTGAGACAGAAGATGCAGAGCGCCCCACCGTGGCTTATAGCCAAAAAAGGCCTCGTCCTTAGGCTCAAGGTATGCATCCCCCTTTTTCTTTTTTATCTTGTATGGCATGTAATCCCTGACTTTGAGCCAAGGAAAACTCTTAGGCCGTAGCAGGACATTTAAGTAAACAACATGTTTTTGGTCAAATGTCGTTGGAGCAACATTTGATGGCCCTTCTTGTTTTTGGGCCGATGGCCCAGTTGCCTAACCATGCTTGGCGGTAGGTCTTGGGTGAGCCAAAATAGTGGTCAACCCCTTGGTCCTTGGGAAGCAGAAGCGACACATCACGCTTCGCTCTTCGCTTCAAGGTGCGTTAATCTCGAGGGCTGGGGAATTAGTACTCCTCCTAGATCAACGAGACTTGCATAGCAGCTGACTCGGGGGTGGAGGAATTAATACCCTGGTCAGGCCAATGAGACTTGGCGCGGTAGTTGTCCAGAGAGCAGGGAAATTGATTGCCCACTCAGAGCGATAAACTTAACACTGCTCGTGTTTTGAGAGTATGGAGGATAAACATGCCACCCCAGTTGACGAGACTTGGTGCTGCACCTACCTTGGGAGTGGTAGAAGCAGCACTCTGCTTGGGCCGAGCGCAAATTCCCTCGACTTGCACGTCAAGGAATACCCGACCTTTGGGCGGTGCCGCCTATAAATAGCGTGGGGGCAAGTGGCATGCTTCGCACACCCAACTTGCTTTCTTCACTCCTTAGACGCTCCATTCACCAGTTCATTCTTCCTCTCTGCAGCCCTGAGACTCCTTCTCCATGACCACACTTGACACTGCATGAACCTAAGCTAGGGGTAACCGGGCTGAGGTAGTAGGAGATGTCTCTTGACGATCCATGGGCGAGCACGGCCTGCTAGAACGTGAGCTAGAGGTGTTTCTCATGGTAATACCGATGGCATCGGGGATTCCAACTTCACGCTAGAGCTAGGGGAAATGGGAGCATCATGGATGCGTTGATGCATCCATGCTCAGCTTCTCTAATGCCTCCGCAACTCCAGCATCTTCGTTTAGCTGCCTTCACGTGGGCTTGGTCCTACGCTCCTTGAGCTGGCGGCAGCGTTTGTGGTAGTCCTGGGGGCAGCGGTGACTCCAACTTCATGTTGGAATAGGCACCTGTGCCCCTGCATGGCCACTCTGGCGTGGCTGCCACCTGGTCGGCCTTGGTTGCTGATCAGGGCAACAGCACTGCTGACCTACAGCCTGGGTTTGCTGTTCTACACCGGCGGGGACCCCACTGGACCGAGCAGCTAAGCACCACACTGCAGGGTACAGACACCTGGAGTGGGGTGCACCTTGCTTCCCTCCACAACTCCCGCTGGCACGCCGAAGAAGGCGAGGACGACGATAAGGTGGGTGGCGAGAGCAAGTTCTGCAGCTGCTCCCCCAAGCTATTGTTGGGGCTTCTGCACCAAGCTTGTTGTACACAAAAGTAGTTGTAGGCCCCTGTGCTTTCACCGTACTTGAGGTTTCCTAGGGAAACTTGACTTGTATTGGCCAACTTGCTGTATTTGTTTGATTGGAATTGAAATAACATAGCTCCTGTACTTGCTCGAGGCCGAGCAAGGTTTGCTGCTAAAGTTGCTCTTCTAGCCCGTTGGATAGGACCGTGCCTGCTCGGGGGACCCAGAGGCAGCACCGAAACAGGCTCTGTCGACTTAGCTTTCTTTCCTCTTTTGAGCCCCCGGGCGAGGACCGTGTTTTACTCGAGAGGGCTTAAGCGTAGCCCCCGAGCACACAGTGCTTCGAGCCCAAGGTCTTCGAAGTCGTTGTAGATGCCTCTGAGCCCACCCACACTTGGGCAAGCTCCAAGTAGTGGTAGATGCCCACAAGCCCGCTGACGCTCGGGCAAACTCATGGCGCCCCCAGACCAGGGCAGCGCCTGTCCTGGGAGCAGGTCCACGAGCTCACAGCTCCCCGTGTTCGAGGCCTTGAAGTAATCGTGGACGTTCGTGGCTCTGCCCTGCCATTGTCCCTTCCCATGCAAGGACGTAACGTCTTGAGGGCCACCAGACTTGGCACGCAGCAGCATAATCCTGCACAACACCAAGTGTAGACATCCGCTCACGAGGGTTGTCCATAAGCACGCTACCGGCAAGTGCTCATCGCTTTACCCACTACCCCTTGGGTTACAGATCTTAGCAACATGATGGGATGGCTGGGTAGCTTACAACACCTAGGCCTTCGTGGTGCTTGGGGTGGAGCTGGCCGGGCCGAACACCACTGCTCGTCGCCAAGGTCGGAACCATCGGGACATCGACAGTGCTCCGGGCGTGGTCCACTAGGCCGAACACCGTGCTCGCCACTGAGGGCCAAAATTTCCCGGCCACCCAAACGGTTCGCACGGACCATCTCCCATTTACATTTGGAAAGCGAATGAGTATGGCCTCGCGCGATAAAACATTCCCGCGAGCAGGTAAACGAGGAAAGAATCCCACCAAAAAGCTTAACAAGAAAAAATAGAGGAAAAGTGAAAGCCTTTGCTTTAATCGACTAATGAGCATGGGCGTGCCAGAGTGATCTAGCCCCCGAGCTCGCCTACGGGCGAGCAAACGCTGATGTTGTGGCTGTTCGTCTACCCTAGGGCCAGTGATGCGCCCGCTCAGAGGACGGATCCTCGAGCGTGTGGCCTAATGATGAGGACATCCCTTCCGTGGATACAACTCATCCACAGCAAGGACCACTTACTCGAGCTCGTGCTCGTCAACTTAATTACCAGGTGAATACATTCCTAGGTTCATATATTACTGAGAATAGACCGCTACCACTACCTAATGCAAGTGATTTAATTGTGCTTAGGAACCTAGGAAAGGACAAAGGAAAGGGACATTCGGACTGCTACGATGGTAATAAGTTCAAACGGGCATAACTTTCTCATACGGACTCCGTTTGGGATGTTCTTGTACTTCATGGAAAACTTATCAAGTCCACTTTCCAACGGATCCAACCTTATCTTCAAATTCCATCTGAGCTGGCTGTAATCATCAAAACAATCTGTGTTGGTTTCTGAGTCCGAGTCAAAAGGGTGCTGCGTCACTGTAGATGCCACCCCGGTCGTTCCCTATAAAGGAGCCACCGCGTCCTTTGCTAGAAGGTGGATTTCATTGAGTTTAGGTTTAGCCATTGTGTAAACTTCCATTTTTCAGTTGTGTCGAACGACCACCTATTAAGACAGCTTCGGAATCCCAACCTTGTTTTCACCATACAACCTATGCTTCATTCATATTTGCAATATCAAATTGCCTACGTCCTATTCTTGCTAGTTCTTCGATTGCTTGCAGGGATTGAACTTCATGTTCAGGTTGATCGCGTCTCTAGCGAGGTCAATAACATCTCGAAGTTGGTTCAACGATTGCTAAGGCGCAAGCGACGTCGTGCGTTTGTAGTCAGATTGCTAGGGTCATCTCCACCAACAAATTGATAGTTATCAATCTTATCGAAAGATCGGGCACCTCTCCCCATCACCTAACATGCCAGAGACCCTGCATGGAAACAAAAGTAGTAGTATGCTTGTGAGGATTGTCCGTAGGCACGCTACTAGCAAGCACTCATCACATTACCCGCTGCCTCTTGGGCTACAAACTTTAGCAACGTTGGGGCGTGACTGGGTGGCTTGCAGCACCCAGTCCTTCGCAGTGCTCAGGGTGGAGCAGGCTAGGCCGAACATAACTGCCCATCGTTGAGGTCAAAACTATCAGGACATCGACGATGCTCGGGGCGCTGTCCATTGGGCTGAGCACCATGCCCGGTGCTGAGGGACAAGCCAAGCACGGTTACCCAAGGAACGTGCACCAGTTACCACCCATTTGCACAAGGGAAGCGAGTAAGAGGGGCCTCATGTGATAGGACTTCTCGCGAGTGGATGAGCAGGAGAGGAACACCCAGAAAAAAATTTGAAACAAGATAGCTACAGCTAGCAAGAAAGTGCACAAGCTTCATGTATTGAAATAATGTACAGAGTGGTAGATCCGGCCAGCCTAGGTAGAACAGAGGTCTATCTAGGTTTGGCCCGAGCCTAACCTTTTACTTACATGCTTTATCAAGGATAGAACTTGTGCAAGGTCTCGATGTTCCACGGGTTCAGGAGTTGGATCCCATCCTCTGTGGCCAGTCTTATTGAGCCTGGTTGGGAAATGCCAGTCATGAGAATGGGGCCTTCCCACATTGGGGATAGTTTGTTCTTTCTGGCGCATGTGAGGACACGGCGGAGTACCAGATCCCCGACCTCGAGTGATCAGGTCAAAACATTGTGCTGATGAAAGCACCTCTGGCTTTGCTAGTATCTGGCAGCACACAATGCAGCTCGTCGTTGGCACTCCTCGACTTAGTTGATATCGTCGTGCCGCATATCTTCCTAGCTGTCTTCAGAATACAAGTTCACCCGAGGCCTGCTCGAAGCGCGGCGGGAGCGGTTCACTCTCGGCATGGCTAAGGACTGGATGGCAACAGCTACAGAAGGCGAAGGGAAGCAGAATACTCAAGGAGATCAATAGCCAAGAAAGCAGGTGCAGAAGGGCGGTGTAGCTATAGCCCTTCCCTGCTTTATAGGCTGCCTCATCTGCTCCCTCGCCCACTAAGACAAATAAGAAAGGAGCTGTTAGGAGTGCAAGTCTATCGGTGAAATGGGAACCATGCCTCCCATTGCTTGCTTTCCTCATCAACATAATGCAAAGATAAAAGTAGTGAGATCAGATAGAGTAGGAGAATATTATGGGAAACATGCTACTTATGGGAAAAGTCCTAAGCCAATTTGCCCAATATCTTCAAGAGCATAGAATAGTTGATCAATATTCTATGCCTGCAGAACCACAACAGAATGGAGTGGAGAGCATCACAACCGTACACTTATGGATATGGTACAGAGTATGCTTAGTCGTTCTAGTCTACCTATGAACTTATGGATGGAAGCATATAAAATAGCTGCACACATAGTCAATAGAGTTACTAGTAAGTCGGTTCCTAAAACACCTTATGAATTGTGCATTTGGAGAAAGCCAACACTAAAATATTTACGTGTGTGGAGCTGTCTTGCAAAGGCCAGAATATTCAATCCACAACTAAAGAAATTAGACCTTAAGACTATGAGTTGCCATTTTTTTGGATACCTAGAAAAATATAAGGGGTACCGATTTTATTACCCAGAGCGTGTGACTAAATTTGTGGAGACTAGACATGCGATATTCTTAGAAAATAATGAAGTCTGGGGGTGTGGAGGCCATGGGCCCTGGGTACCTCATGACAAGCATATGGGCCACTCAGACAGAGGATGGGTCTAACCTTGTAATTAGGGATACAATAGAACTCGGCAGACTTAACCTTGTACGACGGGAAAAATATAGTCCTAGTCGGGCATTGTACTCTTAGAAGGAGATCCCTTGATCGTAGTCCGACTAGGACTCCTACTTTGTAACCCTGTCCCCCAGTATATAAGGGGAGGCAGGGCACCCCCTGAGGGGGGAGGGGTAACCAAGGTCACCAGGATCACCGAGATCACAATCATACATCCTGAAAGGAAATACACCACAACTAGATGTAAGGTATTACCTCATCTCGAGGGCTTGAACCAGTATAAACCTTTCGTATTCCTTTGCAGTCCATCGAGTTTCGGTCCGATGAGTAGCCCTATATATTTATTGCCGATACAAAATATCGACAGTTGGCATGCTAGGTAGGGGCTTCATCGAGATCATCTTCATCAAGCCTATTGGATCCAATCAAGAGAGTCGATGGCATCAACTTCTTCCCTGGGCAAACAATCAGCTTCGGGAGCCTCGACTTTGTCGCCAACGAATTTAGCAACCTTACCCTGTCCAACTCGGATTTGATCCGATCGGCCAAGGATCAAGCCGACTCCACGCCGGTCGGCCTACTCAACGCTACAGCAATCTTCAGCGACATGCTGTGGCGATCTCCAATATGCCTAAGTCTAGGGACAACTCTTTCTTTCAGTTTTCGACTCAGACTCAGTTTTGAACCGACCGAGATCGGGCTAAGAAAGGAAGAGATCATCAATCTCCCATTAGGACTCGGCAACACCGTAGATATCTTCAAACAACATCCGATGCAGCAAACCCGATCCCCTGGGGTTCAACACGGATATGGCCCAGAGCCGCTCGAGATTGGATCTAGGGAGGTCGGAGTCGTCATTACCCTCTTCAACTATTCCAACTCCGACTCCCAGTCGGACTCTGACTCTAAGCCGAACAGCAGGTTGGCAAGCTTCTCTCCGCCACGCGAAGTCTTCATGGCATCCAAAGGCTCTACTCCCACTCAGGAAGCACGCCGACTATGAGAACAACAAGAGGAGGAAGCCAGCCAACTACGAGAACAACATGAGGAAGATGCAAGACACTTACAGGCTGAGTGTGATGCCCGCAACGACGATCTGCGCAAGGCTAGGTGGACTGCTCAACAAGATATCCTCTAGACCCGAGTCGGCAACCACAACATTTTCGTAACTCCTCAACAAAACATTGTGGTTGCTGCAACTCTACTGGATACACTGCAATTTGGGCCTGATCACTAGGCCACCCCGATGATAGCAAAGATTAAAGCCATGATCACTGCTGTTGCATGCCAGCAGCGTCAACAGTCGGGCGACACACTCGTACTGACTAACAAGTCGGCTTCTCCAACGGCGATCTCATCTGCCTCAATGCGACGCCGAGCGGCCGGCTCTAGTCAGCCGCACGCGGAGTCATGCCACACGTCACTCAGCAACCACAATAATGACCGGCGACGCCGACATCAAGACGACCGTCTAGGTAACCAGGACGTCCGAGGCCGACTACGATGTGATCTTTGGCAAGACATCAACGCACGATCCCGCGAACATGAGGAAGATGAGCGTCGCCGGCTAGAAGACGAGAATGAGCTCTTCGGCCTCCACCATGAGTGATTTCACCGCTGTAGTCAGAGTTAGAGTCCTCATACAGATGAAGGAGTACTGGCCTTCACCCATGAGTTACAACAAGTCGACTGGCCATCAAGCTTCAAGCCGACTGGAATTGAAAAATACGACAAGAAGACCAACCCCGAGTCCTGGCTCACAGTTTACACTCTAGCGATCCGAGCAGCTGGAGGAGATCACAAGGCCATGGCTAACTACCTCCCAGTTGCTCTAGCCGACTCGGCGAGGACAGGGATAACTGGACTTCCTAAGAGATCAATCGGCTCCTGGGGAGAACTCCGGGAACGCTTCATCGCCAATTTCCAAGGAACGTACAAGAGGCCATCTTCCGAGCACGATCTGTATCAGTTGCATCAAAGGAAGAACGAGTTTCTTAATGATTTCATTAAGAGGTTTTCTGAGAAGAGAAATTCAATCACAATGATCAAGGATGAGGTCATCATCACCACCTTCCGTAAGGGAGTTAGAGATGCCCCGTTCATTGCCAAGTTTATTTTGAAACCTCCCTCTTCTGTCAAGGCTCTTTTTGACATGGCGAACAAATACACCTACTCAGCCGACGTTGTTGCTAAGGCCCTCGATGACAAAAAGACACCCCGATAGAAGGACAGGAAGGACACCGATGACGCGGCCCCGACTAAGGCTGGGAACTGCAAACGCAAGTCGGACGACTTCATTGTGGCAGTCGGTTGCAACTGTCTTTGACCTCCTAGAACTGAAGATTATCAGAATGACAAGTGACATGCTCGGGGGCTCAAAAGCTCAAATACAAGGATGGCATCCCCACTCCTAACTTGTGCAATACCGAACAGCTAAGTTGTTTTCTGATACATATTTCCTCCTTTATATGATATTCTTATCTAAATGGGCCAGGAGGCAACTCACTTCCCTATGGTTTGACTCAGATACGGCTTAGTGTCAGTCGGGATCGGATCTAGGGGGATGAGATCGTCAATTCCTCACTCGGCCTCACCAATGCCGCAGCCGCCTACACCTAACAGGTGTACATACTGCGCATTTTTTGTTTTTGCTCTTAATGATTGCAACAGTACTCGAGTAGCATAAATTCTGATCTGTGAAGCTTTGCTCCATGAAAGATGAACTCAAGTCACCCAAAATGCGTGTCTAGAAAAGAGCCATGAGCCGACTCCCGATGCTAGGGGGCTATGACTAGTCGGGCAGATTGTTTAAACGTAAGGGATCAACTACTCGGGGAAATTAATATCAATAAGAGGAGGAACACATATTTACATCTATTGTAAAATAGATCAATTTTCTTCAGGAGATTGTCTTCTTCATCAAATGCTACTCATCTGATATGTTTATAATGCAGGGCCAGTTCCGGATATGCATAACAGGAACTCAGGGCTACGAGCCTATCTCCTACGCTCGGGGGCTGGACCAGTTTGCCATGATACACTTAGAGTGTGACGCTTCAAGAATTACTTGGAATGCTCCACGAGGGCTATTGTACGAGTACTTGTGCCAGTCGGGACTTGAATGTCACCTTTACTTTGGTACGCTCCATGTGGGCTAATAACCGACCTCCGGCACCTGTCGGGGCTTGGGTACCACTTGGCTAGGTAGGGTATGCCCCATGAGGGTCGCTAGCCGAATCCTATGCTAATGCTAGGTTCGGGTACCTTATTGGGTCACAACTTTGCTGGGTAAGGTATGCCCCATGAGGGTCGCCAATCGAATCCTATGCTAATGCGAGGTTCGGGTACCTTATTCGGCTAATAACCGACCTCCGGAACTAGTCGGAGCTCGGGTACCACTCTACTGGGTAGGGTACGCCCCATGAGGGTCGCCAGCCGAATCCTATGCTGATGCAAGGTTCGGGTACCTTATTTGGACATAACTCTGTTGGGTAGGGTACACCCCATGAGGATCGCCAACCGAATCCTATGCTAATGTGTGGTTCGGGTACCTTATTCGGCTACAATTTTGTCAGGTTGGGTATGCCCCAAGAGGGTTGCCAGCCGACTCTTGCGCTAGCGCAGCATTCAGGTACCTATCTAGCAAAAACATGGCAACAAGCCACTACTAGAGCTTTTAGTCGGGAGCAGCATCAAACCTGGACTCTACGGAGGTGCTCATTATTTTTCAAGACTGGGAGACTCCAATCGTTTGATTTTCACTAGAAGACGAACTTCCTAAAGATTACAACGAAGCCAAGTAAATCAAGTGACAGAGCAAAACCTTTATTGTAGTCAGAGAATACCTATATCGTCAAAACGCATCCGGAGTTCTCATGCACTGCGTCACACCTGAGGAGGGCAAGCAGATCTTGCAATATACCTACCCGGGCATCTGTGGCAACCATGCTGCATCCAGAATGTAAGTTGGAAAGGCTTGTGGACAAAGATTCTTCTGGCTGATTGCGGTTACCGACGCTGAAGTACTCATCCTGACATGCGAGGGATGCCAATTTTATAGGGTTGCACTGGGTAGGTCGGTTTAGGCTAGCTTATTTGGTAGTAGGCCAAAGATATGAGTTCTTAAATAGCATGCCCTATTGGGTCGTCCGCTGGTTGCGTTAAAATCATGATGCAGGTGCTATTTTACAAGAACCGATTAAATAATCATATACGCTTCACCCTAAGCCTACAACTGGGTGTATACATTTAGGTATCTTGATTATTTACCAGGTATTGAGGATACATCCTTATAAGAATCGACAACTGGTCTCCATCAAAATTGGGGATGTAGGTATCTCTCAAGTACACCTGACCACATATTAGGTTAAAAACCAAAAAGTGGTACTTGGCTTACATGGTTAGCCAAAAATTGCCTTGAGCAAAAATTCTTCCAGCTGACATGACGCTAAAGAGTTCAATTTCTGAGTAGTATACTATTCGGAAAAGGCTAAAAGGTTAAAGATCTTTGACTTTATGTTTAATTGTTTCACAATTAAGCACAAAGTCGGGGGGCTACACCTAATAGGTGCGCTTATTCGATGCACACTATTCACATTTTTCTATGAAGCCCTTCATAGCCTCATTGCTAGCTAACATAAAGCAGGAGTCGAGAGAAGAAGCGCTCGGACAAAGAGTACTCAAGAGCAATGCACTCGGGAATTCTTCACCATGGAGGATGAGCACTCGGTATCAGCTATGACTCAACTATGAAGGTCTCAGGGACTGCTGTGGAGGCCATGGGCCCCCGAGTACCTCATGAGAAGCATATGGGCCACTCGGACAGAGGATGGGCCTAACCTTGTAATTAGGAATATAATAGGACTCGGCATACATAACCTTGTACGACAAGGAAATGATACAGTCCTAGTTGGGAACATTATATTCCTAGAAGGAAATCCCTTGATCGGAGTCTGACTGGGATTCCTACTCTATAACCCCTCCCCCTTATATAAAAGGGGAGGCAGGGCGCCCCCTGAGGGAAGGAGAAGAGAAATCTCACCAGAGAAACCTCAAAGGCAATTCACCACAACTAGACGTAGAGTATTACCTCATGTCGAGGGCCTGAACCAGTATAAATTGTTTCTTTGCAATCCATCAAGTTTAGGTCTCACGAGTAGCCCCATATTATTATTGCCAATACAAAACATCGACACCGACCAGCTCTGAGCCCGTCTCGCCGACTATGAAGTCGAAGTGGAACGATTTCATGCCGAGCTTGCAGAGGCGAAAGAGGTTGAGGCTGGCATTCGGGCTTCAGCCATTGATGCTAGCTGTACGAATCGCGTGGCACTCACAAGGATGGGCGCCTTTCCTCTGCCGTTGCCCGAAGACGAATCCCCCACCGAGGCATTCACTGACTAGTGCATCGTGGCCGGGGGGACGGTAGGCGACGCTTTGGGTGTCTTTAGCGACTGCTGCACCCGTACGGCGGACTATGGCAACCTTTCAGGCCCTCCATGCCGGCGGCTACGACCACCTCGAGGACCTCCCCACGATCTACGCTCATGACATCAAAGACAACAGCGGGTGGGAGGGCGGGGATGAGGTCCGGTCCCACTACTGATCTTTCTGGAAAGGTTGGCGGGTATCGAAAGGCAAGGAGATAGCCGCTGAACACCTCCGTGACCAGTTGGAGAAGCGGAGGGAACGCGAGGCCACCGAGACGATGCCCGGAGGTGGCAGAGATGTGACAGAGGCCGAGGCGCTGCTGCAGGTGTGCCGGTCTCCTTCGCCTGGCTTGTCTTTTTCTTCATTTGGATAACTTAGGATAGCTATTTCTGCCAAAGACCGGCTCCTTGTAAATTTACTTTTGTAAGGCCTTCGGCCCCACCTTTTCTTATGAATGGAAAAATCTTTCGCACATCAGGTATCTCTTAACGGAAAGCTATGCCTTCCTCGCGAGTTCAACGCTTGTCTGTATCGCGGTTTAGTGGCCGAAAGATGCGTCAGCCGTTCACCATCCCCTACCCTCAACGGACAGCGCTTAGCTATTACTAAGCGCTTGTTGTTAGGTTGGACTTCGCAAAAGGTTTCATTTTTGGGTTATGCGTTTGTCGTGCACTTCTGTGGCAAAGCGATGCTTCGGCCGCTCACGAATGATGCTTCGGCTGCTCGCCGTCCCCTACCTTCGACGGATAGCGCCAAGTTATTGCTTGGCGCTCATCTGGTGGGTTAGCTCTTTGCTCTGTGTGCCTGTAGCATTTTTCTACGGCCGAATGATGCTTCAGCCGCTCACCGTCCCCAGCCTTTGACGGTAGCACCAAGTTATTACTTTGCGCTTGTCTGGCGCATTGGCTTTCATGCTCTGTTTGTTTATTTGTTTATTATTCCTTTTTTTTGTGTGGCTGAATGATGCTTCGACCGCTTGCCGTCCCCTACCTTTGACGGATAGCGCGAAGTTATTACTTGGCGCTCGCTGGTGGGTTGGCTCTTCGCGCTTTGGGCCGGTAGCATTTTTCTACGGCCAAACGATGCTTCGACCGCTCGTCGTCCCCTACCTTCAATAATGGCGCCAAGTTATTGCTTGGCACTTGTCTGGTAAGTTATATTTCGTACTGTGCGTTTGGACGACACTACGCAATTTTAGCGTTTGATCAAGCGGTGCTTCGATCTTTTCGCTTCCCCTGTTCGATAGAGTGCTAATCAGGCGTTGTCCTTTTGGGTCACTTGCGACAAATGTGAAGACACAGGGAATTTTATACTGGTTCGGGCCTCCGTTGTACATAATGACCCTACTCCAGTTTTTTTTACATGTAGTAACACTTCAGCGAAGCGGCGTTCCATGTGTGGTCGAGCTCTTCGCCTTTCATGGTCGCCAGTTTGTAAGCCCCTTTGCGTGATTTGCGAGCCACCAAATTTGGTTCTTCCCACTTCGACTCGAGCTTTCCCACTGCCAGGGGATTGTTTTTCTTTTTGAGCACCATGTGCCTTGGAAAGATCTCCTTTGGCCGCACTTTCCTGTTGTACAGTGCTGTGGTCGAAGCGGAGTATTTCTCCATGTTCTATAATGCTTTGACTCTCACTCCTTCGAGCAGGCTACCTCCCGCGCCGCCTCGTCCCCAGGCATCGTGACCCAGGGTGAGTTTGCGCCGAGCTCACTCGGGGTCATGGCCTCTTCGCCATATATGAGCATGAATGGGCTGAGCTTTGTTGGTTGCATCGGAGTGGTGCGAAGCACCCAGAGCACTGATGTGAGTTCATCGGGCCATCTTCCTTTCAGCGCTTCGTCGAGCCTTTTCTTGAGGGCTTCTAGGACCTTACCGTTTGCTCTTTCGGCTGCCCCGTTCAACTGCGGGTGTGCGATGAATGCGAAGTTGATCCACATGTTCAGTCCCTCGCACATTTCTTTGAATTTCGCCGAGTCGAATTGCTTGCCATTGTCGGTGATGAATTCCCTAGGGACGCCAAAGCGGCAGATTATGTTCTTCCATATAAAGCGCTGGACCGCTGCCGAGGTTATACTTGCCAGCGGCTCTGCTTTGATCCACCGTGAGAAGTATTCTACTGCCATGATTGCGAAGTTGTAGCTGTTTTGGGCTAGAGGGAATGGCCCTATGATATCCAATCCCCACCTGGTGAAAGGCCATATTGGGGAAGTTGCTGTAGCTTGTATTGTGGTGCGTTCTACGATTTGCCATGCTTTTGGCATCCCGGGCACTTCTTGATGTGTTTGTCACACTGCCGTAAGATCATTGGCCAATACAGCCCATGGCGAAGTATCTTGGCTGCCACTGCTCGCGGTGCTTGATGCGCACCGCAACAACCTTCGTGCACCTCCCTAATCATCCCTTTGCCCTCGGCTTCGGAGATGCAAGGAAGGAGCGGCTCCAGGATTCCACTTTTCTACAGCTACCCATCGACGATCTTATACTTTCGTGCTCTTGCTTGCAGCCGCTTTGATTCGGCTTTGTCATTGGGAAGCGTTCCTTTATAAAGGAATCGTACAAAAGGTGTTTGCCAGTCTTGTACGCCCTGGTCGATGTTCATTACTTGCATCGAGTCTTCTTCATGCTTCACACTTGGCATGTAGATCACTTCGAAGAAGACCCTAGGCTGAAAAGGCCCCCCAGTGCCCGCCGCCTTCGCCAGTATGTTCACTTCTTCGTTTTCCCCTCTAGGGAGATGCTGAACTGTTATGCCGGCGAAAGCCTTTTCCATGGCTCTTATGGCCTCCAGATACTTCACCATTCCTTCATCCTTGGCCTCGACGGTCTTGTCGATGTGACCCATGACCAGCTTGGAGACTGTCTTGACTACCAATCGCCGGGCCCCCATCGCCTTCGCCTTACGCAGCGCAAGGAGGACGGCTTCGTACTCTGTGGTGTTGTTGGTGGTGGAGAACTGCAGCCTTGCTGCGTAGCGGATGACTATTGCTGTGGGTGAAATGAGGATTGCAGCCACACCTCCTCCTGTGTGCGACCAAGAGCCATTGAAAAACATTGACCAACAGTCCTCGTTTGTCGGCGAGGCTGCCTTGTCTGTGGAGAAGTCCACTCAGCGACGAAGTCAGCAAGAACCTGTGACTTGATCGCTGTTCGGGCCACGTGGTGGAGGTCGAAGGGGGCCAGCTCCGCAGCCCAATTGCCCAAGCGACATGTGGCCTCCTTGTTTTGGAGCACCTCTCTGATGGGATACTGCGATGGCACCGTGATCTTGTGTGCTTGAAAGTAGTGCCGAAGTTTTCGGGAGGCCATGATGAGGGCGTAAGACAATTTTTCGATCTCCGAGTATCTGAACTTGGCTCCTTGTAGTGCTTCGGAGACAAAGTATACAGGCGCCTGCCCGCCTTCGCCTTCATGTACTAAGGCAGCACTCACCGCCACCGGCGAGGCCGCTAGGTACAACAACAGTTCGGTGCATTTAGCCGTCCATTCGAACTTGCTGGCCCCTCGAAGAGTCTTGAAAAATGGTAGCGCCTTCTCTCCCGACCTTGCCATAAAGCGATTGAGGGCTGCATTGTGTCCCATCAATCTTTGTACTTCACGAGCGTTCTTGGGCGGCTGCATTTGCTGCATGGCTTCAATTTTTTCGGGGTTTGCCTCGATGCCCCTTTCGGACACTAGGAACCCCAGCAGCTTGCCAGCTCGAACACCGAAAACGCACTTCTCGGGGTTCAGCTTGACCTTTGCCTTGCGCAGGTTGTCAAAGCTCTCTTGTAGGTCGGAGATATGGTTGATTGCTTTTCTGCTCTTGACGACTATGTCGTCGACATACGCCTCGATGTTCCTACTGATCTATGCTTCCAGTAGCTTGTACACCAAGCAGGTGAAGGTGGCACCGGCATTCTTCAGGCCGAATGGCATACAGATGTAGCAATATGTGCCAGGGGGTGATGAAAGAAGTCTTTTCCTGGTCCTCTCTGGCCATGAATACTTGGTGGTATCCCGAATAGGCATCCAAGAAGCTCATCAGCTTGCAGCCAGCAATAGAATCGACTAGCTGATCAATTCATAGGAGTGGAAAATCATCCTTCGAGCATGCTTTGTATCGATGTTTTACACCGGCAATATGATTATAGGGCTACTCGGCGGATGGAAACTCGGTGGATTGCAAAGGAACACAAAGAAGTTTATACTGGTTCAGACCCTCGATATGAGGTAATACCCTACGTCTAGTTGTGGTGGTATTCCTTTGAGGATGTTTGTCGATCAATGATCTTTTGCCCTTAGGGGGCGCCCTGCATGTAACGCCCTAAAAATCGTCTTAATTAAAAACTATCATGGCTAAATGGAAATACAAGAATACACTAGAAATCTTTTGTTTGAGAAAAGAGTTTGAATAAAATTTTAAAATTTCCAATATTAAAAATCCTGAGTATAAATCTTTAAATAAATATTTGGATGCTTTTATGTTCCAAGGGTTTTGTCGGAGTATTTTAAGTGTTTGAGTATTTATAATAATAAATTCTTCGTGTTTCATGGTGGCATTTACTTTTGGTAAATTCCCCATAATTTAAGAAACTCTCTAAAGTTTTCTTGGATTTTTCGGAGCTACAGAATTAATTTTAATGCTATAAAGATCACTAAAGTAATTAAATAAATATAAATAAATTCCTTCCCCTTCCCCTGTTCGGGTCATTTCTGATTCAGTCCTTTGAAGTCTCCCCGTTCATCGTGAACTCTTACTCCCTTTTCTTCTAGGGTTTTGTGTTGTCCCCGGAACCCTAAAGTCACCTCGAAAACCTAAATTCGAAGTTACCGAATTTATTCATTTTTGAAACCCTAGAACTCTTTTGGACTCCTAATCCGAGATCCTCTGTATTCGAAATATCTATATTTCCCTTTGAGATAAATCACAGATATTCCCTTAAACCCCTTTTCTATCAAAATAAATCCAAATCTCCAATCGTCTGAGATTTCTCCAAATTCCGGTCCCAATAAAATACCCCTCGTCAATTCCCTAATCCGAAATATTTTATTTGGAATATTCCATTTCCTAGTTCCCGGAAAATCTCCTCTAGTTCCCAAACTGAAGAATAATTCGATATTTTATTACCTAAATATTTCTCGAATATTCCGATATTTTATTCCCCAAATATTCCTCGAGAAAATATTCTTCATTCTCTGAATCCCACAAAATATTCCATTTCCTGGACCCCACTAAATATACTTTTGCTTTCTAAATTCGTCCAAATACCCTTCGATCCTCAATATATATATACGTATATATATATATATATATATATCCTCGTACCCAGATAATTCTAATGTCCCGAATATTTTCGAAATTTCTAAATTCCAGAACGCGACTCAGATTCCACAAATATCCCCAATTTCCAATTTTTACGAAATTGGAATTTTCCAGAAAAAAAAAGACTCCTATTTTTCCTTTCCAATCTTACCCTTTTATTTGTTTTTCTTCCCCTTCTTTTCTTTTTCTCCCTTCTTTTCTTTTTCTCTCCTTCAGTCTCCTCCCTCCCTCTGGTCTGCCTAGGCGCCGTGCCCCTGCTGCCCCTCAGCCGGCCGGCCTACGCCCGTGCGCCGCCCCGGTCCACCCCGGGCTCGGCCCGTCGCCACGGCCGCGCTCCACCCCGGCCTGGCCCGCCGCTCCACCGTCCGGCCCAGTTAGCCAGGCCGCGTCGCCTCCGCGCCTGCCGCCACCGAATCCGCACGCCGCCGCCATCCGTTGGCGCCTCAGACTCTCTCCCTACAAATACCCGTGCGCTGCCGCAATGCGCCCTAGCCACCGCTCCTCATCCCGAAGCCGCCGCCGCACGGCATCTAGCCGCCACTGCCAGCTCGCCCTCGTGCCGCCGTCGTCGCTCGACCTCTCCCCTGCTCGCCGCCGTCCCACGCCAGAGATCGCCGTGGTCGTCGTCATTCCCATCTACCGCCCGTCGCCGGTGAGCATCCACCCCGCCGGTCCCCGTCCGTCCCCATCTGCCGATGCCCCTGCAGAGCGCCACCATCCGGTCGCTGTGGCCGTCGCTGGAGACCTCCAGCCGCCGTCGCGTCGCCCCGCCCCTCGCCGGTTCTCCGTTGCCGCCGCCGGTCGTCATCGCGTCGTCCCTGGCGCCTCCGTCGAGCTGCCATCCTTCGGCTCCGCGCTGGCGTACCACCTCCGCCGCCGTCGCCGTTTCCTCTCCGCCGGTTTCCCCGCTTGTCACCGCAGGACCAGCGCCTACGCCTGCTCCTGTGCGCCCGCCTCGCGCTGTTGCTGCAAGCCGTCGCCTGCCATGCCGCCCTCTGTCTTCCCCCATGTGCCGCCGTCGCCTGGAGCCGTGCGCCACCTCCTCCCGCCTACGCATCGCCTGCAGTGCCGTCACCGCTCCTGCTGTTGCCTGCAGCGCCGCCGTCGCTATGCCGCCTCATCCCATCCCTGCTCTGCTCCCCATCTGCTGCCGCCGCTGCCCACACTCCGACGCCGTTCCGTCGTCGGCTGTCGCTAGAAGGCCTCAAGCCACCCTCGGCGTTGTCGACTTCGCCAGCCGCTGGTGAGCCCGACCACCGTCATTGCCGACTCCTTTCCCTTTCCCCTCCTCTCTGTAGTCGGAACCTGTTTCCCTTTGACGCATCGCCAGTGCGCCATCAACGCCGTCGCCGATCTGCGTCCATGTCACCCATCTGCCTCCGTCGGGCGTCGCCGTCGAACTGCCGTTCCCCGACCCTTTTCTCCTCTTCCATCTGGGCGGTCGTCGTCGGACCGTCGTCCTCGCATCAGAAACCGCCGCCCCGTCCTCTTCCATCTGGGCGGTCGTTGTCGGACCGTCGTCCTCGCATCAGAAACCGCCGCCCCGATCTCACTGGCCTTGTGTTCCTTGGCGTCCTCCGTCCTCGCGGCCGAGCCGCCGTCGCGCCATGGCTGGGCGCAGGCCCCCCTTGTGACCCCGACATGTGGCCCCATTGGCAGTGTCTTTTCGCTGTGTATAACGGGTGGACCCCTTTGCACAGTACCTAAAACCCTCTCGGCCGTCGGATCCACCCGATTTGATCTGAGCCGCTAGGTCTTCATAAAATCCTGAAGCCGAATCACAGCCGTCCGATCTTCGAGACCTAATCTTAGCCATCAGATATTCATGTCTCTCCGGATGTTGCCACGTCAGCCTTAACCACCTCAGCAGTCACCGGCCCTCCTATTCCCTAAATCCATGAACCAAGTCCACCATACGTCTGGTCACTGACCATGGACCCCACATGTCAGCATTTATCTAAAATAATTATTCTAATCCAAAAATCCAGTGAATATTTCCGAGAATATTCTTTTCCAATTCCTTTTGGAGTTACTCTAAATTTAATCCTCCAAAAGCTGTATCTTTTCTGTTTGAAGTCCGAATTGACTTGTTCTTCTTCCTAAATTCATCTAAAATCATAATTTATTTGTTTATGTACTTTTTATGTATTGTTTATTTAAAGTTTCTTAGGGTTTTTATCGTTTTACATGTAGTCGCATACAATCGCCGTTTCGGAAGATCGCGGAGTCTACGGAAGAGTTCGAAAGATTTGCTGAAGACTTTTGCGATTGCAAGGCAAGTCACACGACAATCTCCTTGAGCATGTTGATCCCATTTGCAAAATCTATTTTACTTTAAAGTTATTGCATGAAATGTTTTTGAATGTCATTATATGGGTATTTATTTACTATCTTATGATCCTTGACTATTATGGCCATGTCGATATTGATTCCTTTATCTTGTTATCCTGGGTAATAATATTGACTAGCTGGATGTTTAATTAATTGTCTAGCTAGATTATTTAGGATTTGCTTAGCCATGTCTAGAAATTGTAGCATTATTTTGTGTGGGATAATTTATGATTCACTTATGGATAATTATTATTCAAAGGCTATATTTTCACGACAGTGAGTCATAGTTGGTTAATTAACTATGTCAAATAAAACTTGACTGAATGGTGGGTTGTGAGTACCAGGATTGCGATTGTTGCTAGCGATGCTCATGACAGTTAAGGACCAGTTCGCGGACTACTTGTTGTGAAGCAATACTCGTGCTAACCACAAGCCAGTATGGGTAATGGTGGGAATGAAAGTGTAGTACGTTCAACCGGGGTCCACCATGCTGTGTAGTGGCTATGTCAATAAGACCACCATGGCTGCGTCAATAAGTCCATGTCTTGGGCGTTGGATCGTTTCCCTGTTTAGGGCCTAATCAGCTCCTGCCGGAAATTGGTGGTCCAGCGGGTGGCTCCCTTGTTGTGCGGGTTATCTGGAGGGACCTATCACAATTCCTTTCCGAGGTACCATGGTGGTATTAAGGCGCACAGTGATGTGTTGTGGAGTTGTGTCTTGTGGGTAAATTGGTACATCTCTGGCCAGAGTAAAACTATTCGAATAGCTGCGCTCACGGTTAATGAGCGGGCCTAGCAATGTTTTCTGTGATTAGTCCCACACTACTTAATAATGCTGATAAACTATGGAATTTGTTGGCTCCTGGTTTGAGAGTTATGGTTTGGGCCTGAACTGTGTTGGAGCGTTGTTCAGAGATGGATTTAATGTTGATATTAATTAAACTATATGGTTTTCAATGATTTTAAATACAAATGTTTTAAATGCTGTTTTATGCAAATGAACCATACTATGCCTTTCCTTTGGTATCCTGTTGCATTACATTGCATTTCCTAGTGTGGCTTGTTGAGTACGGTGGGTGGTACTCAGTCTTGCATTATTGCAATCTTTAGAGTGAAGCTTAGCGAGGAGGAGAAGTTGGTGTTTGGCTTATACCCCAGTTGAGCTGCCTGTGGCTTGGAGCTGAAGTTACGCTAGTTGCCGTTTCGCTGTTATTTCTTCTGTGCGAGGACTAAGTGCCTCTGTTGTAAGTATTTATCGTTATTTCATATTTGGTTATGTTTATCAAATTATCGATTTGTGTATCTCGGTTGATTCTTGGACGAGGATTTATTGCACAAATTAGCTTTGGAAATTCTGGTGAATTTCTGGGTGTGACACTGCCTCCCCTTATATACCAGGGGACAGGGGTACAAGGTAGGAATCCCAGCCGGATAGGGCCAAGGGAATTCCTTCTTAGAGATACATCTTACCCGACTAGGACTGTATATTTCTTTTTGTGTAAGGCAAAGTTTACTGGGTGCTGCTATATCTCTAATTACAAGTCTCGGCCCATCCTCTATCCGAATGGCCCATATGCTTGTGATGAGGTACCCGGGGCCTATGGCCTCCATAGTAGCCCCTGAGACCTTCATAGTTGAGTCACAGCTGATGCTGAGTGCTCATCCTCTACAGCGAAGATTGCCCGAGTGCATTGCTCCCGAGTACTCTTTGTCCGAGTGCTTTTTCTTCCTGAGTCCTGCTTCATGTCATCTAGCAACGAGGCTATGAAGTGCTTCATGTAGATGTATGAATAGTGTGCACTAAATAGGCATACCTATTAGGTGTAGCCCCCAACTTTGTGCTTAATTATGAAGACAATTAAACATAAAGTCAAAGATCTTTAACCTTATAGTCTTTCGCGAGTAGTATACTACTGGTATATGAGACTCTTCGGTATCATGTCAGCCGGAATATGATTTATAGTCTTGCCGAGTAGCATACCACTCGTATATGGGACTCTTCAGCTTCATATCAGCTGGAAAGGGGGTTTATAGTCTTTCCCAAGTGGCGTCCCACTCGGAAGTTAGACTCCTCAGCGTCATGTCAGCTGGAAAGAATATTTATAGTCTCTCCCGAGTAGTGCACTACTCAGAAGTTAGACTCTTCAGTGTCATGTCGGTTGGAATAATGTTGCTCATGGCAACTGTTGGCCAAGCATGTAGGCCGAGTACCACTTTATAAAAATAAATCCATTGCGTAGTTAGGTGTACTTGAGAGATACTTAAATCCCCAATGTTGATGAAGACCAGTTTGTGATCCTTATAAGGATATATCCTCAATACCTGGTGGATAAAATAAATACCAAAACACATTGTTTAGCAATTAGGCCTTCATGAAGCATATCTGTTTACCTCATCGGTTCTTGTTGGTAGCACCTGTACTACGATTTTAACGCAGCCAGCGAATGGCTCATATTGAGCATGCTACTGTAGAAACTTATATCTTGGTGGCTGCTACCAAATAAGCCGGCCTGAACCGACCTACCCAGCATAGCTCTATAGAAGCAGCATCCATCGCATGTCAGGATGAGTACTCCAGCGTCGGTAACCGTAATCAGCCAAAAGAATTCCTGTCCGCAAGCCTTTCTGACTTATGTTCGGCATGCAACATGGTTGCCACGGATGCCTAAGCAGGTATATTGCAGAATCTACTTGCCCTCCCTAGGTGTGACGCAGTGCATGAGAACTCCGGATGTGCTTTGACGACATAGGTCTTCTCTGACTTCGGTAAAGCTAGATAAGGTACCCGAACCTTGCATTAGCATAGGATTCGGCTGGTGACCCTCATGGGGTGTACCCTACCCAACAGAGTTATGGCCAAATAAGGTACCTGAATCTCGTAGGATTCGGCTGGCGACCCTCGTGGGGCGTACCCAACTCAGCGGAATTATACCTGAGCCCCGACTGGCGCCGGAGGCCGGTTGTTAGCCAAATAAGGTACCCGAACCTTGCATTAGCATAGGATTCGTCTAGCGACCCTCATGGGGCGTACCTTACCCAACCAAGTGATACCCAAGGTCCGACTAGCGCCGGAGGTCGGTTATTAGCTGAATAAGTTACCCGACCCTTGCATTAGAATAGGATTCGGCTGGCGACCCTCATGGGGCGTACCTCACCCAGTGGAGTGGTGACCAAGTAGGGTACCCAAACCTAGCATTAGCATAGGATTCGGTAGGTGACCCTCATGGGGCATACCCTACCTAGCCGAGTGGTAAGCGAACTCCGACTAGCGCCGGAAATCGGTTGTTAGCTCACGTGGAGCGTAGCCGAGGAAGATGGCGTCTCAACTGGTCCAAGTACTCGGTCAGTAGCCCTCATGGAGCATTCCGAGCGTATCTTGGCAGACTAGTCCAGCCCCCGAGCGTAGGAGATGGGCTCGTAGCCTTGGGTTCCTGTCACGCGTATCCGGAACTAGCCCTGCATTATAAACATATCGGATGAGTAGCATCTGATGATGAAAACAATCACCCGAATAAAATTTATGTATTTTACAATATATGTAAATACATGTTCTTCCTCTTGTTGATATTAATTTTCCCGAGTAGTTGATCCCTTACGTTTAAGTACTCTGCCCAACTAGTCATAGCCCCCTAGCATCGGGAGTTGGTTCATGGCTCTTTCCTAGAAACGCGTTTTGGGTGACTTGAGTTCGTCTTTCATGGGGCAAAGTTTCACGGATCGGAATTTATGCTACTCAAGTACCTGTGCAATCATCAAGAGAAAAAACAGAGAATAATGTGCAGCTTGTACACCTATTAGGTGTAAGCGGCTGCGACACTGGCGAGGCCAAGTGAGGAAATATTTATTAGAAAGTGACTTAGTTGTTCAGTATTTGGGAGTGGGGATGCCATCCTTGCGTTTCAGCTTGTGAGCCTCCAAGCGTGTCACTTGTTGTTTTGATAATCTTCAGTTGTTGAAGGTTGAAGACGGTTGTGATCGACTACCACAATGAAGCCGTCTAACTTGCGTTTGCGATTCCCAGCTTTAGGCGGGACCGCGTCGTCGGTGTCCTTCTGCTTCTTCTGTCAGGATGCCTTTTTGTCATCGAGGGCCTCAGCAACAGCGTGGGCTGAGTCGGCGTACTTGTTTGCCATGTCGAACAGAGCCTTGACAGAGTTGGGAGGCTTCCGAGTAAACTTGGCGATGAACGAGGTGTTTTTGACTCCTTTTCGAAAGGCGGCGATGATGACCTCGTCCTTGATCTTCGGAATTGTAAACACCAAATTTTGGTACGGTTCGTTATCATGTTCGGTTAAGGAAAGAGGGTATATCAGCCGATGGAAGCTAATCCAGAAGAAGCCGAATTCAGGAAGGAATCGTGAGGATCACAGCATGGTAGTTAACTATTTTATCTATAAATTAGGTAGCTTTAATAATTTTTAGGAAAACCTGATCTCGTGTCCGATCAGGGCTTGTTAATTTTCTTTTTATAGTTAGGAAACTCCTGTTTCGTATCTGATCAGGATTGTATCAACTCGGGGTATAAATACATATGCCCGGGTACCATGTAAATCATCTCTCAGATCAATACAACTTCGGCGCATAGCCACCCTTTTTGATGGGCTCTTGCTTCTCGAGCCAGGCTGCATCGGTTAGATCCGAACTCCTACGAGAGGGTAAGTCTCGTTACCCCGACTACCTTATCGGCTAGGACTTCCTCGGTTAGGTCCGATATTCTAGCTGATCTACGGTAGCCGGCTTACCACGGTGTATCTATTCTGTCTACGGCTGCATTAGTTAAGTTTGATCTCTTAGGCCGAGTGGATATATCACATCACGCGTGCGTAGATTTATCAGCTTACTGGGTGTAATTTATCATCAGTTTGTGCTGCATCGGTTAGGTCTGACCTACTAAACTGCCAACGATAAGTTGTTCCTGCTAGGTTGATAGATTTTCATGCAAGTGTCTTATCGGAGTATCTAGCTGATAAGTTATCTTTTTATCAAATAAAGCTGACTGCATTGTCTTGATTATTATTTTGATTATCTACACTATCATCGGTTTTCTAGCTGATGTACATGTTCTATTGGTAGTCGGCTGATTTATTTATTTATATTATCATCGGTTTTTCTAGCCGATGTACAAGTGTTATCGGCAATCGGCTGGTTTATTATCTGCTTATACCATCATCGACTTTCTAGCCAATATACAAGTACTATTGGCAATCGGCTGGAGGAAGTCTGTATCGGCCTGTCGGCCGATTGGATCAATGATCTAACTTTTTTCTATCTCCTTGTCAATTGTGGGGTCAAATTGACTGGCACGTCCACGAACCTCAAATTTAGGACCTGCACTGGTGCTAAGCAGATCTCCTAGGCCTTCGCGTGTCTAGTGCACCGAACCAGATCATCAACTCGTCTTCAGCGCTGATCGGTGATTTTTGGTGTCAACAGGAATTGAATTTTTCTTCTCAGAGAACCTCTTGATGAAGTCACAAAGAGACTCGTTCTTCTTTTGATGCAACTGATATAAGTCGTGCTCGGAAGATGGCCTCTTGTCTGTTCCCTGGAAGTTGGCGATGAAGTGTTCCCGGAGTTCTCCCCCGGAGCCGATTGATTGCTTGGGAAGTCCCGTTAGCCATGTCGTCGCCAAGTCGGCTAGAGCGACTGGGAGGTAATTAGCCATGGCTTTGTGGTCACCTCCGGCAGCTTGGATTGCCAGAGTATATGCACTGAGCCAGGACTCAGGATTGGTCTTGCCATCGTATTTTTTGATGCCTGTAGGCTTAAAACCCGATGGCCAGTCGACCTGCTGTAGCTCCTCGGTGAAGGCTGGTACGCCTTCATCTGCATGAGGGCTCCGGCTCTGCCTATGATGGCGAAACCGCTCGCGGTGGAGGCCGAAGCGCTTGTTCTCGTCTTTCGGTCGGCGTTGCTCATCTTCCTCTCGTTTGCGGCGCCGAGCATTGATGTCCTGCCAAGATCACGCCGTAGTTGACCTTGGAGATCCTGATTGTCTCGACGGTTGCTTTGACGCCGCCGATTGTTGTTGGGGTTGCTGAGTGACGTTTGGTGTAACTCCGTGTGCCACCGACTAGAGCCCACCGCTCGGCGTCGCTTTGAGGTAGATGAGACTGCCATTGGGGATGTCGACCGGTTGGTCGGTATGAGGGTATCACCCGACTGTTGGTGTTGTTGACATACAGCAGTGGTGATCATGGCTTTTATCCTGGCTATAGTCGGGGTGGCCTGGTGATCAGGCTCGAGCTGGATTGTATCTAGTAGAGTTGTGGCGGCCATTATGTTCTGTTGAGGCGTAACGAAGACGTCGTGGTCGCCGACTCGGGTTTGGAGGATTTGTTGCTGAGCAGTCCGCCCAGCCCTACGCAGGTCGTCGTTGGGGGCATGCAGGCGTCTTGCTTCTTCCTCTTGTTGTTCTCACAGTCGGCAGGCCTCCTCCTCTTGCTGCTCGCGTAGTTGGCGTGATTCCTGAGTAGGAGTAGAGCCTTTGGATGCCATGAAAATTTCTTGTGGCAGAGAGAAGCTTGCCGAGCTGCTGTCCGACTGGGAGTCGGAGTCCGACTGAGAGTCGAAGTCGGAGTAGTTGATGGGGGTGATTACAACTCCAACCTCCCTAGATCTGATCTCAAGCGGCTCTAGGCCGTATCCGAGTCGAACTCCAGGGGATTGGGTTTGCCGCATCGGATGTTGATTGAAGGTATCCACGGTGTTGCCGAGTCCGTATGGGAGATTGATGATCTCTTCCCTTCTTAGCTCGATCTTGGCTGGCTCAAGGCCGAGTTTGAGTCGGACACCGAAGGAAAAAGTTGTCCTGAGACCTAGACACGATGAAGATTGCTGCAGCAAGTCGACGAGGCTTGCTGCAGTGTCATGTGGGCCGACTAGCGCGGAGTCGGCCGGTTCCCTGGCAGATCAGATCGAGTCCGAGTCGGCCGAGGTGAGGTCACTGAATTCATCGGCGATGAAGTCGAGGTTGCCGAACGTGATCGTGTCTCCGGGGGAGAACTTGCTGCCGTCGACTCTGGTTGTTAGATCCATCGAGCTTGTTGATGTTGATCTCATCGAAGCCCCTACCTGGCGTGCCAACTGTTGATGTTTTACACCAGCAATATGATTATAGTGCTACTCGATGGATTGCAAAGGAACACAAGGAAGTTTATACTGGTTCAGGCCCTCGATGTGAGGTAATACCCTACGTCCAGTTGTGGTGGTATTCCTTTGAGATTTTTGTCGATCAATGATCTTCTGCCCTCAGGGGGCGCCCTGCCTCCCCTTATATACCAGGGGACAGGGGTACAAGGTAGGAATCCCAGCCGGATAGGGCCAAGGGATTTCATTCTTAGAGATACATCTTGCCCGACTAGGACTGTATACTCCTTTTTGTATAAGGCAAAATCTACCGGGTGCTACTATATCTCTAATTACATGTCTCGGCCCATCCTCTATCCGAATGGCCCATATGCTTGTGATGAGGTACCCGGGGCACATGGCCTCCACACTTTGTTTAGATCTATAAAGTCGACGCATATCCTTCACTTGCCATTCTACTTTTTTGACCAACATCGAGTTCGCCAGCCCCTCAGGCTGCTCCACCTCGCGGATGACGTTGGCCTGGATTAGCTTGCTGACCTCTGCCTTGGCCGCCTCCTGGCGGTCAATTGACATCTTGCATAGTTTTTGCTTTCTTGGTTTGATGGCGGGCTTGACGGCAACATGATGTTCGGCTGTGGCTCACGCCCAATAAATCATCCGGGCCCCAGGCGAAGACGTCCAAGTTCAGCTTGATGACTTCTAGGATCTTGGCTGCTAGCACTTCATCGACATCCCCACCGATGGAAATGACTTTCGATGGGTCAGCAGGATCGATCGGGATCTTTTCAACTTTGCCCTAGGGCGATGGCTTGTGCAAGCCGTAGCCCCTCACCATCCCCTCCCGCTCGTCTTGCATGTTGTGTATTTCACGCACGTTCTTCGCTACTTGCCTGGCGGCCCTTGCCAATGGCTGGTTGCCGTGAATTGTGATCACACCTTTCGGCCCCGGCATCTTTAGCCGCAGGTAGTTGTGATGCGCCATGGCTTAAAACTTGTTGAACGTGGAGCAGCCAAGAATGGCATTGTACTGGTACGGGATGTCCACAATGTCGAAGACTATCTGTTCGGTCCGGGCGTTGCCGTCCTCACCGTGAATGATACTTGGAGCTGTACTTGTCCCAGCGCACGAACAGAATTTCCACCGAAGCCTTGCAACGGGATTGCGGCCGGAGCAAGTGCTGTCTCTAGAATTCCCATTCGCTGGAAAGCATCGGTGAAGATAATGTTGGCCGAGCTTCCTCCGTCCACCAGGATACGTCGCACCTCGCACCCAGCTATATCGGTGAATATGATGATGGGGTCTTGATGGGGAAGGAAAATGCCTTCGTCATCATCTGGGCCGAAGGTAGTTGAAGTTGAGGCAAAAGGGGGCGGCTTGGTCTGGGGCGTTGTGGCGATGTGGTTAACCGCCCTCTCGTGCGCCTTCTTCTGCCTCTTCGAGTCCAAGCCTTCTAAGGACACCCCTATGATCGTAGAGATCACCCTTCGCTGCCCATCCTGAGGTGCTTCTATTTGAAGTAGCCTGTTTCCTTCAGACTAGTCTGCGGCTTCACCTGGGGCGGTCTCTTGTCGAGGATGGCCCTAGTCCCCTCGCCCAGCGGTTGTTAGTGATATGCCCTAGAGGCAACATGGAGATGTTATATATATCACATCATGTTTATAATATGTATTAATTTGTTCCTTGAAATAGACATTATCATTATTGATCAATGAATACGTGACTTATTCATGAGACTCTTAACGTCAAATGTTGCTATTTCTAAGTGATCCCTGATCATATATCATATGAGGAACAAATATGATTCTAACATCAGCATATGTATTGATTGATGATCATGTCTCATGGATCATGGTATGGAGATACCAAATCGATAATATGGACATATGTTAGTGAACATATGTTGGATAGACCCGCCATGAGATACTGCAGAGATTTCATGTGTCATCAATTAGTCTCAAGTAGTGTTTATGTAGAGTCCTTAGACTTGAGATCATCATGGTTTCCAACATATGTAGTAGCTTATTTTGGGACTACTAAACACTACTCCATAACAGGGTAGTCATAAAATAGTCTTCGGGTTTGCTATGAGAAACATGTAGTGGGATGTGGAATGATTAAGATAGAATTTTGCCCCTCCTTACGGGAGAGATATCTCTGGGCTCCTCGATGTAATGGATTATGGAAGTGCATGGCTATGCTAGGGTGATTGAGGTGTCAATCACAAGTTTGTAATCCATCACAAGATCAAGAGAGTGATTGAGCTATTAAGAGGATGACACAAATCTCGCCTTGAGCTCAATCGATATCGTGAGGCAAAGGGATTTGTACATGAGGACATTACAGGTTCAGCCGAATGATCTTTATGTATATTTTGGGGCTAATATGCCTTGCTAGAGGCTGCTATTATCAGGGTGACCAGAAAGGCGTTTTCGGGTCATGACAAAATATACGTGAACCATACAGAACGTCACACGCTTAATGGGTTGGAACACTTGTTCGAATATGATTCGAATATGGGCTCGATTCGGATAGAGATCCGAGTAGACTCTTATTGGGGCTCGGTCCACGAGGCCCAAGTGAGGAGGTCTATATATAGGAGGCAAGGGGCCAAGGAGATTCACGTTTTTCGGTTGACCTCGAGCCAAACCCTAGCCGCCACCTCCCAAGCCAAACCCTAGCCACTCATGAGTGCTAGTACACTCGCAATCGACGTTCCAGCCCCGGACGTGTGGGTATCGGTGGAGGTGCTGCTCGTTGCGGCGTTGATCGGCATCGACGCTGATTAGATCTGCTCGTGGTGTGGTTGATCACGGTTTGTTAACGGAGATCGACTACTTCCACTACTACTCGACAGCGCATGGATTGGACGGCTTCTCCAACCCTTCTCCCCGCTGCACTGTGCATCTAAGTGGTAACGATTTCATGATCCCTCTCTCGCATGATGTCCTGTGTGCGCAGTAGAAAAGTTTTGTTTTGCTATCGTAGCCTATGCGATACTCCTTCAGCGCTCCCGAAAGTGGCACTAGAATTTTCTTCACTACTCGGTGGTATGTGAAGCTTAGGTGATGCGGTGGAAAGGCCACAGAACTTGTCCTGTCTTCCCTCTTTGGCTTCTTTTTCACCGGTCCACCTTGCGAGCTTTTGAAGTTTTGCCAAAGGGTGTTCAACTCTTTGACAGTCATGACTTGTTTGCCCTTTTCGTCCTGGAATTTCTTCCAAGCCGACTACGGGCATTGCGAAGACATCGGTTTGGTCTGCACCGCGCCCGCCAAGTCTTGAGCACCTTCCTGGTTGAGTTCAGCTTGGATCTCATTCCTTCTTTTGGTGTCCTCTTCACCCCTTGCGTAGCCATCAATGATGTGAAATAGCTCATCCACCTTTTTGGCTGCTTTCTTGTTATCCTTTCGGTGAGGGCGCTTGTGAGAAGACCGGTCAAGGCGGCATTGATGACCGAAGGCATTTCGTTTATATCTGCAGTTGGCATCTCGCTTGAGAGAATCTTCGGATGTGCTTGCGGATGGATTCTCCTGGCTTTTGCCTAGATAAGCCGAAGAGCTCCAGCTGGGGTCTCATGGCTTCCTGGTAGGTGCCACGAAAGTTGGTGATTGAAGACATTTCGCGCAGCTGCTCCCAAGAGTATTGCTGCATAAAACCCGGTAGCAAGTTGAAGTACGACGACCGACGACGAAAGAGCCATTCCAACGTGAGGGTGTATTCACCTTCGCTTGGTGTTCTCATCACCATGGGCCGCTTCGATCACTGACTCGTAGACGAAAAAGAACTCTCTGGGGTCCAAATCAGCCCCCACGTATTTGGGCAATCAAAGGGTTCTTGAATTGGTGGTGGGATTTGGTGGCTTCGTGGTGAAGCCCTAGGTGAGCTCATCGCGGTGACTTAGGGCTTATCAGTCGCTGCGTGGCATGCAGCAAAAGGCGCCGGTGAAGGAGTGATGCTGAGTCGGTAAGGACCTCGAAGAATTGGCGGCCCCCAAGCTGAGGAAGACGCGGAAACCATGAAGAGTGCGCCGGGCGCCCAACCGTGGGGGCCGGGTGATGATGCATGACGGCAGGAGGCCGCCCATCCCCCTGCGGGAGGGGTGGCTTCGTTTACGGGCCGGTGGCGAGAGAGAACTATGCCTTGCCCCCCGGCGCCCAGCTGCTGAAGTAGAGCTTGCAGCTGCGCTTGGATGGACGGCATCAGCCTAGCTACCGAAGGTGGTTGGGGAGGCTGCTACACTGGTGTAGATTGCACTAAGCTTGGGGCCGGCGAAGGAGCTGCCACCAGAACCGTTGGCCGCGGTGCCATCACAGGGCGCTTGGTGCTGGACAAAGGCGGTCACAGTCGGCTACTAGATCACGAAGGTGTTGTGGGCCGGAGGCCACAGGACGGGCCGGGAGAGGAGGGAGGAAGAGAGTCGGGTAGAGGTTGCGCCTAGAGTGTGAACACCTGGGTGGATGAGGCTGGAGCTTGATGGAGTTTGAAGGCCTGGGTAGACGAGGCAAGAGCTTGGTGGAGTCTGAAGGCTTGAGTCCTACATCTGGTGAGGCATGTCTTGTAGCCTCTGGACACTCTCCTTCATGGCCTCATATTCTGCCCTCGGCACTGCCACAGTGTCTTCGTTTCCACTCGGTGTGACCATGGGAGTCGGAGGCGCTCCCTCTTTGACCTGCTCCTCCTGTGCTTCGACCTGTGGGTCTTTGGGTTGATCGACTTTGGCATCCTCCGTATCGGCATGGGAAAAGCTGCTCGCCGCCTCATCGACTTCCTCTTTGGAGCATCTTGTCTTCGGCTTCTTCACCTGGGGAAGGGTTCCCCACGGACAGCGCTAACTGTTGTCGAAGAACAACAGTGGGAATTGAGAGTGGACTGTAGTAGTAAATCCTTTATATTGATCTCAAAAATCCTGCCATTAGAGTGGTCTAAGTGCCTATTTATAGGTCTAGGAGCACAACTACAGGCTCTAGGGTTTCATTTACAGGTAGTATACATCATAGCCCCTTGATAGGGACAGCTACAGGGGTAGTTTCGTTTTTTCTAGACTGTAGGCTCCCTTGATGGGCTATTTGGCCGTCACACGGGCTGGTGAGGCCTTTATCTGGGCCCTTCGGCCTTTTCGGCCGTCTCTCCTTAGTCGGGACGGCTGCCACAAGGTTTTGCCTTCGAGGCCGCCTCTTCGGCCTACCTAGGGCCTTCGCCCACGGCCCTTTGTCTTCCCTGAGCATACTACGACCTTCATCTTCGAGCTAGGCCTTTCGCCTTCATGCCTTCAGTCTTTGGCTTCCAAAGGGGCTTTGCTAGGTGGCTTCGGTCTTGAGACTTCCGAAAGGGGGATGGTCTGAAGGGGTTGTCACCTGCTTCCAACAACCTTAAGTCTAAAATGTCCTTCTAATGCATTTCTAGAAATTTTAAAAGTTGAAACAAGCCTACAACCATTTTAAAAATCACATAGATGAACTCATTTTGGCCTGTGGGAATTTTGTTGGATTCCCCTTGCCTCAAAATACTTAAATAAATTTTACTGGAATTTTTAGAGCATCCTAACTAATTTTAATCTCACAAAAACACCTGTCATTGTTTTATAAATCCAGAAATTAAAATTAAAATCCTTTTTCTCTTCTATCCCTCGGGTTGGGCTGGCCCGGCCTACTCTGGCCTCTCCCTCTCCCTAGCCTAGTTGGCCCTTGCGCCCGTGCCCCCCCACTAACGAGTTAGACCCACTCATCAGTCATCCCCTACCTCCTGCCCGGCCTCTCTCTCTCCTAGCTGAGGACTCCTCCCCTTCCTCCGCTCGCTTCCATCAATCCTCTTGGCCGTTGCCCAAATTGATTGAGGGTTTTACTCTCCTTAATCCCCTCTTGATTTCACGTCAAAAACCCTGGAGAATCTCAGTCTAAATCGCCCAAAATGGCCGGCCGTCTCTTCCCCGGTGAGCCCGCCGCCTTTAACTCCAGCCGTCAGCCTCCTCGGCGCCATTCCCCTTGCCCAATCAGCTATAAAATGAAGCCCCTCGTTGCCGGCGAGCCCCGCCGCCCGTGTGCTCACACTGTCATCCTCGCCGTCACGCGTGGCGTTGGCGTGGTGCCCACATCGGTCCGCCCGGGCCACGTGTTGCCCATGTGGCCACCCGCCGCGCGCACCATGGGGGCCTGCCTGTCGGCCTCGCCCGAGACCGATAGATGGGACCCACCTGTCGGCGCTGCACCCCCCTCTCTCTCTCTCTCTCGGCTGCTGACACAATAAACCCCATTTGCTATAAAATATTTCAAGAAATTGGAAATATTCACTTCAATTTCTCCTAAAATTTGAGCGGCCATATCTTGGTTGTTTTGAACTCCGAATTGACCCGTTCAAGTCTCTAAATTTTCCTTAAAATGTCAAGAACCCATTTATGCACTTTGTTTCTGCTGTGTAGACGTTGTATTTATCTTTTGGCCCTTGTTTGCGTTTGGTCGTGTAGACGTTGCCAATTCAGACGATCCGCAGTTCCTCGTGGTTGATAGTGAAGGCGCTGTGTTCGAGCAACGCAAGTCATACCATCCCTCAACTATATTTTGTACCTATTATTATGAAAATTTATGTTTATTTATGTTGATGTTTTTTATCGGCAATAATAATATGGGGCTACTCATGAGACCTAAACTTGATGGATTGCAAAGGAACACGAAACAATTTATACTAGTTCAGGCCCTCGAGGTGAGGTAATACCTTACATCCAATTGTTGTGTATTGCCTTTGAGGTTTCTCTGGTGAGATTGTTCTTGTGGAGGCCATGGGCTCCAGGTACCTCATGACAAGCATATGGGCCTCTCGGACAGAGGATGGGCCTAGCCTTGTAATTAGAGATATGATAGGACCCGGCAGACTTTGCCTTGTACGATAAGGAATATACAGTCCTAGTCAGGTAGGTTATATCTCTAAGAGGAGATCCCTTGGCCGTAATCCAGCTGTGACTCCTACCTTGTACACCTGTCCCCCAGTATATAAGGGGAGGCAGGGCGCCCCCTAAGGGCATACAGAGATTCACCAGAATCATACTTCCTCAAAGGAATACACCACAATTGGACTAGGGTATTACCTCACATCGAGGGCCTGAACCAGTATAAACCTCTTTCGTGTTCCTTTGCAATCCACCGAGTTTCCATCCGCCGAGTAGCCCTATAATCATATTGCTGGTGTAAAACATCGACAGTTGGTGTGCTAGGTAGGGGCTTCGGCGAGATCTACATCTACAAGCTCGATGGATCCAGCAATCGGAGTCAACGGCGGTAAATTCTCCCCCAGAGATACAATCTCATTGGGAAGCCTCAACTTCGTCACCGACATGTTTGGCAATCTCACCTTGGCCGACGTAGACCTGATCCAACCAGCCGAGGAACCAGCCCACTCTGCGCCAGTTGGCCCACAAGACGCTGCAGCCACCTCCATCGATTTGCTGCAACGATCAACCACTTGTCCGGGTCTCGGGACAACTCTCTCCTTCGGCGTCTGACTCGCGCTTGGCCTTGAGCCAGCACGGGTCGGGCTAGGAAGGGAAGAGATCGTCAACTTCTCGTGCAGACTCGGCGATGCCGCGAATCTACATCACACGCGGCAAACCCGATCTCCTATGCTTCAGTTTGGACATGGCCTAGAGCCATTCTAGATTGGATCTAGGGAGGTCGGAGTTGTTCTTACTCTGATCAACTACTCGGATTCCGACTCCAAGTCAGACAACAGTTCGGACACCAGTCTGGCGAGTTTCCTTCTGCCCCGAGAGATTTTCGTGGTTTCAACACCTCCATCGGAGGTGCGCCGACTACAAGAGGAGCAACAAGAGGAGGCACATTGACTACGGCAACAGGAGGAGGCCGGTCGCGAGGCTCGCAATGACGAGCTACGCAGGGCTGGGCGAACTGCTCAGCAACAAATCCTCCAAACCAAAGTCGGCAAACACGACGTCTTCGTCACACCACAACAGAACGTCGTGGTTGCCGCAACTTTGCTGGACACACTCCAGCTCGGGCTTGATCACCAGGCCACCCCGACTATTGCCAAGATCAAGGTGATGATTACAGCTGCTGCCTATCAGCAGCACCAGCAGTCGGGTGACACACTCATACTGACCAACCGGTCGTGTTCTCCCACGGCAGGCTCGTCTACATCAGCACGACACCGGGCGGCCAGCTCAAGTCAGCTGCATGTGGAGTCACGGCAAACATCCCTCGGCCACCCTAACAACAGCAATCGGCGGCGTCCCCAGTACGATCACAGCGACAATCAAGATCTCCGAGGATGTCTACAACGTGACCTCTGCCACAGCATCAATGCCCGACGCCGCGAACGCGAAGAGCACAAGCACCGTCGATTGGAGGATGAGAACGAGCGTTTCGGTCTCCACCACGAGCGATTTAACCATCGCGGCAGGAGCCGGAGCCCTCATGAAGATGAAGGCGTACCCGCTTTCACTCAGGAACTACAAGACATCGACTGGCTGTCAGGCTTCAAGCCTACGGGAGTCGAGAAATATGACAGCAAAAATAATCCCGAGTCCTGGCTCACCGTATACACCCTAGCGATCCGAGCTGCTGGAGGTGACCACAAAGCCATGGCTAACTACCTCCCGGTTGCCCTGGCCGACTTAGTGAGGACATGGCTAACAGGGCTCTCGAGGCGATCAATCAACTCCTAGGGGGAACTCCGGGAATGCTTTATAGTCAACTTCCAGGGGACTTACGAGTGGCCGTCTTCCGAGCATGATCTCTACCAGCTGCACCAGAGGAAGAACGAGTCCCTTTGTGAGTTCATCAAAAGGTTCTCCGAGAAGCGCAATTCCATCCCTATGATCAAGGATGAGGTCGTCATCGCTGCCTTCCGCAAGGAAGTCAAGGATGCCCTGTTCATCGTGAAGTTCACTCGGAAGCCACCAGCCTCTATTCGGGCTCTCTTCGATATGGCGAATAAATACGCCGACTCAGCTAAAGCAGTCACAGAAGCCCTCAACAAGAAGAAAGAGCCCCGGCAAAAGGACCAGAAGGCCAAAGCCAACAACTAGCCATCACAGAACAAGTCTGGTAGCCGCAAGCGGAAGTCAGACAACGAGGTGGCCAACATGGAGTGAACTCGGTCGCAGCCCCGAAGGAACAACGACTACCAGAAAGTTATGAACGGGCCTTGCCCCTTCGACCCCAAGGGCAAGCACGCGGCCAAAGACTGCTTCATGCTTAAGAAGTTTGCTTCTGAGCAGGCTTCATCATCTGGCACCGACAAGGACAAAGAAAAGCCAGATTCGGGCCTGGCCGACGATTTTCAGGATCCCCAGGCCAAGCTCAACCACATCTTCGGAGGGCCGTCTACGTATGAGTCCAAGCGGAAGCAGAAGCTAACAGCACGCGATGTCAACGCAATCTCTACAGCAGACGCCCCCCAGTACTAGCGCTGGTCAGAGATGTCCATCACATTCATCCGCGCGGATCATCCAGATCGGGTTTCACACCCGGGACGATATCCACTCATCCTGGACCCGGTCGTCAAAAATATCAAGCTGAAGAAGGTCCTCATAGATGGAGGCAGTGCGCTTAACATTCTGTTTGCCAAGACTCCGGATGAGATGAAGATTCCTTGTTTAGAACTGCGACCGAGTACGGTGCCCTTCCATGGGATAATTCTCGGCCTGTCTTCAACCCCCCTCGGACAGATAACATTGCCGGTCACCTTCGACATGTGGGACAACTTCTGCACAGAAAACATCTGCTTCGAGGTCGCCAACTTCGAGACCGTGTACCACGCAATACTCAGACGACCGGCGCTTGCCAAATTCATGGCGATACCACACTATACCTACATGGTACTCAAGATGCCTGGGCCAGCTAGGGTCCTCTCCCTCTGCAGCGACGTCAACCAAGCCTTCACCTGCAATAAGAAGAGCTATGAGTTGGCTCAATCTCAAGAGGCGGCAGTCGAACGCAATAGAATTCGGCAAGCCGTCACAACTGAAGTCAAGGACAACCAAGTTCTGGCGAAAAAAGCAGCAAAGTCGGGAATTTCAACGAACTCTGACACGAAGAAGATCCCCCTAGACCCTTCCGACCCCTCCAAGACTACTCTAGTTGGGACCGAACTCGACCCCAAATAGGAAGACGCGCTCGTCACCTTCCTCCAAGCCAACAAGGATATCTTCGCACGGAAACCATTTGACATGCCGGGCATACCAAGGGAGGTGATCGAGCATGCCCTCAATGTCAAGACAGACGCCAAGTCAGTCAAGCAACGTCTACGGCGCTTCGCACAGGACCGGAAAGATGCTATTCGGGAGGAGATAACCAAGCTCCTCGCAGCTGGGTTCATCAAAGAGGTCTATCACCCGGACTGGCTGGCAAACCCAGTTCTGGTCCGGAAGAAAAACAGTAAATGGCACATGTGCGTCGACTACACCGATCTCAACAAGGAGTGCCCCAAGGATCCATTTGGTCTACCAAGAATAGATCAGGTGGTGGATTCAACCGCAGGGTGCGAACTTCTCAGTTTTGTCGACTGTTACTCGGGATACCATCAAATGAGCTTGAAGGAGGAGGATTGCTTAAAGACATCTTTCATCACGCTGTTTGGCGCATACGGCTACATCACCATGCCTGTGGGTGCCATGGGCCCCGGGTACCTCAAGACAAGCTTATGGGGCACTCGGATAGAGGATGGGCCTAGCCTTGTAATTAGGGATATAGCCACACTCGGCAGACTTTGCCTTGTACGATAAGGGAAACACAGTCCTAGTTGGGTGCATTATATCTCTAAGAGGAGATCCCTTGGCCGTAATCCGGTTGGGATTCCTACCTTGTAACCCTGTCCCCCAATATATAAGGGGAGGAAGGGCGCCCCCTGAGGGCAGGTTGAGTTGGTTCATCAAAATCGCACCATAATTCCTCAAAGGAATACACCCCAGACTGCACATAGGGTATTACCTCACATCGAGGGCTTGAACCAGTATAAAATCCCTCTATGTTCCTTTGCAATCCACCGAGTTTTCATCCGCCGAGTAGCCCCAAATTTATATTGCCGGTGTAATACATCGACAGTTGGCGCGCCAGGTAGGGGCTTTGGCGCGATCTACATCCACAAGCTCGATGGATCCAGCAACCGGAGTCGACGGTGGCAAACTCTCCCCCGGAGATACAATTGCATTTGGAAGCCTTGACTTCATCGCCGACCAGAACGGCAATCTCACCTTGGCCGACTCGGACTTGATCCGATCTGCTAGGGAACCGGCCGACTCCGCGCCAGTCGATCCACACGACGCTGCAGCAACCCTCATCGACTTGTTGCGGCAATCTTCATCTTGTCCGGGTCTCGAGACAACTCTTTCCTTCGGTGTTCGACTTGGACTCGGCCTTGAGCCGGCCAAGATCGAGCTAAGAAGGGAAGAGATTGTCAATCTCCCGTACAGACTCGGCAACGCAAGGATATCTTCAGACAACATCTGACGCGGCAAACCCAATCCTCTGGAGTTCGACTCAGATACGGCCCAGAGCCGCTCGAGATTGGATCTAGGGAGGTCGGAGTTATAATCACCCCCATCAACTATTCCGACTACGACTCTCAGTCGGACTACGACTCTCAGTCAGATTCCGACTCTAAGTCGGACAATAGTTTGGCAAGCTTCTCCCCGCCACGAGAAATCTTCATGGCATCCAAAGGCTCTACTCCTACTCAGGAATCACGTCGACTACACGAGCAGCAAGAGGAGGATGCATGCCGACTGCGAGAGCAACAAGAGGAAGAAGCAAGACGCCGGCACGACGATCTACGCAGGGCCAGGCGGACTGTACAGCAACAAATCATCCAAACCCGAGTCAGCGACCACGACATCTTTATTACTCCTCAACAGGACATCGTGGCCGTTGCGACTCTACTAGATACACTCCAGTTCGGGCCTGATCACCAGGCCACCCCGACGATCACAAGGATAAAAGCCATGCTTACCGCTGCTGCATGTCAGCACTACCAACAGTCGGGTGATACCCTCATACCGACCAACCGGTCAACATCCCCAATGGCAGTCTCATCTACCTCAAAGCGATGCCGAGCGGCTAGCTCCAGTCAGCCGCATATGGAGGCACGTCAGGCATCACTCGGCAACCCCAACGACAACCGGCGACGTCAAAGCAACCATCGGGACGATCAAGACCTCCAAGACCGACTATGGCGTGACCTTCGGCAAGACATCATCGCTCGGTGCCGTGAACGAGAAGAAGATAAGCAACACCAACTGGAAGACAAGAACAAGCATTTCGGCCTCCACCACGAGCGGTTTCGCCGCCATATTTGGAGTCGGAGCCCTCATGAAGACGAAGGTATACCCAGGAGCTACAACAGGTCGACTGGCTGTCGGGTTTGAAGCCTACAGGCATCGACAAATATGACGGCAAGACAAATCCTGGCTCACGGTTTACACTCTGGCGATCCGAGCAGCTAGAGGAAATCACAAAGTCATGGCTAACTACCTCCCAGTCGCTTTAGCCGACTCAGCGAGGACATGGCTAACAGGACTTCCCAAGCAATCAATCGGCTCCTGGGGAGAACTCCGGGAACGCCTCATCGCCAACTTCCAAGGAACATACGAGAGGCCATCTTCTGAGTACGACCTGTATCAGTTACATCAAAGGAAGAATGAGTCTCTTCATGACTTCATCAAGAGGTTCTCTGAGAAGAAGAATTCAATCCCAATGATCAAGGATGAGGTCGTCATCGCCGCCTTTCAAAAAGGAGTCAAAAACACCTCGTTCATTGACAAATACACGCGGAAGCCTCCTAACTTTGTCAAGACTTTATTCGACATGGCGAACAAGTACGCCAACTCGGCTAATGCTGTGGCTGAGGCCCTCGATGACAAGAAGGCACCCTGACAAAAGATGTGGAAGGGCACCGACGATGCAGTCCCGACTAAAACTGGGAATCGCAAACACAAGTCAGATGACTTCATCGTGGCAGTTGGTCACAACCGGAGATTATCAAAACAACAAGTGACATGTTTGGGGGACTCGCAAGCTCAACTTTAAGGATGGCATCCCCACTCCCAAATATCGAACAGCTAAGTCGCTTTTTGATTTCTGCACTTGGCCTCGCCAATGCCGCAGCCACTTACACCTAATAGGTGTACAAGCTGCACTTTTTTTCTGTTTTTTCTCTTAAATGATTGCAAAAGTACTCGAGCAGCATAAATCCTGATCCGTGAAACTTTGCTCCATGAAAGACGAACTCAAGTCACCCAAAACGCGTGTCTGGGAAAGAGCCATGAGCCAACTCCCGACACTAGGGGGCTGTGACTAGTCGGGCAGAGTGTTTAAACATAAGAGGTCAACTACTCAGGGAAATTAATATCAATAAGAGGAAGAACACGTATTTACATATATTGTAAAATACATTTCATTCGGGTGATTGTTTTCATCATCAGATGCTACTCATCCGATATGTTTATAATGCAGGGCCGGCTCCAAATACACGTGACAGGAACTCAGGGCTACGAGCCTATCTCCTACGCTCAGGCACTGGATAAATCTGCCAAGATATGCTCGGAATGTTCCATGAGGGCTATTAACCGGGCACTTGCGCCAGTCGGGACGCCATCTTCCCCGGCTACGCTCCATGTGAGCTAACAACCGATCTCCGGCGCTAGTCGGGGGTCGTATACCACTCGGCTGGGTGAGGTACGCCCCATGAGGGTCGCTAGCCGAATCCTACGCTAATGCTAGGTTCGGGTACCTTATTCGGTCACAACTCGGTTGGGTAAGGTATGCCCCATGAGGGTCGCCAGCTGAATCCTATGCAAATGCAAGGTTCGGGTACCTTATTCGGCTAACAACCGATCTCCGGCTCCAGTCAGGGCTCGTGTACAACTCCGCTGAGTTGGGTACGCCCCATGAGGGTCGCTAGCCGAATCCTATGCTAATGCAAGGTTCGGGTACCTTATTCGGCTAATATAATCGACCTCCGGCGCCAGTCGGGGCTTGTGTACTACTCGGCTAAGTAGGGTACACCCCATGAGGGTCGCTAGCCGAATCCTATGCTAATGCTAGGTTCAGGTACCTTATTTGGTCACAACTCTGTTGGATAGGGTATGCCCCATGAGGGTCGCCAGCCGAACCCTCTGCTAATGCAAGGTTCGGGTACCTTGTTTGGCTTTACCCAAGTCAGAGAAGACTTACATCGTCAAAGCGCATCCTGGGTTCTCATGCACCATGTCACACCTGAGGAGGGCAAGCAGATCCTGCAATATACCTACTTAGGCTTATGTGGCAACCAGGTTGCATCCAGAACATAAGTCGAAAAGGCTTGGAAATAAGGATTTCTCTGGCTGATTGCGGTTACCGACACCAAAAAACTCATCCTGACATGCGATGGATGATACTTCTATAGAGCTATGCTGGGTAGGTCGGTTCAGGCCGGCTTATTTGGTAGCAGCCACCAAGATATGAGTTCCTACAGTAGCATGCTCCATGTGGGCCGCCCGCAGGCTGAGTTGAAATTATAGCACTGGTGCTACCAACAGGAGCCGATGAGGTAAACAGATATGCTTCATGAGAGCCTTATTGCTAAACATATATGTTTGGGTATCTGTTTTATCCACCAGGTCTCGAGGATATATTCTTACAAGGATCACAAGCTGGTCTTCATTAAAATTGGGGATGCAGGTATCTTTCTCGAGTACACCTGACCACGCCGTGGATTTTTTTTCATAAAGTGGTACTCGGCCTACATGCGTGGCCATCAGTTGCCATGAGCAACATTATTCCCGCTGACATGATGCGGAGGAGTCTAACTTTCGAGTAGTACACTACTCGGGAGAGACTATAAATTTCTCATCCCCACCGAAATGACGCGGAGGAGTCTAACTTCTGGGTGGGACGCCACTCGGGAAAGACTATAAACCCGTCTTTCCAGCTGACATGACGCTGAAGAGTCCCATATACGAGTAGTATCCTACTTGGCAAGACTATAAATACCCATTCCGACTGACATGAAGTCGAAGAGTCCTACATACGAGTAGTTCCCTGCTCGGTAAGACTATAAATCATATTCCGGTTGATATGACACCGAAGAGTCTCATATACCAGTAGTAATCTACTCGGGAAAGACTTCCAAGTTAAAGATCTTTGGCTTTATGTTTAATTGTCTTCGCAATTAAGCACAAAGTCGGGGGCTACACCTAATAGGTGCACCTATTCAGCGTACACTATTCATATATCTACATGAAGCCCTTCATAGCCTCGCTGCCAGCTGACATGAAGCAGGACTCGGGAAGAAGACTCACTCGGACAAAGAGTACTCGGGAGCAATGCACTCGGGAAGACTTCACCGTGGAGGATGAGTACTTGGCATCAGCTGTGACTCAACTATGAAGGTCTCAGGGGCTACTGTGGGTGCCATGGGCCCCGGGTACCTCATGACAAGCATATGGGCCACTCGGATAGAGTATGGGCCTAGCCTTGTAATTAGGGATATAGCCACACTCGGTAGACTTTGCCTTGTACGATAAGGAAAACACAGTCCTAGTTGGGTGTGTTATATCTCTAAGAGGAGATCCCTTGGCCGTAATCCAGTTGGGACTCCTACCTTGTAACCCTGTCCCCCAGTATATAAGGGGAGGTAGGGCGCCCCCTGAGGGCAGGTTGAGTTGGATCATCTGAATCGCCACCATAATTCCTCAAAGGAATATACCCCAAACTGGACATAGGGTATTACCTCACATCGAGGGCCTGAACCAGTATAAAATCCCTCTGTGTTTCTTTGCAATCCACCGAGTTTCCATCCGCCGAGTAGACCCATATTTATATTGCCGGTGTAAAACATCGACAATGCCGTTTGGTTTGAAAAACACTGGAGCAACGTATCAACGAGCAATTCAGCGGTGTCTACACACTCAGATCGGGTGCAACATGGAAGCCTACGTCGACGACGTGGTGATCAAGACCAAGTCCAAAGAAGACCTCATCGCCGACCTGGAAGAAACCTTCCAAAATCTTCGAAGATTCAAGATGAAGTTGAATCCGAAAAAGTGCGCCTTTGGTGTGCCATCCGGCAAGTTACTCGGCTTCATTGTATCGCATCACGGCATCGAGGCCAACCCGGAGAAAGTCAATGCAATCATGAACATGGCACCCCCGACTAGCTAGAAGGATGTCCAGAAGCTGACAAGTTGCATGGCGGCACTTAGCCGATTTATTTCCCAACTAGGCGAACGGGGCATACCCTTTTTCAAGCTAATGAAGAAAGCAGACAACTTCCAATGGACTCCCGAAGCCCAGCAGGCCTTCGAAGACTTCAAGAAATTTCTCACATGACCACCCGTGTTGGCGTCACCTTTGCCCCAAGAGCCATTAATGCTATATTTGGCGGCAACCACTCAGGTAGTCAGCATGGTGTTGGTGGTCGAGCGATCCGAACTGGGTCACATACAGAAGATTCAACGGCCAGTCTACTTCATCAACGAGGTCCTTGCCGACTCCAAGATGAGATATCCGCAGGTCCAGAAGCTGCTCTACGGCCTACTTATTACTATCCAGAAGCTGGTGCACTATTTCCAATCGCATCAAGTCACGGTGGTCACATCGTATCCACTCGAGGACGTCTTACATAACCGCGAGGCCACCGGCCGAATCGCTAAATGGGCGCTCGAGTTGATGGCGTTCAACATCACCTTTCAGTCACGGACAACAATCAAATCACAAGCTCTAGCCGACTTCGTGGCCGAGTGGACAGAAGTTCAGATACCCACATCAATAACGAAGATAGAGTATTGGACAATGTACTTCGACGGTTCTCTAAGGATCAGCGGCGCTAGGGCCAGCGTTGTACTAACGTCCCCCACTGGCGAAAAACTCAAGTACGTTCTCTAGATCCACTTCCCGGCTTCCCACAATGTCGCCGAGTACGAGGCACTCATCCACGGGCTCCGCATTGCTATATCACTCGGCATCCGCCGACTGGTTGTGCGAGGAGACTCTCAACTCGTGGTGAACCAAGTCATGAAAGACTAGACATGCCTCGATGACACCATGACGGCATACTATCAGGAGGTTCGAAAGCTAGAAAATAAGTTCGACGGGCTAGAAATAACACATGTCCTACGACAATACAATGATGCTGCTGTGGAGGCCATGGGCTCCGGGTACCTCATCACAAGCATATGGGCCACTTGGATAGAGGATGGGCCGAGACTTATAATTAGAGATATAATAGCACCCGGCAGACTTTGCCTTGTACAATAAAGAATATACAGTCCTAGTCGGATAAATTGTATCTCTAAGAGGAGATCTCTTGGCCGTATTCGCTGGACTCCTACCGTGTACCCCTGTCCAGTATATAAGGCAGCAGGGTGCCCCTGAGCAGAATCATTGATCGACACAAATCCTCAAAGGAATACCACCACAACTGGATGTAGGGTATTACCTCACATCGAGGGCCTGAACCAGTATAAAATCTCCCTGTGTTCCATTGTAATCCACCGAGTTTCCATCTACCGGGTAGCCCTATATTCATATTGCCGGTGTAAAACATCGACAGCTGCAGACGAATTGGCAAACATGGGATCCAAGCGAGAAGTGGTCCCGACAGGGATCTTTGTCGAGCACCTTATTAAGCTATCAATCAAGAAGAAACCAGTGCCAGAGCAGTCGGGAGGCGAACCTACCCCGGCAACAGACGAAGTACTAAACATATGTCAAGATTGGCGGACTCCTGTTCTCAAATTCCTCCTGGACGATGAACTCCCAAAAGATCGCAGTCAAGCCGAACAAATCAAACGTCGAAGCAAAAGTTTCCTAATAATCAGAGAAGACTTGTACCGAAGAAGCGCATCCGGTGTCCTCATGCGCTGCATCACCACCGAGGAAGGCAAGCAGATTCTGCTATCGATCCACTCGGGCATATGTGGCAACCACGCCGCATCTAGGACGTTAGTCGGAAAGGCTTACCGGCAAGGATTTTTCTGGCCAACAGCAGAACAGATGCAAAAGACATTGTTCGCACATGTGAGGGTTACCAGTTCTATGCAAGACAAACAAATCTCCCAGCCCAAGAGCTCCAACCATACCAATCTCTTGGCCCTTTGTAGTATGGGGGCTTGACATGGTTTGGCCTTTCAAGAAAGCGCTAGGAGGGTTCACACACTTTGTTCGTCGCAGTGGATAAATTCACGAAGTGGATTGAGACAAAACCCGTTGCTACCATAACAGCGGCACACACAAAGGACTTCATCATGAGTATGTTATACCGATTTGGGTTTCCTAACCGCATCATAACGGACAACGGTACTTAGTTCACGGGTGGTGTCTTTCAAGATTTCTATGACGAATTCGGCATCAAGATCTGTTATGCCTCTGTGGCACATCCGCGGAGCAATGGGCAGGTCGAACGTGCCAATGGCATGGTCTTACAAGGCATCAAGACAAGGATATTCGACCGACTACAACCATACATGGGCCGGTGGGTACAAGAACTCCCATCCGTTCTCTGGTCTTTAAGAACCACGGTTAGTCGGGCAACTGGGCAATCCCCTTTCTCCCTGGTCTATGGTGCCGAGGCCATGCTACCAACCGAGTTAGAGTTCGGCTCTCCGTGAGTCCGGGTTTACTCAGAAGACATCTCAAACAATATTCGATTGGTCGAACTAGATCAGTTGGAAGAAGCAAGGGACATCGCCATAATCCAGTCGGCAAGGTATCTTCAAGGTCTGCGTCGTTACCACAACCGCAATGTCCGTGGCCATGCCTTTTTGGTTGGGGATCTTGTCTTGAGAAAAATACAAACCACCAAAGACAGGCATAAACTATCCTCAATATGGGAAGGGTCGTTCATTATCGCAGAAGTTACACGGCCAGGCGCCTACCGACTGAAGACTGAAGACGGTGCCCTCGTCAGCAACTCATGGAATATAGAGCAGCTACGTCCTTTCTACACCTGAGTTTTATACTTTCCATGTGTACAATTTTTCTCTGACTCACTACGCCGTTTGTTCCAACCGAGTAGTGAGTCAGGGGCTGCATGTATTATATGTGCTTTGTCAATAATATACGAGCCTATTTTGCTTAAGTTATGAAGTTTTGCAATGACTTTGATGTTTGCCCGAGTATAGCTCTCTGCAGTGAACGATTTTATTAACTTCCTATAGACTAACTCGGCGTAGACTATATAGTCGGGTAAAGCTAATGATAACTAAGTCAGAACTTAAAGCTTGGTGGCATTGCACATATATTTACACATGTCCTTACAAAAATTTATATACACCGACTGCATGATGGACTATTCTTACATACCCAGGTCTCAGGTAATCACCTCTGCAGTCCGCCTCACCTGGGCTATCAACTCCAGTGCCTCCTCAGGTGTCGTCTCCTCAGCGAATCCCTCCCCAATGGCTTCAATATCTGCCCTAGGGTAGATTGACTTGGTCATCGCTAGGGTTTGGGCCACACCGACAACAATATGCTTGTCCGAGTACCTCTTCAGGATGCTTGGAGCTTCGTTAAGGCGCGCCTGCACTTGGGAGACCGTGTTGGAGCTGGTTCCCACATAATGAGAATCCATGATATCAAGGAGCCCTTTCACGGACTCAGCAAGGATCTCTCGTGACTCCTTGATAACCTTCATCTCCTCTGCAAAAGCCTGAAACTGGATTCTGGGCATTGGCTCTAGCGGCTACCCGGGTTCATCAACAAGTAAACTTGTTAGGCAAAATTATAGATAGAGTACTTAATGGATTGGTTAAGATCATTATTAGAGTGGAGACTTACTTTCATAGTCGGCCTCCCATTTGGCTTTGGCCTTCTCTAGCTCAGTCTTCTCCTTCTCGAGCTTGGCGTTGGCCTTCTTCGAGTCGGCCTTCTCCTTCTCGAGCTCGGCCTTGGCCCTTTTCAAGTTGGCCATGTCTTTCTCAAGCTCGGCCTTGGCCCTCTCGGCCTCCTTCGGCTTGGCTTCCCCCTCTGTTCGGGTCTTCAACTCGGCTTCGAGGGCTACACATCAGAATAGTCAAGTACTCAGCATTGCAGTCAAGACACAATTGGGCAGTCGGGAAACAACGTGGCTGGAGAAATATACTAAGGGCTCAGTTAGGAAAACGTATTCGGGAGACTTACTTCCAATCTTCTTGGCTTGGTTCCAGTTTTCGTCCCTGAGCTGATTAACGGCTCCCTTCAGCCAAGACTCCCTCTCCTGGCTACACCGCTCCAATTCGCCCTTTAAGGCTTGGAGCTAGTCCAATTGTTGGAGTTGGGGAGCGAGCTAGGTTAGGACCTTGTTCATTTGCTCTAAGCAGTCGACGATCTTCTGCTCAGAATAAAAGCAAAGCAAAGACAGAGCGAAGTGGAGTCAAGCGTCAGAACATTTATGCAAGCAAGACTACCAAGACTCCAATATGGCGAAAGTCATATAGATCCCCCGGGATGCGGCGATCGTGGCTTCTCCACCGCAACTTCGTCGTGCTTGTAACTCTTCGCAGTTCCGTCGGGGGCTACCCAGCGGAATGTCCTCAGGAATTTGTGGGGAGGAGCCTCCAGCCTGGGCAGGTCCAGTCTTTCTGAAGATGATGACAACGACGACGACGACAGGGACGGCGACGGGGTCCTGGCCCCCAACTCGGTAGCTGCTGGGGCTTCAGAGACATGCTCGGGGGCTAGAGCAATAGCTTCGACATTAGCCCCTTGGTCGGCCAGCGTCGGTGGCTCTGTAGTCGGGACGACCTCGGTTTCTACAACTGAGACGGTCACCGGCTCAGCAGGTACGCTCGTGGGCGCTGGCTCGGCTGGGGACGGCTCTACAATAGGAGCAGCCAATGTGGTCTCCTTGTGTTAACACCAAAATTTGGTACGGTTCGTTATCATGTTCGGTTAAGGAAAGAAGCTATATCAGCCGATGGAAGCTAATCCAAAAGAAGTCGAATTCAGGAAGAAATCATGAAGACCACGGCATGGCAGTAAACTATTTTATCTATAAATTAGGTATCTTTAATAATTTTAGGAAAACCTGATCTCGTGTCTGATCAGGGCTTGTTAATTTTCCTTTTATAGTTAGGAAACTCCTGTTTCGTATCCGATCAGGACTGTATCAACTCGGGGTATAAATACGTATGCCTGGGGACCATGTAAACTATCTCTCAAATCAATACAAATTCGGCGCATCGCCACCCTTTTTCGACGGGTTCTTGCTTCTCGAGCCGGGCTGCATCGGTTAGGTCCAAACTCCTGCGAGAGGGTAAGTCTCGTTACCCCGACTACCTTATCGGCTAGGACTTCCTCGGTTAGGTTTGATATTCTAGCTGATCTACGGTAGTCGGCTTACCACGGTGTATCTATTCTGTCTACGGCTGCATCAGTTAAGTTTGATCTCTTAGTCCAAGTAGATATATCACATCACGATTGCATAGGATTTATCGGCTTATCGAGTTTCCTTTATCATCATTAGTTTGTGCTGCATCGGTTAGGTCCGACCTACTAGACTGGTGATAATAAATTTATCCTTGTTGAGCCGATAGGTTTTTATGCGATGTTTTATCGGAGTGTCTAGCCGATAAGTTATCTTTTACTAGATAAAGCCGACTGTATTGTCTTATTTTGATTATCTACATTATCATCGGCTTTCCAGCCGATGCACATGTTCTATTGGCAGTTGGCTGGCTTATTATTTGCTTATATCATCATCGGCTTTGTAGCCGATACACAAGTGCTATTGGCAATAGGCTGGTTTATTATCTGTTTATCATCATCAGTTTTCTAGCCGATGTACAAGTGCTATCGGCAATCGGCTGGAAGGAGTCTGTATCGGCCGATTGGTTCATTGATCTAATATTTTCTATCTCCTTGTCAATTGCAGGGTCAAATTGGCTGGCACGCCTACGAACCTCAAATTTAGGACCTGCACTGGAGCTAAGCAGATCTCCCAGGCCTTCGCGTGTCTAGTGCATCGAACCAGATCATCGGCTCGTTTTTGATGCTGTTAGTGATTTTCGGTGTCAACACCTTGAGATCGATGTTGGCGTGTTTCCTACACAATGAGTCGGATATCAACACACCACCATGCTGAACGGGACTCCCGGAAGGATAAAGTCACATACCTCTTGGAGAATTTGAGCCTGCCCCCAGGAACCCCTAATGTCAGCGGTGGACTGCTGTCGGCTATCGGGCTGGACGGCGAGGCAATCGGCGGCGGCATTTTTGTCCTGGTTGGCCCCGCTCCTGGCATACCCGGCTGGGGCGCTCGGGTACTCGGCGGTGCCATTCTCAGGCTTGATGTTGCTGAGCCCGGCAGCGCTTGACTCGACCTTGTACTCGGCGGCGCTTTTCTTGGGCTCGATGATGCTAAGTCTGACAACGCTGGTCTCGGTCTGGGACTCAGCGGCCTGGGAGCTATGCTAGCGGTGTCTCTTATCTTCAGACTCCCATCCGCAGCACTCGGCCTGATAACCTTCTTCTTGCCCTGATCTTCAACAGGTCTTTTCCCCGCTCTCTTGGAGTCGGGCTGGGCAGCACAAGGGCTTAACGGCCTCTTCTTCTTCGACTTCACGGCCAATAAAGTTCAGGAGTTGTCATCGAACTCCCTACATGCCTGCAAGTGGTTCAACAATACACATCACATATCGCAAAAGCAATCAAGAATACAAGTTTACAGGCACTCATCACAGATGAATAGCAAGGGTTACCTCTGGACGAGGCCATTTCCGGCTGTAAGCCGCGACGGAGCGCTCTGCATCTTCAGTTTCAACAACCCCATTGGAGAAATAACTGAACAGCACTTCGGTCACTTTGTGCTGGTTAGCCAGATCTCGGCATTCTCGGTCGAAATCGTCTCTCCCCCGGTAATCCCAATAGAATTGGCTTCTTAGCTTCAACGGCTGGATGCGCTGGGTCAAGAAATGCCTAGCCACCTAGGGACCAGTCTGACCAGCGCTATTCAGCCTATCAAGTCTTTCAAGCAACTGATGCACTTGGGCCATCTCCTCAAAAGTTGGCACTGATGACCAATCGGACGAGACTACCGGAGGCAAACCAGTAAATAGAGGTAGAGAGGGTTCCAGATCAGAACAATAGAACCACTCCTTATGCCAACCTTTCAAGGAAGATGAAGATATGTCCTTTTCATTTCACTCCTGAGCTAGATACCGGCCCCCCCAATCACTTGGACCTTACTCTTGGAGGGCTGGGGCTTGATGTGGAACAAGTGTCTAAAATGATTTAAATGGGGTTCCACACCCAAGAAACACTTGCAAAGAGTTACAAATATAGAAATTTGCAAGACTGAGTTGGGATTTAGATTCACCAACTCCAATCCATAGAAGGCAAGAAGATGGCGGAGGAAGTAAGAAGATGGAACAAATAGACCTCAGTCGAAAAAGGAGACAAAAACAACAGTCTCATCGGCCTAGGGCTCTGGAACTGATTCACCTTCTACCGGGCGCCAACGGATGATATCATGGCTTTGCAGCCGCAACAACTTCTCCAAGTGCTCTAGCTTGGACCGACCGTAATTTGAAGTCGGCCATGCCTCGTCTGACGCCCCCAAGAAATCTGAAGCCCTCGGCATGGTTGAGGACAAGAAGATTTGGGGCAAATGTTGCTGGAGGTGTGGAATGGACACAAGGAAGCGGAATCACCCGAGTTTCAATGGGGAAGAGCATGCAATGGCGAACCCTAGTGAGGCGGGAGGTGAAATGTCGGCACGGAGATTGGAAGACTAAACGATTGGTGGATTGGAGAAGATGAAGGAATTTTTTCTCTCTCTCCTCGCCTTTTATAGAGCTATTTCTGATTCATGGGCTTGGGCTTACACAGTCGGTACTGGGCCAACAAGATATGAGTTTCTACAGTAGCATGCTCAATTTGGGCCGCTTGCTGGCTGTGTTAAAATCACGGTGCTGGTGCTACCAACAGAAATAGATGAGGTAAACAGATAAGCTTCATGAAGGCCTAATTGCTGAACACTTGTGTTCGGGTATCCGTTTTATCCACCAGGTATTGAAGATATATCCTTGGGTCACAAGTTGGTCTTCATCAAGATTAGGGATGCAAGTATCTCTCAAGTACACCTGACCACATAATGGATTATATTTCATAAAGTGGTACTCGGCCTACATGCTTGGCCAACAGTTGCCATGACCAAATCTCTTTCCAGCCGACATGACACTGAGGAGTCTAACTTCCGAGTAGTGCACTACTCCGTAGAGACTATAAATATTCTTTCCAGCCGACGTGACGCTGAAGAGTCTAATTTCAAGTGGGACGCCACTCGGGAAAGACTATAAACACCTTTTCCAGCTGACATGAAGCTGAAGAGTCTCATACACGAGTGGCATGCTACTCAGCAAAGACTATAAATCATTTCTGGTTGACATGATACCGAAGAGTCTCATATACCAGTAGTATACTACTCGGGAAAGACTACACGGTAAAAGACCTTTGACTTTATGTTTAATTGTTTTCACAATTAAGCACAAAGTCAGGGGGCTACACCTAATAGGTGTGCCTATTCGGCGCACACTATTCATACATTTGCATGGAGCCCTTCATAGCCTCGCTGCCAGCTAAAATGAAGCAGGACTCGGGAGAAGAAGCACTTCGACAAAGAGTATTCGGGAGTAATGCACTCGGGCAATCTTCACCGTGGAGGATGAGCACTCGGCATCAGCTGTGACTCAACTATGAAGGTCTCAGGGGCTGCTGTGGAGGCCATGGACCCTGGGTTCCTCATGACAAGCATATGGGCCACTCGGACAGAGGATGGGCCTAGCCTTGTAATTAGAGATATGATAGGACCCGGCAGAGTTTGCCTTGTACGATAAGGAATATACAGTCCTAGTTGGGTAGGTTATATCTCCAAGAGGAGATCCCTTGGCCGTAATCTGGCTGGGACTCCTACCTTGTACCCCTATCCCCAGTATATAAGGGAGGCAAGGTTTCCCCTAAGTGCCTACAGAGATTCACCAGAATCATACTTCCTCAAAGGAATACACCACAACTGGACGTAGGGAATTACCTCACATCGAGGGCCTGAACCAGTATAAACCTCTTTCGTGTTCCTTTGCAATCCACCCAGTAGCCCTATAATCATATTGCCGGTGTAAAACATCGACAGTTCTTCTTTTGCTCTCGGACTCTGACCAAGGGATTTCTTTCTAAGAATACAATGTGCCCGACTAAGACTATATCCTTTCCTTGTCGTACAAGGTTATGTATGCCGAGTCCTATTGTATCCCTAATTATAAGGTTAGGCCCATCCTCTGTCCGAGTGGCCCAAATGCTTCTCATGAGGTACCCGAGGCCCCATGGCCTCCACAGCAGCCCCTGAGACCTTCATAGTTGAGTCACAGTTGATGTTGAGTGCTCATCCTTCATGGTGAAGAATTCCTGAGTGCATTGCTCCCGAGTACTCTTTGTTCGAGTGCTTCTTCTCCTGAGTCTTGCTTCATGTCAGCTGGCAACGAGGCTATGAAGGGCTTCATTTAAAAAATATTAATGGTGTGCGCCGAATAGGCGCACCTATTAGGTGTAGCCCCTGACTTTGTGCTTAATTGTGAAACAATTAAACATAAAGTCAAAGATCTTTAACCTTGTAGTCTTTCCCGAGTAATATACAACATGGTATGTAGACTCTTCAACATCATGTCAGCTGGTATAATTTTTGCTCACGGCAATTAGTGGCTAAGCATGTAAGCCGAGTACCACTTCTTGGATTTTAACCCAATGCGTGGTTAGGTGTACTTGAGAGATACCTGCATCCCCAATTTTAATGGAGACCAGCTGTCAATCCTTGTAAGGATGTATCTTGAATACCTGGTAAATAATGCAGATATCTGAACACATGTGTCCGGCAATTAGGCTTTCATGAAGCATATCTGATTATTTAATCGGTTTCTATAAATAGCATCGGCACAGTGATTTTAACACAACCAGCAGTCAACTCTATAGGCATGCCATTTAGAAACTCATATCTTGTGGCCCAGTACCGAATCAGCCAGCCCAAGTCTACTTATCAGCATAGGCTCTACAAAAGTGGGATGAAAGAAAAAAGATTTCATCATCTTCTCCAATCCGCCAATCGTTTCGCCTTCCATTTTCCGTGCCGAAATTTCACGCTTTGTCTCGCTAGGGTTTGCCATAGCTAGCGTCTCCCGCTCCAAACTCGCGTGATTCTGCTCCGTTGCATCCATCCCAAGCCTTCAATAGCATTTCCCCCAAATCTTCTCACTCCCAGCAATGCTGAGATCTTCGCTCGAGATCCCAGAGATGTCCACGGAAGCTTGGCCGGTTTCGAACTGCGGTTCAACGAAGCTGAAGTACTTGGAGAAACAACTGATGTTGCACCGACAAGAAGTTATCCAGCGCACCACCGAAGAGGAATCTATGCCAATGCCCCGATCTGGTGAGACAGTCTGTTAACGCCAAAATTTGGTAAGGCCCTATGTCGGATTCGGTCAAAGGGGAAGATTGCAGTCAACTGACGGAAATTGATCCAAAAGAGACCGATTTTGGGAAAGGGGCGTGAAGACCGCTATTTGGCAGTTATTTACTGTATCTATTAATTAGGCAAGTGTTTATCTTTAGAAAACCTGACCTCGTGTCCGGTCAGGTCTTGTTAGTGTTTTCTGTTATAATTAGGGAATCTTGTACCGTGTCCAATAAGGACTCGTGTAACTCAGGGTATAAATACATACGCCCGGGGACCTTGTAAATCATCACTCGATCAATATAATTTTGGCGCATCGCCACCCTTCCGACGGAATCTTGCTTCTCGAGCCGGGCTGCATCGGTTAGGTCCGACCTCCTGCGAGAGGGTAAGTCTCGTCACCCCGGCTACCTATCGGCTAGGGCTTCCTCGGTTAGGTCCGATATTCTAGTCGGTTTATGGTAGTCGGCTTACCACGATATATTTACTTTATCTATGGCTGCATCAGTTTAGTTTGATCTCATAGATTGATTAGGTATATCACATCACGCGTGCATAGACCGTATCGGCTTACTGGGAACGATTTATCATCAGTTTGTGCTGCATCGGTTAGGTCCGACCTACTAAACTGCTAGCGATAAATCGTTCCTGCTAGGTCGATACTTTATGTGCAAGCGTCTTACCGGGGTGTATAGCCGGTAAGTTATCATGTTTTAGCATCACGATCGCATCAGATCTATCAGCTTATCGAGATCTTGTTATCATTCAGTCTGTGCTACAACGGTTAGGTCCGATCTACTAGACTGAATAATAACGTCATTCTTAATAAGCCGATGGGTTTTATGCGATGTCGTTATCGGAGTGCTTAGCCGATAAGTTATCATATACATCACGATTGCATTGGATCTATCGGCCTATCGAGATCTTGTTATTATTCAGTCTGTGCTGCAACGGTTAGGTCCGATCTACTAGACTGAATAATAACGTTATTCTTAATAAGCCGATGGGTTTTATGCGATGTCGTTATCGGAGTGCTTAGCCGATAAGTTATCTCTTTTTAAATACAGCCGATTATATTGCTTGATTTGTTATATATTCTTGCCTACGTTACTGTTACGATCGGCTAAGGGCTAGCCGATTGGTTTACTCTACCGATCCGAATACGAGCACCAGCGGGTTCCGGGGCATGACCTCAGCCAAGTCCCCGGGCACGACCTCAGGTAAGGACCCGGGCACGAGCATGGGTAAAAACCCGAGCATGGGCACGAACAGCGGATGAAGATCCCGGGAGCCGATGTGAGCAAGGGACCCGGGCATGGATACGGGCAGTATCCTCACAGCAATATCAGTAACTTTAAACTATGATTGGCTGGATTTTACTTGATCTATTTGCTTATGCATTCTGCCTGTTTATTTTACCAAGTTTATAGCCGGTTTTCGAACATCCCTTCGATGATCGGCTAGCGCAATACTTGTTTATTATTATGCTATTGCTCTTGCCGTCATCAGCTTTCAGCCAATGTATAAGTGCTATAGTGCGTATCGGCCATTGGCCGATGAGATGAGTCCAAGCCGGCTTCCAGCTGATTGGCTCACGAATTTGACATCTTTTCTCCTTGTCAATTGCAGGGTCAAATTGACTGGCACGCCTACGAACCTCAAGACTTTAGGACCTGCACTGGAGTGAAGCAAATCTCCCAGGCCTTCGCGTGTCTCCTAGACGCCGGACGGCCCCCGGCGGGTTTTCGGCGTCAACACAGTCACCTTCACCTCTTTCTTTCATCGTGGTCTTGCGCTTCCCTCTTCGGATTTGTTCCGCCAACTCTATCCTTCTATCAATTAGAGTTGGTGAATTTGAATCCCAACTCCATCCTGCATATATCCATCTTCGTCACATTGTGCGAAGCTTTTCTAGGGGTGAAGCCCCATTTTAATCTCTTCCGATATTTGTTCTATATCAAACCCCAGCCATCCAAAAATAAAGTCCAAGTGATTGGGGGAGCCGGTCTCCAACTCAGGAATGAAATGAAAAAGATCTATCTTCATGTTCCTTTGAAAACCTCCCTCAAAGGCTAGCATAGAGAATGGTTCTACTGTTCCAATCTTGAACCTTCTCTGCCCCCTTTCACTGGTTCTCCAACAGTGGTTCTGCCTAGCTGGTCTTCTGTGCCAAGCTATGAAGAGATGGGCCAAGTATACCAGCTGGTGGAGAAGATAGATGTGCTGAAGAACTCGGGGTTGACTGGTCCTTAGGTAGCAAGATGTTTCTTGAACCACCGTACCAGGCCTTTGAAGCTAAGAAGCCACTTTGGTTGGGATTATTAGGGGAAAAATGATCCCAGCTAAGAATACCTGGAGTTAACTAATAAGAACAAGGTGACTGATACCTTGCTCGGTTTTTTTGTTAATGGGGTAGTGGAGACAGAAGACGCAGAGCGCGCCACCAAAGCCTATAGCCAGAAAAGGCCTCGGCCACAGGTAATCCTGAAAAGCTGATGTTCAAAAGCTGAAAGGCGCCCCTTGAGGGCACGAGCTCATAGAAGTAGACACAAATCCTCAAAGGAATACCACCACAACTAGACGTAGGGTATTACCTCACATTGAGGGTCTGAACCAGTATAAAATTTCCCTGTGTTCCTTTGCAATCCACCGAGTAGCCCCATATTCATATTGCCGGTGTAAAACATCGACAGTTGGCGCGCTAGGTAGGGGCTTTGGCGAGATCAACCTCAACAAGCTCGATGGATTTGACAACCGGAGTCAAAGGCATCAACTTCTCCCATGGTGACGCAATCACCTTCGGGAGCCTTGACTTCATCGCCGACAAGTTCGGCAACCTCATCTTATCCGGCTCGGACTCGATCTGATCGGCTGGGAAACAGGCCGACTCTACGCCGGTCGGCCAACGCGATGCCACAGCAACCCACGTCGACTTGCTACGAGAATCTTCCACTTGCCCGGGTCTTGGGACAACTCTTCCTTTCGGTGTTCGACTCGGACTCGGTCTTGAGCCGGCCGAGATCGGGCTAAGGAAGGAGGAGATCATCAATCTCCCGTTCAGACTCGGCAACGCCGCGGATATCTTCAAACAACATCCGACGCGGCAAACCCGATCCCTTGGAGTTCGACTCGGATACGGCCCAGAGCCGCTCGAGATTGGATCTAGGGAGGTCGGAGTTATAATCATCCCCGTCAATTATTCCAACTTCGACTCTCAGTTGGATTCCGACTCTCAGTCGGACTCCAACTCTAAGTCGAACAGCAGCTCGGCAAGCTTCTCTCTACCAGGAGAAATCTTCATGGCATCCAAAGGCTTTACTCCTACTCAAGAATCACACCGACTACGTGAACAGCAAGAGGAGGAGGCTCATTGACTATGAGAACAACAAGAGGAAGAAGCAAGACGCCTGCACGCCTGCAATGATGACCCGCGCAAGGCTGGGCGGACTGCTCAACAAGATATACTCCAAACACGAGTTAGCGACCACGACGTCTTCATTACACCTCAACAGAACGTTGTAGCCGCTGCAACCCTGCTGGACACGCTCCAGTTTGGGCCTGATCACCAGGCCACCCTGACGATAGCAAGGATAAAAGCCATGATCACCGCTGCTACATGCCAGCAGCGCCAACAGTCGGACGACACCCTCATACCGACCAGTCAGTCGGCTTCCCCAATGGCAGTCTCATCCGCCTCAAAGCGACGCCGAATGGCCGGCTCTAGTCGGCTGCACACGGAGTCATGCCAGATGTCATTCGGCAACCCCAACAAGAATCGGAGGCATCAAAGCGACCGTCGAGACAACCAGGATCTCCAAAGCCGACTACGGCGTGACCTTCGGCAGGACATCAACGCTCGGTCCCGTGAACAAGAGAAAGACGAGCAACGCCGATTGGAAGACGAGAATGAGCGCTTCGGTCTCCACCACAAGCGGTTTCACCGCTGTAGTTAGAGCCGGAGTCCTCATACAGATGAAGGCTTACTAGCCTTCACCCAAGAGCTACAATAGGTCAACTGGCCGTCGGGTTTCAAGCCTACGGGAATCGAAAAATACGATGGCAAGACCAATCCCGAGTCCTAGATCATGGTCTACACTCTGGCAATCCGAGCAGCCAGAGGAGATCACAAAGCCATGGCTGACTACCTTCCAGTCGCTCTATTTGACCCGATGAGGACATGGCTAATGGGACTTCCCAAGCAATCAATCAGCTCCTGGGGAGAACTCCAGAAACGCTTCATTGCCAACTTCCAGGGAACATACGAGAGGCCCTTGTTGAAAACAAGGCACCCTGACAGAAGAAGCGGAAGGGCACCGACGACGCGGTCCCGACCAAAGCTGGGAATCGCAAACGCAAGTCGGATGGCTTCATTATGGCAGTTGGTCACAATTTTCTTCGACCTTCAATAACTGGAGATTATCAGAACAACAAGTGACATGCTCGGGGGCTCAAAAGCCTAAATGCAAGGATGGCATCCCCACTCCCAAATACCGAATAGCTAAGTCGCTTTCTGATAAATATTTCCTCACTCGGCCTCACCAGTGCTGCAGCCGCTTACACCTAATAGGTGTACAAGCTGCATATTTTTTCTGTTTTTGCTCTTAAATGATTGCAAAAGTACTTGAGTAGCATAAATTCTGATCCGTGAAACTTTGCTCCATGAAAGACGAACTCAAGTCTCCCAAAACGCGTGTCTAGGAAAGAGCCATGAGCCAACTCCCGACGCTAGGGGGCTATGACTAGTCGGGCAGAGTGTTTAAACATAAGGAGTCAACTACTCGGGGAAATTAATATCAATAAGAGAAAGAACTCGTATTTACATATATTTGTTGACGCCGAAAATCACCGGTAGCGTCGGGAACGAGCCGATGATATGGTTCGGCGTCTGGAGACACGCGAAGGCCTGGGAGATTTGCTTAACTCCAGTGCAGGTCCTAAATCTTGAGGTTCGTAGGTGTGCCAGTCAATTTGACCCAGCAATTGACAAGGAGAGAGAAAAGTTAGATCGTTGATCCAATCAGCCGACGAGCCGATAGAGACTTCCTCCAACCGATTGCCGATGGTAACTTGTACATCGGCTAGAAGCCGATGATGGTATAAGCAAATAATAGGCCAGCCGACTGCCGAAAAACACATGGACATCGGCTAGAAGCCGATGATAAAATAGATAGGCAGAATAATAATCAATAGATAATGCTACATCGGCTAGAAAAACCGATGATAATTTAAATAAATAAATCGGCCAACTATCCGACTACCAATAGCACATGTGCATCAGCTGGAAAGCCGATGATAGTGTAGATAATAATAATCAAGACAATGCAGTCAGCTTTAAAAGATAATTTATCAGCTAAGCACTCCGATAGAACATCGCATAAAAACCTATCGACTCAACAAGGATAAATCTATCACTATCAATCTAGTAGTTCAAACTTAACTGATGCAGCACAGATTAATAATGATAAAAGACTTTCGATGAGCCGATAGATCTAATGCAATCGTGATGTATGATAACTTATCGGCTATACATTCCGATAAGACGCTTGCGTAAAATCTATCAACCTAGCAGAAATAGCTTATCGCTGGCAGTTTAGTTGGTCGGACCTAACCGATGCAGCACAAACTGACGATAAGTTACACCCAGTAAGCCGATAAAACCTACGCATGCATGATGTGGTATATCGACTCGGCCTAAGAGATCAAACTTAACTGATGCAGCCGTAGACAGAATAGATACACCGTGGTAAGGGGTGACAAGTCTTACCCTCTCGCAGGAGTTCGGAACTAACCGATGCAGCCCGGCTCGAGAAGCAAGAACCCGTCGAAAAGTGTGGCGATGCACTGAATTTGATTGATCTGTGAGATTGTTTGCATCGTCCCCGGGCATACGTATTTATACCTCGAGTTGATACAGTCCTGATCGGATGCGAAACAGGAGCTTCCTAACTATAAAAGGAAAAATAACAAACCCCGATCGGACACGAGATCAGGTTTCCTAAAAATTACTATCCCTGCCTAATTTATAGATAAAATATTAACTGCCATGCCGTGGTCTTCACGATTCCTTCCTGAACTCGGCTTCTTCTGGATTAACTTCCACCGGTTGATATAGCCTCTTTTCTTAACCGAAGCCTGATATGAATCGTGCCAAATTTTGGCGTTAACACATGCCCCCCAATTTCGGAGTTTGTTATCAAACTTCGAAATTCTTCTGTTTGGGCCTCAACATCCCTTCCTGACGTCTTGAAATCGGCTTTCATGAGCCGATACCTTCTGTACTAGGTGTGCTAGGCTATCAAAGTCTTCTGTTGAAAGTCTTTCCTTGATCGGAGCCAACAAACCTTGGAATGCTAACTCGGCCAGCTGTGCACCATCCAGACTTAAACTATAACATCGGCTTCTAACATCACGAAACCGTTGGATATATTCTGCGACTGATTCATCCGGCTTTTGTATTACCGGTGTTAAATCCGTTAAGCTCATCTCCTGACTCCCAATAAGAAATATTTATGGAATTGCTTTTCCAAATTGGCCCAACCCCAAACTGAATTTGGCGGTAACGAAGAGAACCATGTGAAAGCCGATCCGGACAATGATAGCGGGAAAAATCTAACTCTCAAAGCTTCTTCAGCCGATGCCTCCCCACACTAGGCTAAAAATCGGCTGATATGCTCCACTGTAGATACATCATCTTGCCCTAAGAATTTGGAGAAGTCTGGTACTCTGTATCGGCGCGGCAATGGAATTCTATCAAACCAATCGGGATATGGAGGCCGATACATAAATATTTCCTTCTTCGGTCTTAGACCGAATTGTTCTCTCACCACCTCTATGACTCTTGCTGTCCAATCTTATTCCCTTGGATCTTCGACGTGATAATGCAAAGGTGGAGTTGGTAGCCGATTCTGCTTCTGATATTCTCTCTGATAATTGTACTCAGGGACAGCTCCTGGATGACTCTGTCGATGCCCCCCATAGTACGCAGTTTGATGATATCCTTGAGGAATTCCATCTCGTTGCCCCCAGCCAGTTGAATCGGCTCCACCGCCTTCATGATCAAGCTCTGTAATGTGTTCACCAATATCCCAGATTGATTGATCAATGAATGGTGAACTGCTTCATTAATCATCTCTTGAAGTGGCTTCTGTGAACTTGTAGGCGACGTATGGCTCGATTCACCAACTAGAATAGGTTTTGGTAATTGTGACTTTTGATTCGGCCCTTGATCTGTCATACCGAAGAATTCTAAACAAAGCTTCTGAAACTCAGCAATGTTCTGCTCCACTTGTTGTCTTTGTTCTTCGGTCAAGTCTTCCATTGTGACTGGAATCACATTGTTTGTGCTGACCTCCTTTCCAGCCATGTCGAAGTTCTGTGTCCCACAGGCGTGCCAAAAACGTGTTGATGCCGAAAATCACCGGCAGCGTCGGGAACGAGCCGATGATATGGTTCGGCATCTGGAGACACGCGAAGGCCTGGGAGATTTGCTTAACTCCAGTGCAGGTCCTAAATCTTGAGGTTCATAGGCATGCCAGTCAATTTGACCCAGCAATTGACAAGGAGAGAGAAAAGTTAGATCGTTGATCCAATCGGCCGACGAGCCGATAGAGACTTCCTCCAGCCGATTGCCAATGGTAACTTGTACATCGGCTAGAAGCCGATGATGGTATAAGCAAATAATAGGCCAGCCGACTGCTGAAAAACACATGGACATCGGCTAGAAGCCGATGATAAAATAGATAGGCAGAATAATAATCAATAGACAATGCTACATCGGCTAGAAAAACCGATGATAATATAAATAAATAAATCAGCTGACTACCCGACTACCAATAGCACATGTGCATCGGCTGGAAAGCCGATGATAGTGTAGATAATAATAATCAAGACAATGCAGTCGGCTTTAAAAGATAACTTATCGGCTAAGCACTCCGATAGAACATCGCATAAAAACCTATCGACTCAACAAGGATAAATCTATCACTATCAATCTAGTAGTTCAAACTTAACTGATGCAGCACAGATTAATAATGATAAAAGAATCTCGATGAGCCGATAGATCTAATGCAATCGTGATGTATATGATAACTTATCGGCTATACATTTCGATAAGACGCTTGCGTAAAATCTATCAACCTAGCGGGAATAGCTTATTGCTAGCAGTTTAGTAGGTCGGACCTAACCGATGCAGCACAAACTGACGATAAGTTACACCCAGTAAGCTGATAAAACCTACGCACGCGTGATGTGGTATATCGACTCGGCCTAAGAGATCAAACTTAACTGATGCAGCCGTAGACAGAATAGATATACCGTGGTAAGGGGTGACAAGTCTTACCCTCTCGCAGGAGTTCGGACCTAACCGATGCAGCCCGGCTCGAGAAGCAAGAACCCGTCGAAAAGGGTGGTGATGCACCGAATTTGATTGATCTGTGAGATCGTTTACATCGTCCCCAGGCATACGTATTTATACCCTGAGTTGATACAGTCCTGATCGGATACGAAACAGGAGTTTCCTAACTATAAAAGGAAAAATAACAAACCCCGATCGGACACGAGATAAGGTTTCCTAAAAATTACTATCCCTGCCTAATTTATAGATAAAATATTAACTGCCATGCCGTGGTCTTCACGATTCCTTCCTGAACTTGGCTTCTTCTGGATTAACTTCCACCGGTTGATATAGCCTCTTTCCTTAACCAAAGTCTGATATGAATCGTGCCAAATTTTGGCGTTAACAATATTGTAACATACGTTTTATTTGGGTGATTATTTTCATCATCAGATGCTACTCATCTGATATCTTTATAATGCAGGGCCAGTTTCAAATACGCGTGACAGAAACTCAAGGCTACGAGCCTATCTCCTACGCTCGGGGGCTGGACTGGTCTGCCAAGATGTGCTTAGAATGCTCCATGAGGGTTACTGACCGAGTACTTGCACCAGTCGGGACGTCATCTTCCCCGGCTACGCTCCATGTGAGCTAACAACCGACCTCCGGCGCCAGTCGGAGCTCGGGTACCACTTGGCTGGGTGAGGTACGCCCCATGAGGGTCACCACCTGAATCCTACTCTAATGCTAGGTTCGGGTACCTTATTCGATCACAACTCTACTGGGTAAAGTACGCCCCATGAGGGTCGCCAGCCGAATCCTATGCTAATGCGAGGTTTGGGTACTTTATTCGGCTAATAACCAACTTCTGACACCAGTCGGAGCTCAGGTACCACTCTGTTGGGTAGGGTATGCCCCAAGAGGGTCGCCAGCTGAGTCCTATGCTAATGCAAGGTTTGGGTACCTTATTCGGCTACAATTTTGTCAGATTGGGTATACCCCAAGAGGGTCGCCAGCCGAATCCTATGCTACCGCAGTGTTCGGGTACCTATTTGGCAAAAACAGGGCAACAAGCCAATACTGGAGCTTTCAGTCGGGAGCAGAACCTTTATCGAAGTCAGAGAAGACTTGTATCATCAAAGCACATCTGGAGTTCTCATGCATTGCATCACACCTCAGGAGGGCAAGCAGATTCTGCAACAGACCTACTCAGGCATTTGTGGCAACCATGCTGCATTCAAAACATAAGTCAGAAAGGCTTGCGGACAAGGATTCCTTTGGCTGATTGAGGTTACCGACGCTGGAGTACTCATCCTGACATGCGATGGATGCTACTTTTATAGAGCCTATACCGATTCGTGGGCTTGGGTTTACACAGTTGGTATTGGGCCACCAAGATATGAGTTGCTACAGTAGCATGCTCAATATGGGCCGCTCGCAGGCTGGGTTAAAATTGCAGTGCTGATGCTACCAACAGGAACCGATGAGGTAAACAGATATGCTTCATGAAGGCCTAATTGCTAAACACATGCTTTATCCCCCAGGTATCAAGGATATATCCTTATAAGGATCACAAGCTGGTCTTCATTAAAATTGGGGATGCAGATATCTTTCTCGAGTACACCTGACCACGCAACGGATTTAATTTCATAAAGTGGTACTCGGCCTACATACTTGGCCAACAGTTACCATGAGCAACATTATTCCAGCTGACATGACACTGAAGAGTCTAACTTTCGAGTAGTGCACTACTCGGGAGAGACTATAAACCTTTTTCCAGCTGACATGACACTGAGGAGTCTAACTTCCAAGTGGGACGCCACTCGGAAAAGACTATAAACCTCTTTTCTAGCTGACATGAAGCTGAAGAGCCCCATATATGAGTGGCATGCTACTCAGCAAGACTATAAATCATATTCTGGTTGACATGATACCGAATAGTCTCATATACCAGCAGTATACTTCTCGGGAAAGACTACAAGGTTAAAGATCTTTGACTTTATGTTTAATCATCTTCACAATTAAGCACAAAGTCAGGGGCTACACCTAATAGGTGCACCTATTCGGTGCACACTATTCATACATCTACATGAAGCCCATCATAGCCTCGCTGCTAGCTGACATGAAGCAGGACTCGGGAAGAAGAAGCACTCCGACAAAGAGTACTCAGGAGCAATGCACTCAGGCAATCTTCACCATGGAGGATGAGCACTCAGCATCAGCTGTGACTCAACTATAAAGGTCTTAGGGGCTACTGTGGAGGCCATGGGCCCCGGGTACCTCATCATAAGCATATGGACCACCCGGATAGAGGATAGGCCGAAACTTGTAATTAGAGATATAGTAGCACACGGTAGACTTTGCCTTGTACAATAAGGAATATACAGTCCTAGTCGGGTAGATTGTATCTCTAAGAGGAGATCCCTTGGCCGTATTCGGCTGGGACTCCTACCTTGTACTCCTATCCCCCAGTATATAAGGGGAGGCAAGGCTCGCCCTGAGGGCACGAGCTCATAGAAGCAGACATAAATCCTCAAAGGAATACCACCACAACTGGATGTAGGGTATTACATCACATCGAGGGCCTGAACCAGTATAAGATTTCCCTTTGTTCCTTTGCAATCCATCGAGTAGCCCCATATTCATTTTAACGGTGTAAAACATCGACAAGACTACCATTGGAGAAGCTGACCGGTTGGTCGGTATGGGGGTATCACTCGACTATTGGTGCTACTGACATGTAGCAGCGGTGATCATGGCTTTTATCCTTGCTATAGTTAGGGTGGTCGGGTGATCAGGCCCAAACTGGAGAGTGTCCAGTAGAGTCGCAGCCGTTATGACGTTTTGCTGAGGCATTATGAAGACGTTGTGGTCGTCGACTTGGGTTTGGAGGATTTGTTATTGAGCAGTCCACCCAGCCCTGCATAGATTGTCGTTGTGGGCATCGCGCTCGGCGTGCAGGCATCTTACTTCTTCCTCCTATTGTTCGCGCAGTCAGCGGGCCTCCTCTTCTTGCTGCTCGCATAATTGGCGTGCCTCCTGAGTGGGAGTAGAGCCCTTGGACTCCATGAAGACTTCGCGGGACGGAGAGAAGCTTGCCGAACTGCTGTCTGACTTGGAATCGGAATCAGAGTAGTTGATGGGGGTGATTACAACTCCAACCTCCCTAGATCTGATCTCGAGTGGCTCTAGGCCATATCTGAGTCGAACTCCGGGGGATCGGGTTTGCCGCATCAGATGTTGCTTGAAGTTATCCGCGGCGTGTCGATGTTTTACACCAGCAATATAAATATGGGGCTACTCGGTGGATGGAAACTCTGTGGATTGCAAAGGAACACAAGGAGATTTTTACTGGTTCAGGCCCTCGATGTGAGGTAATACCCTATGTCTAGTTGTGGTGGTATTCCTTTGAGGATTTGTGGTGGTGATTCTGGTGAACCAACTCAACCTGCCCTCATGGGGCGCCCTGCCTCCCCTTATATACTAGGGGATAGGGCTACAAGGTAGGAGTCCCAACCGAATTACGGCTAAGGGATCTCCTCTTAGAGATATATGTTCCTTACTGTACAAGGCAAAGTCTGTCGGATGCTACCTTATCTCTAATTACAAGACTCAGCCCATCCTCTATCTGAGTGCCCCATATGCTTGTGGTGAGGTACCCGGGGCCCATGGCCTCCACAGTAGCCCCTGAGACCTTCATAGTTGAGTCACAGCTGATGCCGAGTGCTCATCCTCCACGGTGAAGATTGCCCGAGTGCGTTTCTCCCGAGTACTCTTTATCTGAGTGCGTCTTCTTCCCGAGTCCTGCTTCATGTCAGCTGGCAGCGAGGCTATGAAGGGCTTCATGTAGATATATAAATAGTGTGCGCCGAATAGGCACACCTATTAGGTGTAGCCCCCCGACTTTGTGCTGAATTGTGAAAACAATTAAACATAAAGTCAAAGATCTTTAACCTTGTAGTCTTTCCCAAGTAATATACTACTGGTATATGAGATTCTTCGGTGTCATGTCAACCGGAATAAACTTTATAGTCTTGCCGAGTAGGGAACTACTTGTATGTAGGACTCTTTGACTTCATGTCAGTCAGAATGGGTATTTATAGTCTTGCCAAGTAGGATGCTACTCGTATATGGGACTCTTCAGCGTCATGTCAGCTAGAAAGACGGGTTTATAGTCTTTCCCGAGTGGCGTCCCACCCAGGAGTTAGACTCTTCCGCATCATGTCAGCGGGAATAATGTTGCTCATGGCAACTGATGGCCACGCATGTAGGCCGAGTACCACTTTATGAAAATAAATCCACGGCGTGGTCAGGTGTACCCGAGAAAGATACCTGCATCCCCAATTTTAATAAAGACTAGCTTGTGATCCTTGTAAGGATATATCCTCGAGACCTGTGGATAAAACAGATACCCAAACATATATGTTTAGCAATAAGGCTCTCATGAAGCATATCTGTTTACCTCATCGGCTCCTGTTAGTAGCACCAGTGCTATAATTTCAACTCAGCCTGTAGGCGGCCCACATGGAGCATGCTACTGTAGGAACTCATGTCTTGGTGGCTGCTACCAAATAAGCCGGCCTGAGCCGACTTACCCTACATAGCTCTATAGAAGTAGCATCCATCGCATGTCAGGATGAGTACTTCGGTGTAGATGACCTCAATCAGCCAGAGAAATCCTTATTTGCAAGCCTTTCTAACTTATGTTCTGGATGCAACCTGGTTGCCACATAAGCCTGAGTAGGTATATTGCAGGATCTGCTTGCCCTCCTCAGGTGTGATGCGATGCATGAGAACCCCGGATGCGCTTTGACGATGTAAGTCTTCTTTGACTTGGGTAAAGCCGAACAAGGTACCCGAACCTTGCATTAGCAAAGGGTTCGGCTGGCGACCCTCATGGGGCGTACCCTATCCAACAGAGTTATGGCCAAATAAGGTACCCGACCCTTGCATTAGCATAGGATTCGGCTGGCGACCCTCATGGGGCATACCCGATCTGACAGAGTTGTGACCAAATAAGGTACCCGAACCTAGCATTAACATAGGATTCGGCTGGCGACCCTCATGGGGCATACCCTACTTAGCCGAGTTGCGACCGAATAAGGTACCTGAACCTAGTGTTATCGTAGGATTCGGCTGGCGACCCTCATGGGGCGTACCTCACCCAGTCGAGTAGTATATGACCCCCAACTAGCGCCGGAGGTCAGTTGTCAGCTCACATGGAGCGTAGCCGGGGAAGATGCTGTCCCAACTGGCGCAAGTACTCGGTCAGTAGCCCTCATGGAGCATCCCAAGTATATTTTGGCAGACTTGTCCAGCCCCTGAGCGTAGGAGATAGGCTCGCAGCCCTGAGTTCCTGTCACGCGTATCCGGAGCTGGCCCTGCACTATAGAGATACCGGATGAGTAGCATCTGATGATGAATAAAATGTATTTTACAATATATGTAAATACGTGTTCTTCCTCTTACTGATATTAATTTCTTCGAGTAGTTGACCCCTTACGTTTAAGCACTTTGCCCGACTAATCATAGCCCCTTAGCGTCGGGAGTTGGCTCATGGCTCTTTCCCAGACACGCGTTTTGGGTGACTTGAGTTCGTCTTTCATGGAGCAAAGTTTCACGGATCAGGATTTATGCTACTCGAATACTTTTGCAATCATTTAAGAGAGAAAGACAGAAAAAGTGCAGCTTGCGCACTTATTAGGTGTAAGCGGCTGCAGCAATGGCAAGGCCAAATGAAGAACTATTTATCAGAGAGCGACTTAGCTGTTCGGTATTTGGGAGTGGGGATGCCATCCTTGTGTTTGGGCTTTTGAGCTCCCGAGCTTGTCACTTGTTGTCCTGATAATCTTCAGTTGTTGAAAGTCGAAGACGGTTGTGACCGATTGCCACAATGAAGCCGTCTGACTTGTGTTTGCGACTCCCGACTTTAGTCAGGACCGCGTCGTTGGTGCCCTCCCACTTCTTCTGTCAGGATGCCTTTTTATTTTCAAGGGCCTCAGCAACAGCGTGGGCTGAGTCGGCGTATTTGTTCGCCATGTCGAATAGAGCCTTGACAGAGTTGGGAGGCTTCCGAGTGAATTTGTCGATGAACAAGGTGTCTTTGACTCCTTTTTGAAAGGCGGTGATGACGACCTTGTCCTTGATCTTCGGGATTGAATTTTTCTTCTCAGAGAACCTCTTGATGAAGTCACGAAGAGACTCGTTCTTCCTTTGATGCAACTGATACAGGTCGTGCTCAGAAGATGGCCTCTCATATGTTCCCTGAAAGTTGTCGATGAAGCGTTCCCGGAGTTCTCCCCAGGAGCCGATTGATTGCTTGGGAAGTCCTGTTAGCCATGTCCTCGTTGAGTCGGCTAAAGTGACTGGGAGGTAGTTAGCCATGACTTTGTGATTTCCTCCAGTTGCTCGGATCGCCAGAGTGTAAACTGTGAGCCAGGACTCAGGGTTGGTCTTGCCGTCGTATTTTTCGATTCCTATAGGCTTGAAACCCGATGGCCAGTCGACCTATTGTAGCTCTTGGGTGAAGGCCGGTATGCCTTCATCTTCATGAGGGCTCCGACTCCGAATACGGCGGCGAAACCGCTCGTGGTGGAGGCCGAAACGCTTGTTCTTGTCTTCCAGTTGGCGTTGGTCATCTTCTTCTTGTTCACGGCGCTGAGTGATGATGTCTTGCCGAAGGTCGCGCCGTAGTCAGTCTCGGAGGTCCTGATCGTCCCGACGGTTGCTTTGACGTCACCGGTTGTCCTTGGGGTTGCCGAGTGACGCCTGACGTGCCTCCGTATGCGGCTGACTGGAGCCAGCCGCTCGGCGTCGCTTTGAGGTAGATGAGACTGCCGTTGGGGATGTATACCGATTGGTCGGTATGAGGGTATCACCCGACTGTTGGTGCCGCTGACATGCAGCAGCGGTAAGCATGGCTTTCATCCTTGCGATCGTCGGGGTGGCCTGGTGATCAGGCCCGAACTGGAGTGTATCCAGTAGAGTCGCGGCGGCCACGATGTTCTGTTGAGGAGTAATGAAGACGTCATGGTCGCTGACTTGGGTTTGGAGGATTTGTTGCTATGTGGTTCGCCCAGCCCTGCGTAGATCGTCGTTGCGGGCGTGCAGGCGTCTTGCTTCTTCCTCCTGTTGTTCTCGCAGTCGGCAGGCCTCCTCCTCTTGTTGCTCATGTAGTCGGAGTGATTCCTGAGTAGGAGTAGGGCCTTTGGATGCCATGAAAATTTCTCGTGGCAGGGAGAAGCTTGCCGAACTACTGTCCGACTTAGAGTCGGAATCCGACTGAGAGTCGTAGTCGAAATAGTTGATGTGGGTGATTATAACTCCGACCTCCCTAGATCCGATCTCAAGCAGCTCTGGGCCATATCCGAGTCGAACTCCAGAGGATCGAGTTTGCCATGTCGGATGTTGTCTGAAGATATCCGTGGCGTTGCCGAGTCTGTATGGGAGATTGACGATCTCTTCCCTTCTTAGCTCGATCTTGGCCGGCTCAAGGCCGAGTCCGAGTCGGACACCGAAGGAAAGAGTTGTCCCGAGACCCGGACAAGATGAAGATTGCCGCAGCAGGTCGATGAGGGTTGCTGCAGCGTCGTGTGGACCGACTGGCGCGGCGTTGGCCGGTTCCCTGGCAGATCAGATCGAGTCCGAGTCGGCCAAGGTGAGATTGCCGATCTGGTCAGCGACGAACTTGAGGCTTCCGAATGCAATTGTATCTCCGGGGGAGAGTTTGCCGCCGTCGACCCCGATTGCTGGATCCATCGAGCTTGTAGATGTAGATCGCGCCGAAGCCCCTACATGGCGTGCCAACTGTCGATGTTTTACACCGGCAATATGAATATGGGGCTACTCGGCGGATGGAAACTCGGTGGATTGCAAAGGAACACAGGGAGATTTTATACTGGTTCAGGCCCTTGATGTGAGGTAATACCCTACGTCTAGTTGTGGTGGTATTCCTTTGAGGATTTGTGGTGGTGATTCTGGTGAACCAACTCAACCTGCCCTCATGGGGCGCCTTGCCTCCCCTTATATACTAGAGGACAGGGTTACAAGGTAGGAGTCCTAAACGGATTACGGCTAAGGGATCTCCTCTTAGAGATATAGCGCACCCAACTAGGACTATATGTTCCTTACTGTACAAGGCAAAGTCTGCCGGATGCTACCTTATCTCTAATTACAAGACTCAGCCCATCCTCTATCCGAGTGGCCCATATGCTTGTGGTGAGGTACCCGGGGCCCATGGCCTCCACACGGCGTCGCCGAATCCAAACGGGAGATTGATGATCTCTTCCTTTCTTAGCTCGATCTCGACCGGCTCGAGGCCAAGTCCGAGTCGAACATCGAAAGAAAGAGTTGTCCTAAGACCTAGGCATGTTGAAGATTGCCGCAGTTTGTTGACAAGGGTTGCTGTGGCGTTACATAGGCTGACTGGCGCGGAGACAGCTTGGTCCCTAGCCGATCAGATCGGGTCCGAATCGGACATGGTGAGGTTGCAAAATTTGTTGGCGATGAAGTCAAGGCTCCCGAAGGTGATTGTTTGCCCAGGGAAGAAGTTGATGTCGTCGACTCTGATGGTTGGATCCATCAGGCTTGTTAAAGATGATCTCGATGAAGCCCCTACCTGGCGCGCCAACTATCAATGTTTTGTATTGGCAATAATAATTTAGGGCTACTTGTGAGACCTAAACTTGATGGATTGCAAATGAACACAAAACAATTTATATTGGTTCAGGCCCTCAAGGTGAGGTAATACCCTACATCTAGTTGTTGTGTATTGCCTTTGAGGTTTCTCTGGTAAGATTGTTCTTCTTCTGCTCCAAGGGGGCACCCTGCCTCCCCTTATATACCAGGGGATAGGGTTACAGAGTAGGAATCCCAGTCGGACTCCGACCAAGGGATTTCCTTCTAGGAATACAATGTGCCTGACTAGAAATATATCATTTCCTTGTCGTACAAGGTTATGTATGCCGAGTCCTATTGTATCCCTAATTACAAGGTTAGGCCCATCGTCTGTTTGAGTGGCCGAAATACTTCTCATGAGGTACCGGGGGCCCATGGCCTCCCCAATTTAAATTATTGCATTTCACTTTATTAAATTCCCACATAAATATTGTTTTATTTTAGCCCCTCCTATACTCCTTGTTATGGCCTTATAATTGTATATCATTTCCTTGTCAACCCTAGTATCAAAATTGTCTAGTGAGAACTCTATGCATGGTCCTTACTAGAATTTTTAGGTTTATGCTTAGCCACGCCAATTAGAAATAATTTAGAGAATTTTCAATAATGGTAAACATGGGAATAACTCTAAAATCATGGTTAATGTTGGAATTTTGGTAGTTGGCCAGGACATGTTAAACCCCCATTCAAAATTCCCAAACTCTATTTTTTGCTAGGCTCAGGGTATGTGGTTTTGTTAGTAATACCGGCCGTCATAAGGACCGGTCTTCAGGCCTCTGTTGCAAAGCATAAACCATACAACCACATGTCTAATGGGTAAGGCTTAAATCGTAAGCTTAGTCCAGCTTTAAGCAATTTGACACGGTGGGGCAAATGATGCCCAGTATGGGTCCAATGTTTCCGCAAGTGAAGGCAAAGATGCCAAAGATGAATGGGGGCTTAGACCATGTCTTCTCGACCTAGGTCGCTTGGCGGGGGACAAGAGGTCTATGTTGGTCTGTTTTTTAGGGTTGGATTGAGTGAAGGGTTATGCCACGTTCTCTTCCGAGGCACTGTGGCGGTGCACGGCACGTTGTAATGCGTGTGAGGTGTGTCTTGTGGGTAAGGTGTACACCTCTGGCAAGAGTATAAACTATTCGAATAGCCATGCCCTCAGTTATGGGCAAGCCTAGCAATGTACCCAAGTTAGAATTTTCCCTCTCTTGATGGCTTATAGCACAACTGGTGAAATTGTTGGTGTAGCCTAGGAAAAAGGCAGGATGGCGCAGGTGCAGCGTTTCTGTTCATAATAATGTTATAGAAATATGACATTTTATATAAAATGATTTAAAATTTGAAAAGTACTTCCACCTGCTGATTTATCTGCAAAAATGTAACTTTATGAATATTCCTTGGATTCCCTTGCATTATAATTGCATTTGTCGATATGATTTGTTAAGTACTGTGGTTGTCCTCAATCTTGCTATCTCCCTCCAATCCAGATGAGATGTTTCCCGGAGATGAAGGCTTTGAAGATTTCCTGCCGTCTCGTGCATGTGGACTTGGTCCCCTGCCCGTTTGAATGCTTTACTCGTTTGTCTTTGAATGTTGGGCCTTTGGTCGCCCTAGTAATAAAATACTCATTTACGCTTTTGCTAATGTAAACTCTATTATTTACCAATTCTATGTTATTTACCAATTCTCTGGTGTACCTCACCTCCTGGGATGAGGAATTATACACTTACGCATGGAAAGTATCTTGGGTATTTTCCGGGTGTGACAAGTTGGTATCAGAGCACCCTTTGACCTTAGGACGAGCCAATGGATCCCAAGCCCTTTGAAAATATTTTAAAAGTTAGACCCTAATTGTGAAAACCTTATTCCATCTCTACTCACTTCATTTAAAAATGCTTGCTAACCCTTTGTTTTGTTTCAAATAATAGAGATGGCGCTTCCTCTCACTCACCATTGCCAGGGGATGAAGGGTTTCATGCTGGAGTTGTGCTATCTCACCGTGGCTTTCGGTTACTATCTAGAGGTGGAGTACACCGGGATTGAGGTTCCTGCCACTGATGGAGACGACAACGTACCCTATGCCCTTTGGGAGGTCACCGCCATGCTCCTCACTGATACCTCAGCTCGGGACTCGATGACCATCAAGGCTGGAGGAGATACCTACGAGAGCGCCTACCAGAATGCCGCTCTTCTCACCATCAGCATGCTTCACCACTGCTACAAGATCGAGCTGTTGTACACTTCCTTCCAGTACCACCCTTGCCGCAATAGCCCGATGGACTATTCCAGCTTCCGAGGGACCCGCATGGAAGACAACACCACCATTGTGCATTTGGCACATATGGTGGTGGCATACGATGAGGCCCGAGTCGACTTCCATAGGCTGGTGCACCGTTGATTGGTGCAAAACAATGAGAAGATTCTGGAGCTTTGTCAGGAGAACCTGAAGCTAAAGAAGGAGTTGGACAACTTGGAGGAGGAGCTACGTGCCTTCAAGATTGCCTAAGGACAGATCTACCGCCCCAAGCGTCGTCGAGTCTGCCATAGCCTGAAGATCACTGCCCGCAAGAGCACCACAAGGCCAGCGATAGTCCATGAGTCCCACACAAGCCCTCTGTTCCCCGTGACGACGGCACCTCTGGTAGCACCACCGAGCCCATCGTGGATCCCAGCGCCGGCACCCCTCCAGAGCAGTAGACACGTCGATGTAGCACGTATCTGTTTTTCTTCGTTTCTTTGTGGAACTCCTTTTGGTCTTGTGTGCTTGGTCCATATCGGTCTTGTGTGATATGGTCATACCCCTCTTTTATGTTCTTTAACTACTTGAACCTTTGCATCCTACCAACGTCACAACAATAAAAGGAGAAATGGTCAGATGGTGAACACGAGGAGAAATGCCACTAGCAGTACTGGGCCGCAGCAAGAGCATAGTCAGGAGGACCTACCACCACTGCCACCGTCCCTACCTCCCATGGACAACCCCGTTCTCACCCAGATCCTAACCTAGCAGACCCACATGATGGCCACCATCCTTTATCACATGCAGAACCCGCCCAACACTCAAGCTCCCACACCACCACCAAATCCACCACAATCCAAGCCTGCTGAGTTCCTTCATGTTTGCCCACCTACCTTCTCTAGTACCACCAACCCTGTGGACGCCATAGATTGGATGCATGCCATCAGCAAGAAGGTTAATCTGATCCAGTGCACTGATGAGAAATGGATCGCTTTCACCTTCCACCAGCTCCATGGACCCGCCTCAAAATGGTGGGACCACTTCCAAGTTACCTAGCCAGCAGATCAGCCTATCACCTTGGGTCATTTCACGGCCACTTTCCGGAGAACCCATGTGCCTGCAAGGGTCATGGCTTTGAAGAAGTGCGAATTTCGTGACCTTAGGCAGGGGCACAGCACTGTTACTGAGTACCTACATAAGTTCAACCATCTGGCTTACTATGTGCCAAAGGATGTGTGGGAAGATGAGGACAAGCAGGAAAAGGTTCTGTCCGGGCTCAACTCCGACCTCTCGGTGCAATTGGTCTCCTATGACTACGCAGATTTTCAGAGGTTGGTCGACAAAGCAATCCACTAGGAAGCCAAGCATAAGGAGATCGATAACCACAAGCGTTGCTTGGCGCACTTCAAGGCATAGCAAGGGCCTAGTCAGAAGCTCCGCTTTACCTCTCCTTACACCTGTGGATCTTCATTTGGCTCTCATGCTCAACAACCTCCTCGGCCACAGTACATAGTCAAGGCTCCTCAGCTACTCCAGGGCAACACCAACAAGGATGGAAATGGGAAGATCCTGGTCTGTTTCAATTGCCAAGAGCCGGGGAACTTTGCGAACAAGTGTCCGAAGCCCAAGCGCTAGCAGGGTCTAGCTCCAACCCACAACCATGGTGGCGACAACAACATGGTCCAGGGATGCAGCAACCACGTCTCCGCAGAAGCTCGGTGTGGAGGCCATGGGCCCCGGGTACCTCATCACAAGCATATGGGCCACTCGGATAGAGGATGGGCCAAGTCTTGTAGTTAGAGATATAGTAGCACCCGGTAGATTTTGCCTTGTATAAAAAGGAATATACAATCTTAGCCGGGTAAGATTTATCTCTAAGAAGGAAATCCCTTGGCCGTATCTAGCTAGGATTCCTACCTTGTACCCCTGCCCCCTGTATATAAGGGGAGGCAGGGCGCCCATTGAGGGCGGAGAACAGGACACGAGATCATTGATCCACATACATCCTCAAACGAATACTACCACAACTGGACGTAGGGTATTACCTCACATCGACGCCCTGAACCTATATAAAATCTCCTTGTGTTCCTTTGCAGTCCACCGAGTTTCCCCTTGCCGAGTAGCCCTATAGTTATATTGCCAGTGTAAAACATCGACAGTTGGCATGCTAGGTAGGGGCTCCGGCGAGTTTCACATCTACAAGCTCGATGGATCCAGCAACCAGAGTCGATGGCAACAAGTTCTCCCCTGGAGACACGATAACCTTCGGCAGCCTCGACTTCATCGCTGACTAGATCGGCAACCTCACCTTGGCCGAAGCAGATCCAATCCAACCGGCCGAGAAACCAGTCGACTCTGCGCCAGTGGGCTCACAAGACGCTGCAGTCACCTTCACCGATCTACTGCGGCAATCTTTCACTTCGCAAAGCCTCGGGACAACTCTCTCTTTCGGTGTCCGACTCGCGCTAGGCCTTGAGCCAGCCCGGGTCGGACTAGGAAGGGGGGAGAGCATCAATCTCCCACATGAGCTTGGCAACGCCGCAGATCTACACTTCATGCGGCAGACCCGATCCCCCATGGTTCAGTTTGGACACGGCTCAGAGTCGTTTCAGATTGGATCGAGGGAGGTCGGAGTCGTTCTTACTCCGATAAATTACTCAGACTCCGACTCTAAATCAGACAATGGTTCGAACACTGGTTCAGACTCCAGCCTGGCGAGTTTTCTCCTGCCCCACGAGATTTTCATGGCTTCAACACCACCACCCGAGGTGCGCCGACTACAAGAGGAGCAGCAGGAAGAGGCGCGCCGACTACGACAACAGGAGGAAGCTGATTGCGAGGCTCGCAACAACGGGCTACGCAAGGCTGGGTGAGCCTCCCAGCAACAGATTCTCCAGACCAAAGTAGGCGACCATGACGTCTTCGTCACGCCACAACAGAACGTCGTGGCTGGTGCAACCCTGCTGGACACGCTCCAGCTCGGGCCTGATCACCAGGCCACTCCGACTATCGCCAAGATCAAGGCGATGATCTTAGCTGCCGCTTGTCAGCAGCAATAGCAGTCGGGCGACACAATTATACTGACCAACAGGTTGGGTTCTCCGGCAGCAGGCTCATCTACATCAGCACGGCGTCGGGGGGCCAGCTCAAGTCGGCCACATGAGGAATCGCGCCAAACATCACTCAGCGACACCACCAACAACAACAACCGGTGGCGTCACCAGTATGACCGCCGGCCTAACCAGGATCTTCGAGTCCGGCTACAACGTGACCTCCGACACACCATTAATGCTTGGCGCCATGAACACGAAGAAGACGAGCGTCGCCGATAGGAGGACGACTACGAACGCTTCGGCCTCAACCATGAGCGGTATAACCGCTGCAACAGGAGCCAGAGCCCTCACAAAGACGAAGGCGTTCCGGCTTTCACTCATGAGCTCCAGGACATCGACTGGCCATCGGGCTTCAAGCCTACGAGGATCGAGAAATACGACGGCAAAACCAACCCTGAGTCCTGGCCCACAATATACACCGTGGCAATCCGAGCTGCCGGTGGTGACCACAAAGCCATGGCTAACTACCTCCCAGTCGCGCTAGCCGACTCGGCGAGGACATGGCTAACAGGGCTCCCAAGGCGATCGATCGGGACCTGGGGAGAACTCAGGGAGCGGTTCATTGCTAACTTTCAAGGGACCTATGAGAGGCCGTCTTCTGAGCATGACCTCCAACTGCACCAGAAGAAGAACGAGTCTCCACGCGACTTTATTAAGAGGTTCTCCGAGAAGTGCAACAAGATACCAACAATCAAGGACGAGGCCGTCATCGCCGCCTTCAACAAGGGAGTAAAGGATGCCCCGTTCATTGCAAAGTTTACTCGGAAGCCACCATCCTCTGTCCAGGCTCTTTTCAACATGGCGAACAAGTACGCCAACTCAGCTGAAGTGGTCGCAGAGGCCCTCGACGAGAAGAAGGACTCCCAATAGAAAGAACAAAAGGCGAAAGCCGACAACGAGCCATTCCAAAACAAGTCTGGCAACAGCAACTGGAAGTCGGACAACGAGGTGGCCAACATGGAGCGTACTCGGTCGTGGCCCCAACGGAATAACGACTACCAGAAGGTCATGAACGGGCCATGCCCCTTCCACCCCAAGGGCAAGCACGTGGCCAAAGACTGCTTCATGCTCAAGAAGTTTGCTTCCGAGCAGGCTCCAATGTCAAGCGCTGATAAGAGCACAAACAAGCAAGATCAGGATCCGGCCGACGATTTCCAAGATCCCCAGGCCGAGTTAAACCATATCTTCGGAGGGCCGTCTGCATACGAGTCCAAGCGCTAGCAGAAGCTAACAGCGCGCGACGTCAACGCAATCTCTATTGCAGACACCCCCCAATACTTGTGCTAGTCAGAGACGTCCATCACGTTTACTTGCGCAGATCACCCAGATAGGGTTTCACACCCAGGACGTTATCCACTCGTCCTAGACCCGGCCGTCAAGAACATCAAGCTGAAGAAGGTTCTCATAGACGGAGGCAGCGCGCTCAATATCCTCTTTGCCAAGACTCTGGATGACATGAAGATCCCTCGTTTAGATCTGCGGCCGAGTACGGTGCTCTTCCACGGTATAATTCCTGACCTATCTTCAACGCCACTCGGGCAGATCACCTTGCCAGTCACCTTCGGCACGCGGGATAACTTCCGCACGGAGAGCATCTGCTTCGAGGTTGCCAACTTTGGGACTGCGTACCATGCGATACTCGGACGACCGGCGCTCGCCAAGTTTATGGAGATACCGCACTATACATACATGGTGCTCAAATTGCCAGGGCCAGCAGGAGTCCTCTCCCTCCGCAGCGACATCAAGCAAGCCTTCAACTGCGACAAGGAGAGTTGCGAATTGGCTCAGACGCAAGAAGCGGCAGCCGGGCGCAACAGCATTCGGCAAGACGCCACAACCCAAGTCGAGGAAGATCAAGTTCCGGCCAAGAAAGCAGCGAAGTCGGGAATTTCAGGGGACTCTGACACGAAAAAGATTCCCCTGGACCCTTCCGACCCCTCCAAGACTGCTCTAGTCGGGACCGGACTAGACCCCAAATAGGAAGACATGCTCGTCACCTTCCTCCAAGCCAACAAGAATATCTTCGCGTGGAAACCGTCCGACATGCCAGGCGTACCAAGGGAGGTGATCGAGCACGCCCTCAACATGAAGACAGACGCCAAGCCAGTCAAACAACGGTTGCGGTGTTTCGCTCAAGACCGTAAGGATGCTATTCGTGAGGAGATAACCAAGCTTCTCGTAGTCGGGTTCATCAAAGAGGTCTATCACCCGGACTGGCTGGCAAACCCAGTTCTGGTCCGGAAAAAAAATGGTAAATGGCGCATGTGCGTTGACTACACTGATCTCAACAAGGCGTGCCCCAAGGACCCATTTGGTTTATCAAGAATAGACCAGGTGGTGGATTCAACTGTAGGGTGCGATCTTCTCAGTTTTCTCGACTGCCACTCAGGATACCACCAAATCAGCCTGAAGGAGGAGGACTGCCTAAAGACGTCTTTTATCACGCCGTTTGGAGCGTACTGCTACATCACTATGCCGTTCGGTTTGAAAAACGCTGGAGCAACGTATCAATGGGCGATTCAGCGGTGTCTACACACTCAGATCGGGAGCAACGTGGAGGCCTACGTCGACGACGTGGTGATCAAGACCAAGTCTAAAGAAGACCTCATTGCTGACCTGGAAGAAACCTTCCAAAATCTTCGAAGATTCAAGATGAAGTTGAACCTGGAAAAGTGCACCTTCGGTGTGCCATCCAGCAAGCTACTCAGCTTCATCGTCTCACATCGCGGCATCGAGGCCAACCCAGAGAAAGTCAATGCAATCATGAACATGGCACCTCCGACTACCCAGAAGGACGTCCAAAAGCTGACTGGCTGCATGGCGGCACTCAGCCAATTTATTTCCCGACTGGGCGAACGAGGCATGCCTTTTTTCAAGTTATTGAAGAGAGCAGACAACTTCCATTGGACTCCCGAAGCCTAGCAAGCCTTCGAAGACTTCAAGCAATTTTTCACATCACCCCCCGTGTTGGCGTCACCCATACCCCAAGAACCGCTAATGCTATATCTGGTGGCAACTACTCAAGTAGTCAGCACGGTGCTGGCGGTTGAGCGATCCGAACAGGGTCACATCCAGAAAATCCAAAGGCCAGTTTACTTTGTCAGTGAAGTCCTTGCCGACTCGAAGATGAGATACCTGCAGGTCCAAAAGCTGCTCTACGGCCTACTCATCACTGTCCGGAAGCTGGTGCACTATTTCCAAGCACATCAAGTCACGGTGGTCACATCATTTCCACTCGGGGACGTCCTACATAACCGCGAGGCCACCAGCCGAATCGCTAAATGGACACTCGAGTTGATGGCGTTCGACATCACCTTTCAACCACAGATAGCAATCAAATCACAAGCTCTAGCCGACTTCGTGGCCGAGTGGATAGAAGTTCATATACCTACATCAACAGCGAAGCTAGAGTACTGGACAATATACTTCGACGGTTCTCTACGGATTGGCGGCACCGGGGCTGGCGTCGTTTTGACGTCGCCCACCAGCGAAAAACTCAAGTACGTTCTACAAATCCACTTCCCGGCTTCCCACAATGTCGTCGAGTACGAGACACTTATCCACGGGCTTCACATTGCTATATCACTCGGCATACGTCGACTGGTTGTGCGCGGGGATTCTCAACTCGTGGTGAACCAAGTCATGAAGGACTAGAATGCCTCGACGATACCATGGCGGCATACCGTCAGGAGGTCCGCAAGCTAGAAAACAAGTTCGACGGGCTGGAGATAACACACGTGCTACGACATTATAATGACGCTGCAGATGAATTGGCGAATCTGGGATCCAAGCGAGAGGCGGTCCCAATAGGGATCTTTGTCGAGCAACTCATCAGTGAAGAAGAAACCGGTGCCAGAGCAGTCGGGAGGCGAACCTACCCCAGCAATAGACGAGGCGCTGCACATATGTCAAGATTGGCGGACTCCTGTTCTCAAATTCCTCCTGGAGGATGAACTCCCAGAAGATCGCAGTGAAGCTGCACGAATTAAACGTTGCAGCAAGAATTTCTTGGTCATCGGAGAAGACCTGTAGCGAAGAAGTGCATCTGGTGTCCTCATGCGCTGTGTCACCACCGAGGGCAAGCAGATCCTGCAGTCGATCCACTCAGGCGTATGTGGCAACCACTCTACATCCAGGACATTAGCCGAAAAGGCTTACCGACAGGGATTTTTTCTAGCCAACAGCAGTAATAGATGCCAAAGACATTGTTCGCACATGCGAGGGCTGCCAGTTCTTTGCAAGACAAACCAATCTCCTAGCCTAGGAACTCCAAACAATCCCAATCTCTTGGCCCTTTGCAGTATGGGAGCTTGACATGGTGGGGCCTTTCAAGAAAGTGCCAGGAGGGTTCACACACCTGTTCGTCGCAATAGATAAATTCACCAAGTGGATTGAGGCCAAACCCGTCACAACCATAACAGTGGCACGAGCAAAGGACTTCATCATGAGTATGTTATACCGATTCGGGGTCCCCAACCGTATCATCACCGACAACAGTACTCAGTTCACGGGCGGCGTATTTTAGGATTTCTGTGACGACTTCGGTATCAAGATCTGCTATGCGTCTGTGGCACACCCACAGAGCAATGGGCAGGTTGAACGAGCCAACGGTATGGTCTTACAAGGCATCAAGACAAGGATATTCGATCGACTACAACCATACGCAGGCCGGTGGGTGCACGAACTCCCATCTGTCCTCTGGTCCCTCAGAACCATAGTTAGTCGGGCAACTGGGAAATCCCCTTTCTTTTTGGTCTACGGTGCTAAGGCTATGCTACCAACCGAGTTAAAGTTCGGCTCTCCGCGAGTTCGGGCTTACTCAAAAGATACTTCAAACAACACCCGATTGGTCAAACTAGATCAGTTGGAAGAAGCAAGGGACATCGCAACAATCCAGTCGGCAAGGTATCTCCACGACCTGCGTCGCTATCACAACCGCAATGTCCATGGCCGTGCCTTTTTGGTTGGAGATCTCGTATTGAGAAAAATACAAACGACCAAAGACAGGCATAAACTATCCCCAATTTGGGAAGGGCCGTTCATTATAGCGGAGGTCACTCGGCCAGGTGCCTACCGACTGAAGACCGAAGACGGTGCCCTCATCAGCAACTCATGGAATATAGAACAGCTATGTCCCTTCTATACCTAAGTTTTATACTTTCATATGTGTACAGTCCTTCTCTGACCCACTACGCCGATTGTTTCAATCGAGTAGTGAGTCAGGGGCTGCATGTATTGTATGTGCTGTGTCAATAATATACGAGCCTATTTCACTCAAGTTATGAAGTTTTACTATGACTTTTCCATGTCTGCCCGAGTACAGTTTTCTGCGGTGAACGTTTTTATTAAGTTCCTATAGATTAACTCGGTGTAGGCTATATTGTTGAGTAAAGCTAATGACAACTGAGTAATATTCTAAAGCTTGGCGGCATTGCACATGCATTTACACATATTCTTACCAAAATGTATATACATACCGATTGCATGATATATTGTCTTTACATACCCAGGTCCCAGGTGATAATTTCTGCAGTCGGCCTTGCCTTAGCTATCAGCTCCAGCGCCTCCTCAGGAGTCATCTCTTCGGCAAACCCCTCCCCGATGGCTTCGACATCTGCCCTTGGGTAGATGGACTTGGTCATTGCTAGGGTCTGGGCCATGCCGGCAATAACATACTCATCCGAGTACCTCTTCAGGGCACTCGGTGCGTCTTTAAGGCGCTCCTCCAGTAGGAAGATTGTGCTGGAGCTAGTTCCCACAGGACGAGGATCTATCAGGTCAAGGAGCCTTTTCACGGACTTGCCAAAGGTTTCCCGTGACTCCTTGACTGCCTTGATCTCCTCTGCAAAAGCTTGGAACTGGATCTGGGAATTGGCTCTCGCAGCTACCCGGATTCATCGACAAGTAAACTTGTTAAGCAAAGCCGCATATGGAGTAATTAATGGATTGGCTAAGGTTATTGTCAGGGTGGAGACTCACTTTTGTAGTCGGCCTCCCACTTGGCTATGGCCTTCTCCAGTTCAACTTTTTCGTTCTTGAGCTTGGTATTGGCCGCTTTTAACTCGGCCTTCTCTTGCTCAAGCTCGATTTTGGCCTCTATCAGGGAGGCCTTGTCTTTTTCAAGTTCGGCCCTGGCTCTCTCGGCCTCCTTCAGCTTCTTTCCGCCCTCTGTTCGGGTCTTCAACTCGGCTTCAAGGGCTGCACGACAGATTAGTCAAGAACTCGACGATGCAGTCAAGACACAACTGAGCTGTCAGGAATAACACAGTTGGAGAGATATATCAGGGATCCGGTCAGGAAGAAGGGTTCTAGAGGATCACCTCTTATCATCTTGGCTTGATCCCAATTTTTGCTCCTAAGCTTGGTGATGTTCTCCCTCAGCCAAGATTCCCTCTCCTGGCTGCGCCCTTCCACTTCAGTTTTCAAGGCCCAGAGTTGGTCCAATTCTTGGAGTTGGGGGGCGATTCGGTTCAGCACCTCATGCATTTTTTCCGAACGATCAACAATTTTCTGCTCGGGGATTAACAAGTCAGAGCAGAATCGAGCATCAAGAAATACTACCAAAATTTTGGTACAATGGAAACCATACACGAATCCCCTCGGACGTGGTGAGTGTGGCACGAAGCAGGGCTTCACGTTCCCTTCCCACTGCCACATCATCGACCTTGTAGGTCTGTGCAATTCCGTCAGGTGTTGTCCACTGGAACGTCCTCGGGAACCTGCGCGGAGAGGCCTCGATCCTAGGGAGGTCGGGTCTGTCTGAAGGAAGAGACGATGACCACGACCACGACCACAACTAGGAAGACGACGGACTCCTGGCCCCCGGCTCGGCGGCCTCTATGGACTCGGGGGCTGGCTCAGGTGCTGTAGCAGCGCCTTCGACACCAAGCGCTGGCTCAGGAGCTGCAGTGACGACTTCCGCGACAGGTGCCGGCTTAGGGGCTGGGGCAGCGGCTTCGATAACCACCCCTTGGTTGACCAGTGTCGGTGACCCTGTAGTCGGGATGGTCTCAGCCTCTGCGGCTGGGCCCGCCGCCGGCTCAGCAGGCGTACTCGCTGGCTCCGGACCGGTAGAAACAGGGTCGACAGCAGGGGCAGTCGGCGTGACTTCCTTAAGATTTATGTCGACCCGCTTCCTACATAACAAGTCAAGCATCAAGGCGCAACAATGCTGAACATGATTTTCAGAAGACCCAAAATGGCCTACCTCTTGGAGAACTTGAGCTTTTGCCCGGGAGATCCAGAGGGCGGCACTAGAGGGCCACTGGCTTTTGGGCCTAAGGGCGCGGCAGTTGGCAGCGGCACCTCTGTCCTAGTCGGCCCCATTCGCGGTGTGGTCGGCTGGGCCGCTTCGGTGCTCGGCGGCGCTGGGGTTGACCTTGTACTCGGCCGCGCTTGGGTTGGGCTCGATGTTGCTAAGCTCAACTGCGCCGATCCCGGTCTGGGACTCGATGGCCTGGGTGCTGTGCCGGTAGGGTCCCTTATCCTTAAACTCCCGGCTGCGGCACTCAACTTCACGACCTTCGCCTTGCCCTGATCTACAATGGGCTTCTTCCCCGCTCTCTTAGAGTCGGGCTGGGCAGCAAAAGGACTCCTCGGCCTCTTCTTCGACTTTGTGGCCGACAAAGGATGGGAGTCATCATCAAACTCCTCACACCACTGCAAATGACTCAACAGTACACGTCATACTATGCAAGGCAATCATGGATACATGTCTACAAGCATTCATCACAGAAGAAGAGCAGAGGTTACCTCGGGACGAGGCCGGTTGTGGTTATAAGCCACGATGCAGCGCTCTTTGTCCTCGGTCTCAATCACCCCATTGGAGAAATAACCGAACAATGTTTTGGTCACTTTTTGCTCGTCGGCCACTTCTTTGCTCTCTCGGTCAGGGTCATTCTTCCCCTGATAATCCCAGCAGAACACGCTCCTCAGCTTCAATGTTTGGATGTGCTGGGTCAGACTGCAAGGTTAAAGATCTTTGACTTTATGTTTAATTGTCTTCACAATTAAGCACAAATTCGGAGGCTACACCTAATAGGTGCGCCTATTCAGCGCACACTATTCATATGTCTACATGAAGCCCTTCGTAGCCTTGCTGCCAGCTGACATGAAGCGGGACTCGGGAAGAAGAAGCACTCAGACAAAGAGTACTCGGGAGCAATGCACTCGGGCAATCTTCACCGTGGAGGATGAGCACTCGGCATCAGCTGTGACTCAACTATGAAGGTCTTAGGGGCTACTGTGGAGGCCATGGGCCTCGGGTACCACATCACAAGCATATGGGCCACTCGGATAGAGGATGGGCCAAGTCTTGTAGTTAGAGATATAGTAGCACCCGGTAGATTTTGCCTTGTATAAAAAGGAATATACAATCTTAGCCGGGTAAGATGTATCTCCAAGAAGGAAATCCCTTGGCCGTATCTGGCTGGGATTCCTACCTTGTACCCCTGCCCTCCAGTATATAACGGGAGGCAGGGCGCCCATTGAGGGCGGAGAACAAGACACGAGATCATTGATCCACATACATCCTCAAAGGAATACCACCACAACTGGACGTAGGGTATTACCTCACATCGAGGGCCTAAACCAGTATAAAATGCGCTGGTGTTCCTTTGCAGTCCACCGAGTTTTCCCTTGCCGAGTAGCCCTATAGTTATATTACCGGTGTAAAACATCGACACTCAGGCAGCTCCGAAAGTGCTCATCGGTATGTTTCTGGTCCATTCTCATCCTGCAATAGTGTTATTTGATTCTGGAGCTACACATTCTTTCATATCTAAAGAATTTGTGGGGCAACATAACTTTAGGGTGGAATGCCTTAGCAATTCTATTACTATCACTACCCCTGTGGGACAAATGCTAGCCCAACACTTTTTGAAGGAACCACTTTTCGAGCCAATCTCATCCTTCTGAATTCCAAAGACTTGGATGTAATCCTCGGTATGAACTAGCTCTCTCGCCATCATGGAGTTTTGGATTGTACACACAGAACGGTGACAATAAGCAATGGTCCTAACCAGCCGGTTGTTTTCTATGCTCACCCCACCGAGGCACGTAAGCAAGTTCTACATCAGCTCCGTCTTGAGGAAATCCCTATAGTGAAGGAATACCAGGATGTGTTCCCAGAGCACTTGCCCGGAATGCCACCCCTAAGAGAAATCGAATTCCGCATTGATCTTGAGCCTGAAACTACGCCTATCTACAAGAGACCATACCGCATGGTAGCAAATGAGTTGGCAGAGGTAAAGAAGTAGTTCAAAGAGCTGAAGGAGAAAGGGTTCATCCGCTCGAGTACATTGCCTTGGGGAGCCCCGGTTATATTCGTGGAGAAGAAGGATAAAACCAAGCATATGTGCATCGATTACCGTGCCCTCAATGAGGTCACCAATAAGAACAAGTATCCACTCCCCAAGATCGATGACCTATTCAATCAGTTGAATGGAGCCAAGGTGTTCTCCAAGATTGACCTCCGGTCAGGCTACCTCCAGTTGAGGATACGGGAAGAAGATATTCCCAAGACAGCCGTTACCACCCGTTATGGCCTGTGTGAATGCACTGTCATGTCCTTTGGATTAACCAACGCCCTGGCCTTCTTCATGAATCTGATGAACAAGGTGTTGATGGAATATTTGGACAAATTTGTGGTTGTTTTCATTGATGTTATATTGATTTACTCTAAATCTGAAGAAGAGCATGAGTTGCACCTATGTCTAGTGTTGGAAAAGCTTCATGAACATCAGTTGTATGCCAAATACAGCAAATGTGACTTTTGGCTGACCGAAGTCAAGTTCCTCAGACATGTGGTATCCGCGTGGTTGTTGACCCCACGAATGTTGAGGTAGTGACCAAGTGGAGATCACTGAAGACGGTCTCATAGATCTGTAGCCTCCTTGGACTAGCAGGGTATTACCGTCGCTTTATTGAGAACTTCTCAAAGATTGCCAAACCCATGACCAATCTGCGGAAGAAGGAAGAGAAATTCGTATGGACGCCCGAGTGCGAAAAAGCTTTCCAAGTGCTCAAGGAGAAGTTGGTGTCGTCTCCGGTCCTAATCCTGCCTAACATCCACAAGGACTTCCAAGTGTTCTGTGACGCTTCGCACCAAGGTTTGGGTTGCGTTCTCATGCAGGAAGGACAAGTTGTGGCGTATGCATCTCGTCAGCTATGTCTGCACAAATGTAACTACCCTACCCACGATCTAGAGTTGGCAGTTGTAGTTCACGCCTTGAAGTTATGGCGGCATTATCTCATTGGAAATTGTTGCGAAGTCTACACGGATCATAAGAGCCTCAAGTATATCTTCACCCAACCAGATTTGAACCTCCGACAAAGAAGATGGCTTGAGTTGATTAAAGATTACGATTTGGGCATTCACTACCATCCAGGCAAGGCCAATGTTGTGGCTGACACTTTGATTCATAAGAGTTATGTCAACACAGTCAGTCTCGACCCGCGATCGCCTGATCTTGGCAAGGAGATGGAGGCCCTAAATCTCCACGTCATTAACCATGGCTCTATGGCAACCATTGAAGCTGAGCCCCAGCTCATTGATCAAATCCATAAAGCACAGGCAGAGGATGCTGACATTAGAGCCCTCAAGAAGGGGGAAAAGACATCAGATTCATGGAAGATGAACAAGGCACAGTGTGGAATGAAAATTGTATCTGTGTTCCTGACAAGCCCGAGCTCAAGAATCTTATATTACAAGAAGCACACCAGAGCCAGTATTCGATCCACCCTGGCAGTACTAAGATGTATCATGATATGAAAGAGAAGTATTGGTGGGTCAGCATGAAATGAGAAATATCAGAGTTTGTGGCAATTTGAGATGTATGCCAGCTAGTCAAAGCTGAGCATCAGAGGCCAGCAGGGTTACTCCAACCCTTAAAGATGCCAGAATGGAAGCGGGAAGAGATAGGGATGGACTTTATCACGGGACTTCCTCGAACTCAAGGAATGTACGACTCAATATGGGTAGTCGTGGACAGATTGACCAAGGTAGCACATTTCATTCCGGTCAAGACAACTTACTCTAGAAATAAGCTAGCAGAGCTAAAGTTTGCCAGAATAGAGATTGTGTCTGATCGTGGTAGTCAGTTCATGTCGAAGTTTTGGCAAAAACTGCAAGAAGAAATGGGCACGCGTTTGAACTTCCGTACAATATATCACCCCCAGACCGATGGTCAGACAGAGAGGATCAACCAGATTCTTGAGGATATGCTCTGAGCATGTGTTCTCAATTTTGGCAAAACTTGGGATAAAAGCCTTCCTTACACCAAGTTCTTATACAACAACAGCTATAAGTTTAGTCTGCGAATGGCACCTTTTGAAGCTCTGTACGGACGAAAGTGTAGGACCTTGCTCTTGTGGGACCAAACGGGGGAACGAAAAATTTTTGGGACCAACATTATACGTGAAGCTAAAGAAAAGGTGAGGGTTATTCAATAGAATCTTAAGGTAATGCAGTCCCGATAGAAGAGCAACACTGACACCCGACGAAGAGACTTGACTTTTGAGGAAGGAGACTTTGTGTATCTGAGGGTTACACCACTCCGAGGCGTATGATGGTTTCAAACCAAAGGGAAGTTGGCACATAGATTTGTGGGCCCGTATAAAGTCCTAGGTAGAAGAGGCGAAGTGGCTTATCAGCTTGAGTTGCTAGCATCATTGGGGGATGTTCAAGACGTGTTCCATGTCTCTCAACTCAAAAATGCATACCAACAGAACAAGCAGACCCTACTCAGATTGAGATACAAGAGGACCTCACTTACATGGAGAAGCCAATCAAGATTTTGGAAACTTCTGAGAAGCACACCCGCAATCGAGTCATCCGCTTCTGTAAGGTGCAGTGGAGCAATCATTCCAAAGAAGAAGCAACTTGGGAACGCGAAGATGAGTTGAAGTCTGCCCATCCCCACCTCTTCGCCGTTGCTTCCAAATCTCGGGGTCGAGATTCTCCATAGGGGGTAGGTTTCTCATGCCCCAAAATCACCCTAAGTCTCAAATGTCCTATTAATGCATTTCTAGAAATTTTAAAAGTCGAAACAAACCTACAACCATTTTAAAAATCACCCAGATGAACTCATTTTGGCCTGTGGGAATCTTGATGGATTCCCCTTGCCTCAAAATGCTTAAATAAATTTTACTGGAATTTTCAGAGCATCCTAACTAATTTTAATCTCACAAAAACCCCTGTCATTGTATTACAAATACATAAATTAAAATTAAAATCCTTTTTCTCTTCTCTCCCTCGGGTTGGGCCAGCCTGGCCTGCCCCAGCCTCCCTGCCTGCTCAGCCTCTGTCACACCCTGAGTTTTTCCCCTTAATAGAGGGACAGGAAAATATACTTGAGAAAATACCAAATGAAATTATTTAATTAAGGCAAGAGAAAATAATTGATGGTGAAAGCATTAAATAATAATCCATCATGGCTAGGAATATTTTCTTATATTCCCCATGACAAAATACGCTAACAGGATTTTTATTGGAATTTTTAGAGCACTAAAAGTATTTTTAATAAATAAAAAGACCGTATCGGAATTAAATTCTAATGGGAAATCCCTTTTCCCTTTTCTTTTCTTTTCTTTTCCTCCCTCGGCCCATCATTGTGCACGGCCTGCCTTCGAGCCCACGCGCCCTCGTGCCTCTCCCCCGCCTCCCTCGCTGGCTGGCCAGTCCGGGTTGACAGCCTTACCGGTTCGTCTCGCCCGCTGAGATGTGGGGTCAGGACCCACATGTTAGACCCATCTTCAACCTCGGACCGAATCAGCCAAAGGGGATCGGCCTCCCCCACACGTTGGATTCCACCCATTTCCGCCTCGTCCCACCTCCGCCCTTGGTGCAAATTGAGCAGACCGAGTCCTTGCGCATTTCCCCCATGTTCCCCACCCCTCTCGCCCACGAACCCGACCGGATTTCACCCCACTCCGCTTGGCCACCGTTCCATGATTTCACGAAATCCGGAAGCCACGGCCATGACCTCCCGCTGCCATGCCTATTTAAACCCTTCCCATACTCCTCCGCTCCTTTTTCCTCAATCACCTGACCTCCCTGTGCCAACTAACACCCCCGCACCGCAATCCCGAAGCGCCATCGAGTTTCTTCGTCTCTAGCCAAGTGCCGTTGCCGCTTTAGTCACCGCTGGCCCTCTCTCTAACACACACTAGCTTCACTGCACCCAGGCGAACCCCGTTCAGCCCACATCCACTCCATTCCGCCGCCGGGACCCCATCCCGTTGATCAAGTTGAAGTTCGCCGCCACCAAATCACTTTGGTTGTGTTATCCTGCCGACCTGCTTGGCCTCTTCGCCCCTAATTCGCCATCCTCCGGTTGTCGCGAGCACTCGATGAGGCCCCCACTTGCTTCCCCGTCTCCTCAGCCCCTCATCGTTGCCCTCCACCGTGCCGAATGGTCGCCGGCGGTGACCATCGGGCCACACGCCTCGCCGCAGTGCAGGCACACCGGCATGGTTCTGCCCCCTTTGTCCCTGGCCATCCGATCTATCTCGGGGTAGATCGGGGCCAGCCGCGTGGCGTCTGTCACGGGCACCATGCTTCGCCACGTGGGCACCACCTCGGCAGCCATGTGGCACCGTTGCATCTAGCCACGGTGGACGCGGTCCACCGTACTCTGCCCTCCCATGCGCCACTGACCCATGGGCCCCGCCTATTGGCGCTGGTCCCCGTGGTCCGCTGATGCCATAATCCGGTTTAAATACGCAATAAATTAATAAGGCTTTATTTTTGTATAGTAAAAACACAGTGAATCTTTGAAAATTCATAACTAATTCATACTAGCTCTGATTAATTCCATTCAAATTTCATCAAATCCAGAAAAATGCCAACAATCCATTAAAAATAGTTTGAGCTCATGTTTCAGTGTTCTCATGTACTGTTTTTATTATTTGTGCTTTGAATGTCGCTAGAAGCCGACGTTTCCAACCCTCCTGTGTACTACGAAGTTGTCGCTGAAGTTGCAGAGCCAGAGCAAGGCTAGTTACATTGTATTCTTGATCATTTTGTACCTAATTTATGCCAAATGCTTTGTTTTACTTAAATAAACATGCATGTTTTGTTATTTCATGTGGTAGGGATATGACATATATATATATAGTTGAATACCGTAGTTTGATGACCCCTATTCCTTTGTAACTTAGGTAACAAAATGACTAGGATATGTTCCTAGGATGCCTAGCCATGCTTAGAATCAACTAGTTCACCTTGGAGAAGAATAACTTCTTTTTACCTTCTATATTTATGGTTCGACTTTGTGTTGAAATAATGGAACCGTGATCATGGATATTTACCTAACTAAAATATGACCCTAATGGTGGGTTGTGGGTGCATGGTTTTGCTGGTCTCACCCATGGCAATTAAGGACCGGTTCATGGGAACCCCTTGAGCAGTTATCCGTACATACCACAAGCCAGCGTTGGCAACGGCTGGGCTTGTAGCGTAGCTTCTCCCTCTCCTAGGCACTGTTGGTGAGGATGGGCGTGATGGAGTTGGGTTGGCTCGGGGTCGTGTTGATCGGCTTTCGGATCCATCGTGGCGCAAGGGGAGTAGCCTGGTCGATATGGTGTGCCCTGTCGGCAGGTGCAACCTCAACGTGGTGTGGATGGTTGGGGAGGAGTTGCGTGAACGGTCCTGTCACAGCCTCTCCTAGGGTGTCATGCGGACACGCTAGCACACAGGAACATGTGCGGGGCTGTGTCTTGTGGGTACAGTTGTACACCTCTGGCTAGAGTTAAAATCTATTCGAATAACCGTGCCCGCGGTTATGGGCATTTGGTCAAGACTCATCGTGATTAGTCCCACTATAATAAATTGACTTAAAATGTTGTGTAGAGGTAGGATGGATGGTTTGGGCCTAGTCAACGTGGTGTAGCATTGATTAGTGATGATTTAATACTGCCTAATTAAACGACCTTTTTACCTGTTTCCGAACCACTATTGTTTGCAATTACTTTGTGCAAATGAACCCGAAACCTTTCCTTGTCTCCCATGCATTATGCATATTTGTGGGTGTGACTTGTTGAGTACTGTGGGTGGTACTCAATCTTGCTCCCTTCCCCCTCTCAGAGACTGAGTTCTACTCCAACGAGAATTATCCGGAGGAGTAGGCTGGATTTGCCGTAAAGCTACCTGTGGAGTGGAAGCCTCTGCGCGGCTTAGTGGTGTATAGTTTTATTTCTTTTTTTCCCCGCTGCATTTGATGTAAGACAATTTTATGTTGTTATTAAGACGTACTCTATATGGTGACTTGGTATTTGTGTACCCTGGCTTTCCAGGACAGGGATTTAATACACAAGAATGTTTAGAATTTGGGTTGTGAATTTCTGGGTGTTACAAGTTGTATTAGAGCCGAACTTGACCGTAGTACCTGCCAAATGGAAACCCAAAGAGCCCTCTGAAACTTCTCATCTGCATATGCCTTTTTGCATTTGGAGTTGTTTCAGGAAAATTTGGGAGTTATTTCTCGTTTTGGGATGAAATCTTGGCCTTTATTTGACTAAAATTTTTGTGTCAGGTCAAGTCTAGGATTGGGATTTTATTTGACGGTTGTGTTGGGTATGTGCAAATTTTGGGAAAATATTGGTCAATCGGGGGTAACAATTAATATAAGTCATGTACAAAACTTTCTGATCATTTTGCAATTATTATCTAAATTATTTCTGCACTATTTTATTTGGTTAAGTCATGTTGTTACTTTCTTAAGATTGTTCATGCAAAGATTATTCCATGCATAAAATCATTATTTTATTTCCCAACAATTTATCGTTTATTTTATCTAGATTTGAGCATACATTGATTCCCCTCCTTGCCTTCCATTGATGGACAGTCTTCTGACCTAGCGTGGAGCCGATATGGCGGATTTGTGGAAGAGATCCCCATGATAACCTTCACCCTGGGGTACAGTCATGCCCCCGAGTACACTACCATGGAGCCGTTGGAGGGTGAGCTTCCTCACCTCATTCGCTTGGAGCTACCTAGCGAGCAGTACCTCCCTGCTGCTATGGAGGTTGAGGTTGGCGGGCATACCTTCAACCACGCCTGTCAGGAGAAAGCTTTCCGCCTATTTGGAGAGCTACGCCAGAGGCACAACTCTACCCTCCGCACCACCAGTGTGGAGGCCATGGGCCTCGGGTACCTCAAGGAAGTCAATTTTGGCCACTCGGATGGAGGGTGGGCCGGTCCCTACAATTGGAGAAAGAGTAGGACTCGGCTTTATATTACCTTGCATGACAAGGAAAGGGATATAGTCCTAGCCTGCTCCTCTATGTACTGATAAGAAAAGCCCTTGGTCATATCCGACTGGGTTTCCTACCCTGTAACCCTCATCCCTCTAGTATATAAGGAGGGGTAGAGAGCCCCTAGGGAATATGACAATCTCATCAGAGGATTCCACATACCGTGAAAGCAATACACCACAACTGGAAGTAGGGTATTACCTCACCTCAAGGGCTTGAACTAGTATAAATCTTGTGTGTTCTTCGAATCCATCGAGTTTAGGTCCAACGAATAGCCCCATATAATTATTGCCGATACAAAACATCGACAGTTGATGCGCCAGGTAGGGGCATCATCGAGATCATCGTCAACAAGCTTGATGGATTTGATCACTGGAGTCAATGGTGTCAAGTTCTTCCCTGGGCAAGCAATCAGCTTCGGGAGCCTCAACTTCATCATCGACAATCTCGGCGATCTTATTCTATCCGACTCGGTTTCAACCTGATCGGCCAGAAAACAGGCCAACCCAGCGCCAGTCGGCTTACTCAACACTGCAGCAATCTTCCGCGCCTTGCTGCGGTGATTTCCAAGATTTACGAGCTAAGGAACAACTCTTTTCTCTAATGTTCGACTCGGATACGTCCTCGAGCCGGATGAGATCGGATCTAGGGGAGACGAGATCGTCAGTGTCCCACTCAGACTCGACAACACTGCAGCAATTTTCAATTCAAATCTGATGCGGCAGACTTAATCCTCTGGAATTCAACTTGGATACGGCCCAGAGCCAGTCGGGATCGGGACCAGGGAGGTTGGTGTCATCATCATGCCGCTTCACTACTCCGAGTCTGACTCACAGTCGGAGAGCAGCTCGGGAAGCTTTTCTCTACCACGTGAGGTCTTCATGGCGTCAAAAGGATCTACTCCGACACAAGACGCGTGCCGACTACATGACCAGCAGGAAGAGGAAGCTCGCCGAATGCGTGAGCAAGAGGACGCACGACGCATGTAAGCCGAGTGCGATGCTCACAATGACAACTTACGCAAGGCTGGGCGGACTGCTCAACAAGAGATCCTCCAAATCCGAGTAGGAGACCACGACGTCTTTGTGACCCCACAACAGAACATCGTGGCTGCTGCCACATTGTTGGACACCTTACAGTTCAGGCCTGACCATCAGGCTACCCTGACTATCGCAAAAATCAAAGCAATGATAATCGCTGTAGCCTATCAACAGCAACAGCGATCTAGAGATACGTTTATACCGTCTAACAAAATAGCTTCGAGTGCTATGACTTCATCTGCTTTAGCGCGACACCGAGCAGCCGGCTCCAGTTGGCACCACTCGGAGTCCCATCACACGTCACTTGGCCATCACAACGAGCGCCGGGATGACCAGGATGTTTGGGGACGACTACGACGGGATCTCTGCCACGACATCAATGCTCGACACCAGGAGCGTGAGGAAGATGAACTTCGCCGCCTTGAAGACAAGCATGAATGCTTCGACCTCCACCATGGGCTGTTCCGTCACCGCAGTCGGAGTCGGAGCCCTCACTTGGATGAAGGAGTTTCGGCGTTCACCCATGAGCTGCAACAAGTCGACTAGCCATCCGGTTTCAAGCCGACTAGTATAGAGAAGTATGACGGCAAGACCAACCCAAAATCCTAGCTTACAGTGTATACCTTGGCGATCCGAGCAGCTGGAGGCGACCACAAATCCATGGCAAACTATCTACCAGTTGCCCTGGCTGACTCAGTGCAAACATGGTTGACAAGGCTTCCCAAGTGGTATATTGGCTCTAGAGGGAACTCCGTGAGCGCTTCGTCATAAACTTCCAAGGAACCTACGTGAGGCCATCCTCCGAGTATGATCTGTACCAGTGCCATCAGAGAAAACACGAGTCTCTTTGCGACTTCGTCAAGTGTTTTTCTGAGTAGAAGAATTCAATCCCCAAAATCAAGGACGAAGTTGTCATCGCTGCCTTTCGCAAGGGAGTCAAGGACACGGTTCATTGTAAAATTTACTCGGAAGCTGCCCAACTCTGTCAAAGGTCTCTTCGAGATGGCCAATAAATATGCTGATTCAGCCGACGCGGTGGCTCAGGCACTTGATAGAAGAAGTGACGGGAAACGGATGACGCAGCCCTATCCAAGCCTAGGAACCACAAGCAGAAATCTGAAGACCTCATTGTGGCAGCCGATCACAACCGTCCTCGACCTCTTAGAAGCGAAGATTATCATAATGACAAGTGACATGCTCGGGGGCTCAAAAGCTCAAATGCAAGGATGGCATCCCCACTCCCAACTTGTGCAATAACGAACAGCTAAGTCATTTTCTGGATATTCTCATCTAAATGGGCTAGGAGGCAACTCACTTCCTTATGGTTTGACTCGGATATGGCTTTGTGCCAGTCAGGATCAGTTCTAGGGGCATGAGATCGTTGTTTCCTTACTCGGCCTCTCCAATGCCGCAGCCGCTTACACCTAATTGGTGTACATACTGCGAATTTTTTGTTTTTGCTCTTAATGATTGCAAAAGTATTCGAGTAGCATAAATTCCGATCCGTGAAGCTTTGCTCCATGAAAGGCGAACTCAAGTCACCCAAAACATGTGTCTAGGACAGAGCCATGAGCCGACTACCCGACGCTTGGGGGCTATGACTAGTCAGGCAGAGTGTTTAAACGTAAGCGGTTAACTACTCGAAGAAATTAATATCAATAAGAGGAGGAACACATATTTATGTCTATTGTAAAATACATAAATGTTCTTGGGTGATTATTTTCTTCATCAGATGCTACTCATCCGATATGTTTATAATGCAGGGCCAATTCTGGATATGCATAATAGGAACTCATGGCTACGAGCCTATCTCCTACGCTTGGGGGCTGGACCAATCTGCCATGATACACTTGGAGGCGATGCTTCAAGAACCACTTAGAATGCTCCACGAGGTCTATTGTCTGAGTACTCGCGCCAGTCGGGATACGCATGTCACCTTTACCTTGATACGCCCCATAGGGGCTAATAACCGACCTCTGGCACCAGTCGTGTGCAGTCACTCCAAGGCTTGTACCATAATTCGCAATTCGCCATGTCAACGCTAACTCTTGGAGTGGTGGGGTCTCAAATAATACCCAAATAATTATAGTAACCACCATCCCCTGAAAGCTGACCTAACATCACGAACGGCGGATCGATACAAACTCAAAGTGTCGGGCCCAAAACAGGTGAGATACCTAACGAAATAGCCTTTGCCAGTCTCCCCCGAAGTATGCCCGTCAACCACTCGATGGTAGCGACCACAGAATGCATACTACAGAGGACCCAATCCCACCGGCTATGAAGTAAATATCTTAAAAGTTTCAAGTCCATACTCGTACAAAGCTAGCCCTAGGAGTTGATGCTAGCTCTGCACTTTCATCTTAGCAGTTGACATCATAATATAAGGTATTAGTCTAGCTATTTAAGTAACTTAGTGATACATCCATAATTTACATGGGCCAACCGGCCAAATAGATAGTGGTTCACGGAAGCTTGTTCTACCCAAAACACCCCACAGGCGGCCGATTAGGGTAAGCCCCAGTGTGAACCGTCCTGAAACTCAGGAATATGCCCATCAAGCAACTCATCATCCACTAACTCCTCACCTGCATCAAAGCCTAAAGACAACAGACAACACACAAGTGCAAGAATCATTACATTTTTACAATGTACTGGCAATGCCAAACCTAAAATACATGAAGGGTAATATCAAGGAAAAGCTAATAGGGCTACTCATTTGCGTAAAAGCAAGATTTGATTTTTTTTTTGTAAACATTTTTCAAGGCCTAGTTCACAAACATGTAATTAGAATCCATACTGTATATATATATATATATATATCTTGATTCCATTTCAAAACATATAAGTGGCACTTACCACCCTCCAGGGTGGTAAGCCCAAGGAGTTCACAAAATCCTTCCCTCAAACTTTTCCATTTGTACTCACACAATATTTAACACACTGTCATAAATCTATACTCAACATAAGTTACTAGGCCGCTCATGACCGTGAGCACAGCTAATCGATTAGTTCTCACTCTGCAAAGTGTGTACACTTTACCCACACGATGTGTAATAGTGGTCATGTCTGACATGCCACGCGATACCATAGTACCCGTTTCACTACTCACAACACAACCTTTACATTGCTCACTATTTAGCCCTGCACCAGCAACGGCAAGTGAAGATCCACTCTAGGAGCAACTCTAGAGCCGCTAGGTGGCGGGCCCATGCCTTAACCTAGCGCCATGGCGGCAAACCATCTGTTTCCCACGAGGCACTATACCGTTGTATTGGATAGACTTAGACGCCTACACCGTTACGGGTTAATAGGTAGTTCCTATGAGTCACTACAACATCGAAACTCATACTACTCCAGCCTACCAAATGCAAAGCTAAATATTGAGCAACTTCGTAAGCAATGACTGACCCATATCAGCACATGTGGTCGTACTGTATTCCATAGTAAAAGACATTGAGTTCAGTCCTTAACCGACCTAGGCGGGCACTCCCCCTTTCGGTACGTAACTATCAAATATGCATACCACTTGCCGCCCAAGTCTAAAAATCATTTTCATCATTTTAGTGCATCATTTTATCACCAATCACATTTCTATCCAGAATTATTAAAATACACATTTCAATATTTATAAGGTGTCAAATGAATTAAAATACAAAGCTAAGCATGGCTAAGCATATAAATATATATTTATATCATAGATAAGCCCATATGAGTGAAAAAGGCACTCCACACCCATCCTATGGCTACAATGGTGAGGAATTCAAGTTTTAGGGGTTTTCATAATGCATCTAATTGGCATTAGCTACCAATCACCCATTTTCCAATCATATTTATAAATAGCATGCAATTTAGTAAAACAATAATTTTGGTCCAAAACATAGGAGCAATATGTTCAAAGGGAGAGAGGAGGTTGCTTGCCTTGCTCAGTAGTAATTCCTATATCAGCGTCAAGCTCAGCCTCTTCGTCAAACTCGACTTCTCCCTCTAAACAAATGACGTATAATTGAATAAATACAAATATATGAGAAAACTTAAAATGCTCTATTATGCATGCTTGTTTTACAGTAGGTTAGTACTATTATGGGAGGATTTTTGGTGAGGGAATTTCTATTTTACTAGCTTTTGTTTGGGAGATATAAATTTTTAAAGGTCTTATACTAGAAATGTGGTATATTATTATTATTCAATTTTTAGAAATATTCCAGAGGCTTATATTGTGAATTTTAACCTTCTGGAAAAATAGTTCACAATTTTATGAGTCCATTACAATTTTTCCCATCCCAATTGGAGTTGAAATGAATTTTCTATGAATTTTTAAAGTTAAATCTATTTCCTAATGCAACAGAAAAGATTTTAATCATTTTCCCAGTTTTCTCGGATTTAAATTAAGGGGGTCCCCACATCAGTGAAATGATATTTGCACCGAGGCCCATGGGGTTTCCAGGAATCAACCTACGGTCCTAAAACATGTGGGAGAATGGCTTTTATTAAGAGTCCTCACTGATTTTAGGCATTACATATAGATCCAGGGCCCACTCATCAGTGTCTAGTATTTTTGCTAAAAGGACCTCAGACATTTTAAATCCTCGCTGATAGTCGCCCTCGCGCTAACACAGTGGGGCCCACTTGTCAGAGGCTCAAGACAGGGCTCGTGATGGCGCGCACGGCCGACGAGCTTCGCGACGGCGGTGACGGCGAACGGCGGCAGATCTCGCCAAGCTATCAAAAGAGAAAAGGTAGAGGGTTCCAGATGCAGCTATCAGTGGCTTTCTTGGCTTCAATGGTGATCGGAATCGATGGTGACGACAGTAGAGGCGGCGGCATGGTTCGGCATGCAGGTGCATATCTCATTATAGGCCAAAGCAACGCATGCATGTGGTATCTAAGGTGCCAGGGGTGCTCACCGAAGGTGTTGCGTAGCTCGACGAGGCGAGGACAGCGGTGAGCTCTCCAGAAGTGGTCCAGTAGTGGCGGGGTACTCTGGGCGAACGGCATCGGCTAGATCTAGACTGCAATCCAGAGGAGAGCCATAGGCCTTGGCTTAGTGAGGTACTAAGGTAGCTACATGCGCATGGAATCGAAGTATTGCTCACCATGGACAGAGAAAATAAGAAAGGGGTGCGGCGGTCGGCGGAGAAGAAGAAGACGCGGATCTAATGCTTCGGGGCTCATCAGCTTCTCGTGCTCAGGCCTTGGGGTCGCCTTGGGGTTGTGAGGCTGCTGGCCAAAAATTGACACCGGTCATGCCTTGGTCAGGGAGAACGGGATCAGGCCATGGCGACGGTCTCCAGAGCTAGGTGCGCAATGTGGTGTCTTCAACCTTGAGGACAGGGGAAGAAGAAGGGAAAAATGGATTAGGGATTGGAAGGTTATCACATTCCCATAGCTCGGCTGCGGCGAAGCTCACCAGAGAAGGACAGAGATGGCAGTGAGCCCGACGGCACAGAGGAAAGAGGCGGCGTTCCTAGCATTGTGGTGGGGTTTTGCCTCACTCTTTCTATGGAGCAGAGAGAGGCTGGAGAGGAGAGCGTAATGGCAAAATGGTTCGGGTTGTCGTCGACCCGGCCGAGGGAATGGAGATGTAGGCGCTAGTGTCACTCGGTGAGGTGGAGGGGAGCTTTGTCGGCGGGCTGGCGCGTGTCCTCACGCATGGCATGTGTTTTCTGCAGGGTGGGGCCATGTTGGAGAGTCTCTGTGGCCGACAGGTGGGACCCACAGTGTCTGGGGCCCACTTGACAGTGAAAGACAAGAGAGAAAACCCTTCTAGAGACTAAGTATAAATGAAGTAGTTGAGGGTTATATTGATCTAGTCATTTGACTTAGTTACAGTGGGAATCAAATTATGGAAAAATTACTGTGGTTAGAGGGTGATGTTGTCCAACAATGTGCCAAATCTCACGGTCATGTGACTTGTAAATTTTTCCTGGTGAAATTGCAAAATTTGGTACAAAAATCAGCCCCCCGCTGCACACCAGCCCTAGCCAGTGAGCTTCAGCTTGTCATTTTATGTATAAATTTTGTGAGGAAGCCATTGAAAAGTTTACTGTAACTACTTAAGGTCTTGATCTGAATTCTGGAAAATTTTTGTGGGAAGGAAAGTTATGAATAAATTCTATCAAAATTGACAAATGGACTATCTGCAGTGGAGGTTTTCTACCATTTTGCTGATTTTAAAGTATTTATTTGAGCTACTCACTGGGATGATAAACTTTAACAAAAATTTCAATAGGTAGTTTATGGTGTATAGTTTTTATAAAAATTTTCCTTAGATTTTTATCTCTCCAAGGTTTCCTTTAAATTTTTCAATAGTTTAGGTTGTACCTATAATTTCTATTAGGTCATACGAGGATAAAAGCAATAGAATTTGGAGGTGAAAATGCATTGTATAAAATGAGATGCAACAAGGCATAAGAGCTTTTCAGTTACCACCACCATGGTCCACAAGTTATTTAAGGCACATGTTTGGGTATGTTACAAGTCGGGGCTCAGGTACCACACTGTTGGGTATGGTACGCCCCATGAGGATCGCCAGCCGAATCCTATGCTAATGCGAGGTTCGGGTATCTTATTTAGCCATGATTCTATTGGGTAGGGTATGCCCCATGAGGGTTGCCAGTCGAATCCTATGCTAATACGAGGTTTGGGTACCTTATTTGGCTATAATTTTGCCAGGTTGGGTATGCCCCAAGAGGGTCACCAGCTGAATCCTACTCTAGCGTAGCATTCGGGTACCTATTTGGCCAAAACAAGGAAACAAGCCACTACTGAAGCTTTCAGTCGGAGGTAGCACCAAACCACCTACGGAGGTGCTCATTATTTTTCAAGACTGGAAGACCCCAATCATTTGATTCCTACTGGAAAATGAACTTCCTAAAGATCGCAACGAAGCTAAGTAAGTCAAGCGACGGAGCAAAAGCTTTATCATAGCCGGAGAAGACCTATATTGTCAATGTGCATCGAGAGTTCTCATGCACTGCGTCACACCTAAGGAGGGCAAGCAGATCCTGCAATCTATCCACTCGGGCATCTGTGGCAACCATGTTGCATCTAGAACGTAAGTCGGAAAGGCTTGCAGACAAGGATTCCTTTGGCCGACTGCGGTTACCGACGCCAATGACATTGTTCAGACATGCGAGGGATGCCAATTTTGTGGGCTGCACTCGGTATGTCGGTTTGTGTCGGCTTATTCGGTAGTAGGCTAAAGATATGAGTTCTTAAATAGCATGCCCTATTGGGTCACTTGTTGGTCGCGTTAAAATCACGATGCAGGTGCTATTTTACAAGAACTGATTAAATAATCAGATATGCTTCCTCTACTGAATTTACTTCGTCTAGTTTCTTTATCAATCACCTTTCTTCCTACCTTCCTGCTAACTATTTCTTAGAATCCCCATTCCTAGATTCTCATAATAGTGATGGAAATATTCATCTGTAACTTCCAGGGTCATTGTAGGTATCTTGTTCATTCAATCACTTCTTAACTGATTGATCCATAGTTGGGATTCTCAACTCCTGATGTTGGCACCCGAGTCCTGTTGAGTACTTGCTTTGACTCTTCGATTTAGGAAGTACCATCTGACTTACCAAGTTTTGTGATTTCACTCAATGTTTGCAGTCGTAGGTTCTCCATGTTCTGGCTAAGCTTTAACTCGAACAGCTTCCAACCGTGCTCTTGGGTTGCATAAGTTTATACTTTGTTCCTAAGTGATCATGTCCTGAAACTCCTGACTATTACTCCAATGATCCAAGTATTCCGTTGGGTGGTGAGTTAAATGACTTCTTCATTCTCTGACATCTCCCTTGGTATTTGGTTCTTTCATCCTTGACTTCTGTCCTTGACGCTTCTATCTTAGGTGCTACCCTTCAATGTAGACAAAGTTAGAATCACGGTGACAACTGCTTTTACTTCTAAAGATAATAACCTAGCTAGGCTTACTTCTCCAACCATAAATTGGCTTTCACTAACTCCGTCGACATAAACTGGCTTTCACTAACTCAGTCAACATAAACTGGCTTTCACTAACTCCATCATGAGTTAGGCATGTCTTCTCTTCTTCCAATTTCTGATGCTACCGATTCGTCTTCCCTTTGCTGTACAGACTTGCGACCATGACGTCGTTGATGCTTCTCTGTGATGACTGGCACTTTGGCTTTGGGTGAAGTCTTGAGAAGTTATCCATATCCGAGCGTTGTTTTTCTGGTCTCAATTGTAACTGGTAAGGTCGTTCTCCAGAGAAAGTTGGAGAGGATGATCCATCAATCCTAGTTTGACTTGTCCCTTAATATCCTGCATCATGTTCTTCTTATCTTCCTGACGAGTTGCTTTGGAGATGAATTAAACTAACTGTTCATTACTTGTGCCTTCTTAAGTCTGCATAAAGGTTAGCTCTATTTGGCAGACATATACCCAATATTAGCTTCCACTATCTAACAAAGGTCTATTGACTCTCGGTAAACTAGGGTTTATGATAAAACCAAGTTTGCATATCTTGAGGCTGACCAAGGCTGAATCCAATATGATCTCTTTCTTCTTATCACATGTATAAAACCGACCATCCATGGTGGAGAAATCAATGGGGAAAGAAGATATAGAGCAAAGAGAGAAAGGAAGGAGCAACTTCTTTACTAAATATTTAAATTATTACTGAGCCGTAATGAATATTGAAGGTTAATTATTACACTGCCAAACTAGTATGGCCATATCACTAGCTGACATACGCCATACGCTACCCGAGCACACAAGCACAAAAGGAGCAAGCACCAGCACACTAACAAGCAAGCTAACACACGTGACTAAACTAACAAGAAGAACTAGTCTTAAGGGTGCAGCTTAGGCTTTAGGAAGGTAATTGGAGAGCCTCTTTGACTTCTTCGGCTGAGGGGCATCAGCTTCTTCTTTCAATTCCTGGAGCTCCTTTTCCAACTCTCGGATCCGCTTATTACGTAGCTCCTGGTTCTGTTGGGTCAGTTGATACATGTCTTTGCAGCCTGTCGATCTTCATTTGTTATGCATGAATCTAGATTCTGGTTCTTTCCTGGTAGTTGGCATGAAGGTCATCCAAATAATGTAGCATCGTCCTCATGTGCACTATCACCATATTGTCTTCATACCAAGTATTTTCACAACCATTCTGTAGACCTGACCAACTGTGAGAGGGATGATAGTGGTACACCATATTTGCTAGAGCAATGTTGAAGTGATGACGGAGTTGACACAAAGCTTCATAAGAGACTTCTTCTCGAGCAGACAGAAAATGATCGGCTTCAGCGGTGAAGGTGAGTCGAGGAAGATCTTCTCGGTTGGAGTCGAGAGTCACCGTGATCTTCCAGCAGAAGTCTGTTCCATTATTGGGAATGGTGTGGTGGTACACTAGAAAAGTCTCATATCCGATTTCAGCAACCATGCGGCGAAGCTCTGCCGAGAAACCACTGTCTCCAAGGTACACACTTTCTCTGTTGGCCATCTAAAATACAGTTGAAATTTTTGAATTAGTAATCCTTCTTTTTTGCCTCGAGTTAAGGGTAAGGAGAGAGAAATCAAACATAGAAAAGGAAGAGCAAAAAGATGTTCACAAATAGATTTTTCGGAAAAGATGTCCTTAAGGTCTAACCGTTTGGCTTATCCTACAGTCAAATTTTGGCTCTGATACCAACTTGTCACACCCGGAAATTCATCAGAATTTCCAAAGCTAATTTGTGCAACAAATCCTCGTCCAGGAATCAGCCGAGGTACACAAATCGATAATTTGATAAACATAACCAAAATGTAATAATGATAAATACTTACAACAGAGGCACTTAGTCCTTGCACAGAAGAAAACAGCAAGTGGAACGGCAACTAGCGAAGCAGAAGTACCAAGCCACATGCAGCTCAACTAGGGTATAAACCAAACACCAAACTTCTCCTCCTCACAAAGCTTCACTCTGATAATTGCAGTAATGCAAGACTGAGTACCATCCACCGTACTCAACAAGCCACATATGAAATGCTAAATAATGCAATAGGAATTCCAAAGGAAAGGCATAATATGGCTTATTTGTGTCAAACCACATTTAAAATATTTACATTTAAAAGCATTGAAAATAGTGTAGTTTAATTATTAATCAGTATTGAATCAACCACTGAACAGCGCTCCAACACAGTTCAGGCCCAAACCATAACTCTCCAAACTAGAGCGATCAAGTTTCCATCATCATTTATCATTAATGAGTAGTGTGGGACTAATCACAGAAAACATTACTAGGCTCGCTCATTAACCGCGAGCATGACTATTCAAATATTTTACTCTGGCCAGAGATATACCAATTTACCCACAAGACATAATCTCAACATCATGTTAGCCATGCATCACGAAACTCGAAAGTACATGAATAGAGATTATGACAAGACCATCCATATAACTCGCACAATAGGAGAGCCTCCCACCAAGCCTCTGGTCTTCGGTAGGTGTGATCAAATGCCATCCCGCGAGACGGCTCAATGCCCAAATGCATGGACTTATTATCACTGCCATGTGTGGACTTATACTAGCCACAAACCTGCCCTAGTGCCTCCTGTTGAACTCGTCATACTTCAAGTCTTGCTATCCCATTCTAGTTTGTGGTTAGCACGGATAATGCTTCGCAACAAGTAGTCCACGAACCGGTCCTTAATTATCATGAGCACTGCTAGCAACATCACAATCCTGGTGGTCACAACCCACCATTCAGTCAAGTTTTAGTTGACACATTTAATCTACCAACCATGACCAACTGTCATGAAAATATAGCCATTTCCATTAATTATTGATAAGTGATTCATTAATTTTTCCCACATAAAATGATGCTACAATTTCTATGCATGGCTAAGCAGACCCTAAATAATCTAGCTAGATAAATAATTAAACATCCAGCTGGTCAATATTATTTACCCAAGGTATCAAGGTAAAGGAATCAATATCGACATGGCCATAATAATCAAGAATCATTGGATAATAAATAAATACCCATAATGACATTCCAAAACTTGCATGCAATAACGTTAAAATAAAATAGATTTCGCAAATGGGATCAACATGCTCAAGGAGATTGTCGTGTGACTTGCTTTGCAACAAAACATCTTCGATTGCTCTTTCGAACTCTTCCGCAGACTCCGCGATCTTTAGAAACGACGAAATACGCGACTACACACAAAATGATGAAAACCCTAAGAAACTCCAAATAAATAGTACATAAAATTTACACAAACAAGTAGATTATAATTTTAGATGAATTTAGGAAAAAGAACGGGTCGAATTAGAGTTCGGACGGAAAAGTTACAACTTCCGAAATATTGAATTTAGAGAGAATTCCAAAAAGAATTGGAAAATAATATTCCCTGGAATATTCCTTCGGAAAAAATTATTTTTGGAAGGATAAATGAGTAGGGCCAACTAATCAATGGCTCAGACTGATGTAGATGCCAATATGGCAGAAAAGGTGAGATGGCGATGAGATGGATCGATGACAAGGCAATTAGGGCTGAGGTGGCAGACGAAATGGACTGGCTAGGACTGACATGGCACCGAATTTAGACGTGTGGATCTAACGGTGGAGACTCGACCTGGAAAATCCGTTGGTTGCGATCGGCTTGGTATTTTATATGGATCGGACGGCCCGAATTAGATCTCAAAGGATCGACGATATTCACCGGGGTCCACATGACGTACAAAGGATAAAGGGGCACCGGAACCCACGTGTCTGTGTCACTGGGGAGAGAGGTGAGCAATGTGGACCCCGTGGCGACCACGTGGCTCGCATGCGGCAGTGGCAAGACCGGGGCTGGCGTAGATGACAGGCAGTGACCGACGACGGCGCCGGGCGGCGGAGGACGGCAACGCGCTTAGAATGGCAACAGCCGAGATCTTCACCAAGGAGGATGAGCACTCAGCACCAGCTGTCACTTAACTATGAAGGTCTTAGGGACTGCTGTGGAGGCCATGGGCCTCGGGTACCTCATGGAAAGCTTTGTGGTCACTCGGATAGAGGATGGGCCTAATCCTGTAATTAGAGATACAGCAGGACTCGGTGCATATTACTTTGTATGACAAGGAAAGGGATATAGTCCTAGTCCAATACATTGCATTCTTAGAAGGAAATCCCTTGGTCAAGTCCGACTGGGATACTTACCTTGTAACCTTGCCTCCTCAGTATATAAGGAGAGGCAAGGTGGCCCTCGGGGCAAGAGATAAAATCTCATCAGAGAAACCTCAAAGGCAATACACCACAGCTGGAAGTAGGGTATTACCTCACCTTAAGGGCCTGAACCAGGACAAATTGTTTCGTGTTCCTTTGCAATCCATCAAATTTAGGTCTCACGAGTAGCCCCATATAATTATTGCCACTATAAAATGTCGACAAAAAGTACAACGGTAAGACCAATCTAGAGTCCTGGCTTACTGTGTACACCCTGGCAATCCGAGCAGCAGGAGGCGACCACAAGGATATCGCAAATTATCTACCAATTGCCCTAGCTGACTCGGCACGGACGTGGTTGACAGGGCTTCCTAGAGGGTCTATAGGCTCCTGGGGGGAGCTTCGCGAGCCTTTCGTGGCCAACTTCCAGGGAACATACCAAAGGCCAGCATCCGAGTATGATCTATGCCAGTGTCTCTAGAAGAAGAACAAGTCTCAGAGAATTCATCAAGCACTTTTTTGAGAAGAGGAACACAATCCCCAAGATCAAGGACGAGGTTGTCATAGCCGCCTTCCGCAAGGGAATCAAAGACACCCTGTTCATTGCCAAATTCACTCGGAAGCCACCAGTGTCCATCAAGAATCTCTTTGACATGGCAAATAAATATGCTAATTCAGCCGACGCCGTCACCAAGGCCCTTGACGACCAGAAGGTGCCCCGATAAAAGGAGCGACAACACACTGATGACGCGGTGCCATCTAAGGCTGGGAGCCGCAAGCGCAAGTCAAAAGACATTGTGGCTACCATCGATCGCACCCAACCACGACCCCCAAGGCGGACGACTATCAGAAAGTCATGAACGAGCCTTGCCCTTTCCACCCGAAGTGGAAACACACGGCCAAGAACTGCTTCATGCTCAAGAAGTTTGCCTCTGAGCAAACGTCCGCGTCTAGCGAACCAAAAGACAAAGACAAGCCAGACTCAGGACTAGCCGGCGATTATCAAAATCCCTAGGCTGAGCTTAACCACATAATCGGGGGGCCAACGGCGTACGTGTCCAAACGCAAACAGAAGCTCACTGCCGAAGAAGTCAACTCGGTTTCCACTGATACCCCCAATACCTGCGATGGTCAAAAGTTGCAATCATGTTCGACCACACAGATCGCCCTGACCATGTGGCACACCGAGGGCGATATCCACTCCTCATGGATCCTGTTATCAGAAACATCAAGTTGAAGAAGGTTTTCAATGATGGAGGAAGCACACTCAACATCCTCTTCGCCAAGACCCTCGACGAGATGAAAATTCCTTGGTCCGAGTTATGACCGAGTACAACTCCCTTCCACGGGGTAATCCCCAGTGTATCTTCAACACCACTCGACCAAATAACTTTGCCAGTCACCTTTGGCATGTGGGAAAATTTTCGCCCTGAGAGTATCTGTTTCGAGGCTGCAGATATTGAGACAGCTTACCATGCCATACTGGGAGGACCGGCGCTTGCCAAATTCATGGCGGTACCTCACTACACATGCATGATGCTCAAGATGCCTGGCCCAGCAGGAGTGCTCTCCCCACGCAGTGATGTCAAGCAAGCCTTCACTTGCGATAAGGAGAGCTGTGAGTTGGCCCAGTCACAAGAGGCTGCAGTCGGACAAAGCGATATCCAGCTAGCAGCATCAACATCGAAGGAGGATAACAAAGTCCCAGCAAAAAAGGCAGCTAAGTCAGAAATCTCAGTGGAGCCAGAAACGAAGAAGATCCCCGTAGACCCTTCCGACCCCGCCAAGACTGCGCTTGTTGGGACTAGACTCGACCCCAAATAGGAAGATGAGCTCGTCACCTTCCTCCAGCGAATAGGGATATTTTTGCTTGGAAACCTTCTGACATGCCTAGCGTACCAAGGGAGGTGATTTAGCATTCCCTCAACGTCAAGCTGGACACAAAACCAATCAAGCAATGGCTACGGCGATTCGCATAAAACCGCAAAAATGCTATCAGCGAGGAGATTACCAAGCTCCTGGCAGCTGGATTCATCAAAGAGGTCTATCACCTGGATTGGCTGGCAAACCCAGTCTTGATCCAGAAGAAGCATGGTAAATGGCGCATGTGCATCGACTACACCGACTTGAACAAGCCATGTCCCAAGGACCCATTTGGTCTACCAAGGATAGATCAGGTGGTTGACTCACCTGCGGGATACGAGCTACTCAACATTCTTGACTGCTATTTAGGATACCATCAGATAAGTCTCAAGAAAGAGGATTGCCTGAAGACTTCTTTTGTCATATAGTTTGGGATATACTGCTATGTCACCATGCCGTTCGGGTTGAAAAACGCTTGGGCAACGTAACAACGTGCCATCCAGCGGTCTTCACACTCAACTTGGGCGCAACGTGGAGGCATATGTCGACGATGTGGTAATCAAGACCAAATTCAAAGGCGACCTCATCACTTACTTAGAAGAGACCTTTCAAAGTCTTCGAAGATTCAAGATCAAGCTGAACCCGGAAAAATGCGCCTTCGGAGTACCATCGGGAAAACTACTCGGTTTCATCGTTTCACATCACGGCATAGAGGCGAATCCAGAGAAGATCAATGCAATCATGAACATGGCTCCTCCAACTAGCCAGAAGGACGTGCAGAAGCTAACTGGCTGCATGGTAGCACTCAGCAGATTTGTCTCTAGACTTGGTGAACGAGGGATGCCCTTCTTCAAGTTTTTAAAGAAAATTTACAATTTTCAATGGACGCCTGAAGCCCAACAAGCCGTGTTGGTATCACCAATGGCCCATGAACCGCTTATGTTGTATTTGGCGGCAATTACTCATGTAGTCAGCACGGTTTTGGTCGTCGAGCCGAAGAGCTAGGAAATATACAAAAGGTGCAACGACCGGTTTACTTCGTTAGCAAAGTACTAGCCAAATCCAAAATGCGCTATCATCAAGTCCAAAAGCTGATTTATGGACTCCTCATAACTGTCTGAAAGTTGGTGCACTATTTTCAATCCCACCAAGTTACAGTCATCACTTTGTTTCCTCTCGGGGATGTCATGCATAACGGTGAAGCCACTGGCAGAATCGCTATATGGGCATTCAAGTTGATGGCATTTGACATTGTGTTCCAACCACGGACAATGATCAAATTTCAAGCACATGCCAATTTCATGGCCAAGTGGACAGAAGTTCAGTCGGTTACACCTACGGACAAGCTTGAATACTAGACAATGTACTTCGACGGTTCTCTACGGATCGGCGTAGTAGGAGCTAGCATCATCCTGACATCACCTACTAGAGAAAAACTTAAATACATCCTTCAGATACATTTTCCAGCATCCCACAATGTCGCAGAGTACGAAGCACTCATCCACGAGCTCCATATTACCATATCGCTCGGTATCCGACGATTGATGGTTCGCGGGGATTCCCAGTTAGTAGTAAACCAAGTCATGAAAAACTGGACGTGCCTCAACGACAACATGGCGGTATACAGTCAAGAAGTGCAAAAACTGAAAAACAAGTTTGAAGGACTAGAAATCACTCATGTTCTATGCCAATACAATGAAGCCGCAGATGAGCTAGCCAACATGGGATCCAAGCGTGAAGTGGTCCCGACTGGAGTTTTCATCGAGCAATTGTTGGAGCCATCAGTTAAGAAAAAACTGACCCCGACCAATTGGGGGCTAGGCCAGAGCCAGAATCAAAGGAGGTGCTCATTATTTCTCAAAATTGGTGGACTCCAATTATCCAATTCTTATTGGAAGACGAGCTCCAAGAAGACCGTAGCAAAGCCAACCAAGTCAAACGTCGAAGCAAAAGCTAAACTTTTCTGTCGAAGCACATCCGAAGTCCTCATGCGTTACGTCACACTCGAGGAGGGCAAGCAGATACTGCAATCGATCCACTCAGGCATATGTAGCAACCATGCTGCATCAAGGATGTTAGTCGAAAAGGCTTATAGACAGGGATTTTTCTAGCCGACTGTGGTCACCGACGCCAAGGACATAGTTTGACATGTGAGGGATGCCAATTTTTCAATCGGCAAACACATCTACCAGCTCAAGAACTGCAAACAATTCTAATCTCTTAGCCCTTTGCAGTCTGGGGGCTGGACATGGTCGAGCCTTTCAAGAAAGCTCAATGAGGGTTCACACACTTAATTGTCGTGGTGGACAAGTTTACAAAGTGAATTGAAGCAAAACACGCTGCTACTGTAACTACGGACAGGGCAAAAGACTTCATCATGTGTATTATTTACCGATTTGGAGTTCCCAATCGGATCATAACGGACAATGGCACTCCGTTCACTGGTGTCATATTTCAAGAATTCTATGACGAATTTAGCATCAAGATCTATTATGCTTCAGTGGCTCACCCACAGAGCAATGGGTAGGTCAAGTGTGCAAATGGCATGGTCTTACAAGGTATCAAGGCTAGGTTATTCAACCAACTACGACCATATGCAGGGCGGTGGGTAAAGGAACTCCCATCCGTTTTCTGGTCTTTGTGAAACACGGTCAGTCGGGAACAAGGCAATCCCCTTTCTTCCTAGACTTTGGTGCTGAGGCTGTGCTACCAACCAAGTTGGAGTTCAGCTCTCCGCGAGTCCAAGCCCACTCAAAATAAAAATCAAACAAAGACCGACTGGTCGAGCTAGATCAGTTGAAGGAAGCAAGGGACATCGCAACAATTCAGTCGACAAGATACCTACAAGGCTTACGTCGTTATCATAGCCGTAATATCCGTGGCCATGCCTTTTCAGTGGGAGGTCTCGTATTGAGAAAAATTCAAACCACGAAAGATAGGCATAAATTATCTCCCCTATGGGAGGGGCTATTCATTGTCACTGAAGTGACATGCCTGGGGGCTTACCGACTAAAGATTGAAGACAACGTCCTAGTCAACAACTCATGGAACATAGAACAGCTACGTCTTTTCTATACCTAAGAATTGTATTTAATTTATATACATATAAATAAAGTTATTTACTCTGACTCACTACGTCGATTGCCTCAACCAAGTAATGAGTTGGGGGCTACATGACGATATGTCTCCTGATTTTGCTTAAGCCTTGAGTTCGGTTTGTCTAAGTCATGAAGTTTTGCATCGATCATGCGGAATCGTTCAACAAGTATAGACTTTTGGGATGAATGCTTTTTAAGTTACCCATCATTACTCAGTATAGCCTAGCTAGTCGAGCAAAACTAAGGATGACAATGATAAATCAGATACTCAGCGAGGATCTACAAAAGACAAAAGAAGCACATACATTTACAATATATACAAGTTATAATTGTTTTCCCCATGAATAGACCGCTTTAAAGAGTTTGTTGTTTGGCATAACACTACAGGGGCAAGTCCTCAGCGATTGTTTTGGCAACAGGCCGCGCCTAGTTGATGAGTTCAAGCCCCTACTCAAGAGTTGTCCCCTCAGCAAACCCCTCGCTGACTGCCTCAATTCCACTCGAGGATAAAGAAACTTGGTCATAGCAAGAGCTTGAGTGATCCCCATGGTGGCGTGCTCGGTGGCGAAGGCCTTCAAGACAGCTTGTGCGCCTTGGAGTCGCTGCAGCACCTGAGCAGAAGAACTCGAGTAGGATCCGGCTTCACCTGGCTACAGAATGTTCAGTAGGGATTTTGTCGAGTCAACAATGGCACTTCACGAATTCTCTATCACCCTTATTTCCTTGCCAAAGGAGTTGAATTGTGTCTACGCATTGGCTTTGTAGTCTGTCATGACAAAAACAAGCAATCAGGAGACCAGATCACTCAGACGGCTAAAACTCAGAGGCAGGCGAAGAGTTTACTCACAAACTCGGCGTCGACTTTGGATTTCACCTTCTCGAGCTCTTTGAGCTCTTTCTTCAACCGTTCGAGCTCCAAGGATTTGTTGTTCAGTTCGGTTTCATGAGCTACAACAAAACGGGAGTTAAGTGTCAGCAGAATTGTAGAGAAGACTTAAGGGAATAAGGGCATCAACAAAACTTGCCTCGAATGGTTCCCGTCTTCGACCACACCTCATCACGCAGCTGGTTGACAGAGTCCCTTAACCAGTCTTTCCTCACCATGCTGGTACGCTCCAGCTCATCCTTCTGCGCTTGGAGCTAAGTAAATTGAGAGATCTAGGGAGTAAGCCGGGCGAGCACCCTACTCATCTTCTCCAATCGGTCAACCACTTTCTGCAAGATAGAACATTGTCGAGTAAAACATTGGACTACAAGATCAACACCAAGTCATCAGTTGCAATTGGGAGAATTGCTTACCAGGATCTGCAGCGAAGCCATTATGGTGGCCTCAAACAGCTTAATCCGCTCCTGTCTGGTGGCTTCCTCATCCAGACTGAGGATGTCCTCACTACCGTCGGGGTTTGTCCAACGGAACACCTTGGGAAAGTTGCGAGGGGGCACGTCAAGCCTAGGGAGGTCATCGTCGCTTGATGAAGGAGAAGACAGTGGAGAGGGGATCACTGGCCATGGGGCTTCTGGAAGCGTGGGTTCCTCGGCTGGCTCAACAACTTCCTGACTAGGTGAAGCTGGACATTTGCCTGGGTTAGCTACCACGCCTTAAGGCCTAGGGTATTGCTTGGCTCAGGCGGTGGCTTGGACGCTTCCACGTCAGTCGGGGTCGGGTCGATCATGGGGGTTGGTGGCGTTGTCCTCTTGGGATCAGTGTCACTTGGCTTCCTGTACAGTTATTCAACAATCAAGATGTTGCAATATACTATAGGATATTTGAAGACTGGAGATCTCATACCTCTTGGAAGTCTTAAACCTCCACCCCTGTGAGTCATGGGAGGAGGTAGTTGGCAAAGAGCCCGAAGGCTTGCTCCAGGGGGTCGCACTGCCTGGCGTTGGCCCTTGAGGCAGTGCACTGGGTAGTGCAGTGTTTGGGCCAGTCGGCTCCGCACTTGGTGTGGCCGGCTGGGTTGGTGGTGCAGCAGGAGCAGCGGATGTTGTTCTAGTTGGTGTTGGTGCTGCAACATCGGTGTCCCCGATTCTAAGACCACTAGACACCCTAGTTGCCGTGCTCTTAGGCCTAGCCTGGTGCTACGTAGGTTGTTTCCCAGCTCGCTTATAGCTGGGTTGGTCAGCCGATGGGCAAGCTGGCTGCTTCTTTGACCCCCAGTTGGCATGTTGGGAGGGTTCGACACAAAGTTGGCGTTCTCTGCAAACATTGCATATGAAGATGATCCAGTTCAAACTAGGTTCATGACAATCAACGCAGGCATACATCAAGCCAGCTGGATGTCAAGAATGTACCTTTGGCTGGGCCTGCTCGAGTAGTAGGGCTTGGGGCACTTGTCGTCGTCTAGAGTGATGTAGACGTGGGTGTCCCAATCTTTCGATGAGAGGGTAAGTCAATTGGATGGAGCGACATTGGCGATCCGACTACAACCGTCTAGAGACATTGTGCCTTAGCAATCGTTACACCAACTCCAGAGCCTGTTCGCAATCTCGACAAATGCACGATCAGCCCAACCATGAGGGTACTTGTTCCTGTAAGCAATCGAGAACTAGCAAGAACAATATGAACATGCAACTCAATTTGCAAATAAAGATGAAGGTTTAACTCAAGAGAACAAACGATGGAGTTCCAAAGACGAGCAAACCAGCAATATAACCGATCACGGGATTGCACGGTAAAGTAGCGACGCTAACTTTAATCTAACAAAACCCAATCTATTTATGGCGGCTCTAAAGGTATTAATAGGATGGGAGGATGATCACAGGGGTGTTGGGGTTGTTCCCCAACCCTAGGACACGTCCCTAATGGATTCGACTTGATAAATGGGCCTTTGGCCCAAAAACGGTGATGTAGCACCTTAAATAGGAAACCTCTCGTCACTAAAATAATGATTGCGAACGATTCCAAGTAGATATGAGCATGAATCCAGATCCGTTGGAAAGTAGACTTGATAAGCTTTCTGTGAAGTACTAGAACTCTCAAATCGGAGTTCGTATGAAGTCGTGGCAGCCATCTCAAGTTAGTGTTGTCCTATAGTCCGAATCCAGCCTACGCGAATCCCTTTCCTTATTGATCTCCTCCATCATTCCTGAGCAACAACAACATGTGTGGATCTCCATGGTCTACATAAGTTGACGACAAACTCAGAAATGAACTCACTTAATAATTAAGCTGACGTGCACGAGCGCGCGTAAGCGGCGGCGTAGGTATGGACGTATTGATGGTGTTGATGTCCTCATCACAGAGTCTCTACAACGCCATTGACAAAATGGCGCAGCAGATTGTCTGTCACCACATCCCGGTCGACCCACTCAGGATATTCCTTGGTCGGGTCATGTTTTCCTTGATACTCGTACCCATGGTGGTTCAAGAATGTCCAGGCCACCCAGGGTCCTAGATGCTGTGATTCAAGAATGACCAGGCCACCCAGGGTCCTGTCAGCCATTTCTTCTTCTGGGCCTCAATCTGCTCCACCAACTACAGCACCTGCACCATTTCCCCCCTCGAGGGAACGGACGACTAGCACTCCAGCATTTTGGGAGGATTCCCAACGAAGGATGGCAAGGAGGGCTTGGGGTTGGTGCAGTAAAACCACTCCTGGTGCCACCCTTTTAGAGAGGATTTCAGGGGTGTCGATGCTTTGTATTGGCAATAATAATATGGGGCTACTCGTGAGACCTAAACTTGATCGATTGCAAAGGAATACGAAATGAGTTTACCCTGGTTCAGGCCCTCAAGGTGAGGTAATACCCTACTTCCAGCTATTGTGTATTGCCTTTGAGGTTTCTCTGATGAGATTGTGTTCTTGAGTTGTTCTCTGCCCAGGGGGCTCCTCGCCTCCCCTTATATACTGGGGAGGCAAGGTTACAAGGTAGGAATCCCAGTCAGACTTGACTGAGGGATTTCCTTCTAGGAATACAACATACCCGGCTAGGACTATATCCCTTTTCTTATTATACAAGGTGATGTGTACCGAGTCCTATTGTATCCCTAATTATATGATTAGGCCCATTCTCTATCCGAGTGGCCACTAAGCTTCCCATAAGGTACCTAGGGCCCATGGCCTCCAAAGTAGCCCCTGAGACCTTCATGGTTGAGTCATAGGTGGCGCCGAGTGCTCATCCTTCTTGGTGAAGATTTCTCGAGTGCCTTGCTCCCGAGAATTCATTGTCCGAGTACCTCTTCCCCAAGTCTTGCCTCATATCAGCTGGCAACGATATCAGGTGTTCTTAAGAGATACCTGCATCCCCAATTTTGATGGAGATCAGCTATTGATCCTTATAAGGATATATCCTCAATACCTAGTAAATAATTCAGATATCTGAACACATGTGTCCAACAATCAAGCTTAACATGAGCTCATATCTTACGACCCATTACCGAGTAAGCCGGCCCAAGCCTGCTTACCCAGTGCAGGCCTATAAAGCAATGGGAGAAAGAAAAAATTCCTCTTTCTCCCCCAATTCGCCAAATTACTTCATCTCCCTCACAAGCGCCAAACTTCACGCTCTTTGCCCCTAGCTAGGGTTTCCTGTAGCTTGAACTTCCTCCCAAGAATCCGCAAAAATCTTCTCTCCCGTTTCAATTCCCATCATCCAGAAGCCCTTTCGCCCAGTTCCTCACCCTACACATGCCGAGGGCACCATTCGATATCCCCGCCATGCCGTCTAGAGCTTGGCTGACATCAGACTGCTGTGCGACGAAGCTGGCCCTCCTGGAGAGGAAGAAAAACCTCCAACCAAAAGAAATCATCAACTGGCATCCTGCCACCGGTGAGTGAATCCCCTCTCCAGGTCCTCACGAGACCGTGGTCTTTGCTTCTTTTTTCGACCGCGGTCTCGCTCTTCCTTCTTCCAATTTCCTCCGTAGGCTCCTTGGGTATTACCATATTGAGCTCAACCATCTCAACCCCAACTCCATTCTCCACATCTCAATCTTTGTCACCCTCTGCGAGGCCTTTCTGGGGATCAATCCCCATTTCAACCTCTTCCGCTTTCTTTTCATGTCAAGCCACAACCCTTCAAATCCAAAATCCAAGTGATAGGGGGAGTAGGCCTTCAACTTCCCAACGAGATGAAGGAAGCCTATCTCCATGTTCCCCTAAAGACTTCACTAAAGGGGTGGCATCAGGAGTGGTTTTACTGCTCCAATCTTGAGCCCTCCTTGCCCCCTTTTTTTGGAAATCCCCCTGCCATTCTGGAGAGCTAGACTGCCATACCATAACAAGCTGAGATGGTTCAGGTGCACCTGCTACTGGAGAAGATCGACGCACTAAAGAACACGGGGCTAACTGGTCCCTAGGTGGCTAGGACGTTCCAGAACCGGCGGATTCAACCTCTGAAGGCCAGGAGTCATCTTGGCTATGATTACTAGCGGAAAAACGATCCAACTCGTGAGAGCACTGATTTTGTCAACAAGGATGTCGTCATCGACACCTTGCTTGGCTATTTCGCCAATGGAGTCGTCGAGACTCTAGACGCTAAGCAAGCTCCCAAACCATTCTGCAAAGATAGGCCTCAGCCGAAGGTAATGTCTTGTGTAATACTTGTCTTGATATCCATCTGTGATGTGTGGTATGAATGTTGCTCAATCGAGCTTTCTTTGATGCTTGATACTTGCAGGAATTTGCCGAGTTCGATTCTAACCCACAAGGCTAGTCAGCCGGTGGGGCTAGAAAATGGCCAGCCAACCCCTCATCAGCCCAACCTAGCCCCAAGAGGGCTGGGAAGAAACCAACGACGGACCAGGCCAAGAAGAAAGAAGTGTCGAGTAAGGCATCAGGCGATCTGATGATCAGAGACCCCGGCAACACTGCCCCTAGATCAACCAGCCCCAGAACCGTGCTTCCGATTACCGCCATGCCCCAGTTGGCCGCACTGAGTACGGTGCCGATTGGGCCAAGATCTCCACTGCCGACTGGCGCGCCCATGAGCCCAACAGCCAGCAGCACTCCACCACCGAGCAAGCCTTCGGGCCCATCGCCAACTACCTCCACTCCTAGCACACAGGGGTGGAGGTTTAAGACTTCCAAAAGGAATGAAAATCTTCAGTCTTCAGAAAATCTTTAGTAGTTTTGTGACATCTTGATTCCTGAGTAATTTTTCAGGAAGCCAGGTGACGCTGATCCCAAGGGAATAGCACCACCAACCTCCATAGCCACTCCTGTCCCAACTGAGGTTGAGATCGTAGCGCCACAGCCTGAGCCAAGTGCTGTCCCAGCCCCTAAGGTTGAGACAACCCACTCGGCCAGGCCACACGTCTCACCCAGTTGAGACACCTTGGCAAATGTCCCGGTCCCTGAGCTCGTCCAAGATCCAGCACCGCTGATTGATCCACAGCCTAGGACTCCTTCTCCTCCACTTTCTTCATCTTCCAATGATGATGAATTCCTGAGGCTCGAGGTTCCTCCACCAAACTTCCCCTGGATATTTTATTGGGTTACACCGGAGGGGGAAGAACAAACCTTCAAGCACAACAAGCAAGCCACCCAGAGGGAGCGAGTCAAGCTAATGGAGGCTGCCATCGCCGCATCAAGGAGTATCCAAGTATATAATCCATCCGATTGTCTTTGCTGATTTGTAGTTCCTCAGAATTTTTGGCCATTGTTGCTTGTCTTGTCTAACTTCAACATATCCTATGTAGCAAATTGTCGATCGATCCGAGAGAATGGGCAAAGTTCTGTCCCAACTTGCCCCTCAGCTCAGTCAACTCCACCAGCTCCAAATTGCCCAAGATGATTTGGAGAAGTCTAGCAAGGAGAGGGAGGATTGGCTGAAGGACTCAGTGAACAAGCTCAGGGACGAGAACTGGATGCAGACAGGGACCATCAGAGGTATGTTTCTTCTTTGCCCGAGTAACCCCAAACCAATCTTCCTACATTGCTGATCTTCGACTTTGTTCTATTGTAGCTCTAGAGACAAACCTGGATAACCAATCCTTGGAGATAGAACGCCTGAAGAAGGAGCTGAAGGAGCTCGAGAAGGCAAAGTCCAAAGTACACACCGAGTACGCAAGTAAGCTTCATATTTGCTCTGGTACTCTGTCCGACTAGGTATCCAAATTTATTAATGCCTCTTCTCTGTGTGAGCAGCCTTCAAAGAAAATTCACAAATCCAATTTGGCGCTTTTGCTGAAGAGATTAAAATAATAAAGGAGTCGTGAAACATCATAGCTGATTTCGTGAAGATTTCATTAGACATTACATAGCCAAGCCTGGCCAGGCCCAGCTCCAGCTCCATCTCCCAAGTGGTGCAGCGCCTTGAAGAAGCCCCTACACTCCTAAAAAAAACTCCTCCGAGCGCATCGCCGTGGGAATTGCCCAAGCACTAGCCATGACAAAGTCTTTCTACCCTTGGTAGACATTGAGGCCATCGGAGGGGGCTTTGCTGAAGGTACTACCCCGGAGGAGGGGTTGGAGTTGATTAAACAGGTCAGGCCTACTATTGAGGCCATCCCCGAGGATCTACCCATGTAAACACAAACTTTTATGTAGTCGGTGTCTGATCGAAACAATATATAAATATTGTAAATGCTTTTGATGTTTGTTGTTACTTGTTGCCGAGTACTTGTTTTATTTTAGCAATCATTAGTTTTACCCGATTAGTTAGTTTATGCCGAGTGATTTGAGATCAACCTTACAATGCATTCACCTCATAAAACTGTACTCGGCAAAACTTAGCATAACCGTTATAAAACTTCATGACTAAAAAAAAGTCAAACTTTATAAACATCAAAGGACATGTTATTATCATGGAGCCCACGACTCACTACTCAGTTGAAACAAGCGATGTAGTGAGTCAGAGTAACAAACTTTATTTATATATAAAAGAATTACAATGCTCAGGAATAGGAAAGACGTAGCTATTCTATGTTCCATGAGTTGTTGACTAAGATGCCGTCTTCTGTCTTTAGTCGGTAGGCATCGGGACATGTCACCTCAGCGATAATGAACGACCCCTCCCATAAGGGAGATAATTTATGCCTGTCTTTGGTGGTTTGGATTTTTCTCAGAACGAGGTCTCCCACCGAGAAGGCGCAGCCACGAACATTCTGACTGTGATAACGATGCAGGCCTTAAAGATACCTTGCCGACTGGATAGTTGCGATGTCCCTTGCTTCTTCCAACTGATGTAACTTGACCAGTCAGTCTTCGGTTGACTTGTCTTCTGAGTGGGCCCGAACTAGCAGAAAGCCGAACTCCAACTCGGTTGGTAACATAGCCTCAACACCATAGACTAGGAAGAATAGGGATTGCCCTGGTGACATAACCATCGTTCTTAAAGACCAGAGAACGGATGGAAACTCTTGCACCCACTGCCCTGCATATGATTGTAGTTGGTCGAACACCCTAGTCTTGATACCTTGTAAGACCATGCCATTTGCACGCTCGACCTGCCCATTGCTTTGTGGGTGTGCCATGGAAGTATAACAGATCTCGATGCCAAAGTCGTCACAGAAATCTTAAAAAACGCCACCAGTGAACTGAGTGCCGTTGTCTATTATGATGCGGTTGGGAACTCCAAATTGTCTTTTGCCCTTGCCGCTATTTTGGTAGCAACGGGTTTTGCCTCGATCCAGTTTGTGAATTTATCCACTGCGACGAACAAGTGTGTGAAACCTCCCAGCGTTTTTTTGAATAGCCCGATCATGTTGAGCCCCTAAACTGCAAAGGGCCAAGAGATTGGAATTATTTGTAGTTTTTAAGTTGGAAGATGTGTTTGCCAGGCAAAGAACTGTCATCCCTTGCACGTCCGAACTATGTCTTTAGTGTCTATAACTGCAGTCGGCCTGAAGAATCTTTGTCTATAAGCCTTTCCGACTAACGTCCATGATGCAGCATAGTTGCCACACATGCCCAAGTGGATGGATTGTGGAATCTACTTGCCCTCCTCTGGTGTGACGCAACGCATGAGAACTCCGGATGCGCTTCGACAATAGAGATCTTCTCCGATTACGAGGAAACATTTGGTTCGACGTTTGATCCGCTTGGCTTCACTACGATCTTCTGGGAGCTCATCTTCTAGAAGGAATCTGACGATTGGAGTCCGCCAATCCTGAGTGATGATTAGCACTTCATTTGTTACCGGGGTAGGTTCAGCCCCCGACTGCTCAAGTACTAGCTTCTTTGTGACTGATGGCTCCAATAATTACTCGACAAAAATTCTGGTCAGGACCACTTCTCGTTTGGATCAGAATGGTTACTCCATTGCACCTTGCAAAATCTGACAGTCCTTCTCCTCGTACATCTGTCCTTTATTTCCAAAATCCGAGTCGGGCGTTCCTTGTACATGTGGTCGCGCTGCACGTCGATCACTTCCAACGGAACTCGCTCTTCTAGGATGCGAAGGCATTTCTTCAATTGGGACACATGAAACACATCGTGGACATCGGAGAGTTCTGCGGGTAACTCCAGTTGATACGCCACCATTCCACGTCTGGCAGAGATAGGATACGGTTCGATGTAGCGAGGCGCTAACTTTCCACCCATTCCAAACCTCTTGGTTCCGCGTAGGGGTGATACTCGGAGATACACATGGTCTCCTTCTTGAAACTCAAGATCTCGTCTTCGGTTATCAGCATAGCTTTTCTGTCGGGATTGAGCCACTTTCAGGCGCTCTCGAATAATCCTTACTCGCTCTTCGGCCTCTCTCAAAATGTCAGGCCCAAAAACCATCTTCTCTCCCACGTCTGTCCAACAGAGTGGAGTTCTACACTTGCGTCCATATAAAGCTTCATTGGGGGCCATCTGGATACTAGCTTGATAGCTATTGTTGTATGAGAACTCGGCATATGGCAAACAGAGATCCCAGGTTCCTTCAAAATCCAGGGCACATGCTCTCAGCATATCTTCCACAATCTGATTCACTCTTTCAGTCTGTCCATCCGTCTGGGGATGATATGCGGTACTGAAATTGAGATTAGTGCCCATTGCTTCGTGCAACTTTTGCCAAAAGTGGGAGGTGAACTGAGCTCCTCGATCAGACACGATCTTCTTCAAGACACCGTGTTGGCAGATAACCTTGGTCAGGTACAACTCAGCTAATTTCTTGGTCGAGTAAGTGGTCTTGACAGGGATAAAGTGGGCGACCTTGGTTAATCGGTCCACTATTACCCAGATGGAATCATATCCTGCTGGAGTCTTAGGTAAACCAGTTATGAAATCCATCCCTATTTCTTCCCATTTCCACTCAGGTATCCTCAAGGGTTGAAGCAATCCTGCTGGTTTCTGATGCTCTGCTTTAACCCTTTGGCAAATGTCACAAACTGCGACATATTCGGCAACATCTCGCTTCATTCCAGGCCACCAATAATGACTTCTGATATCCTGGTACATCTTGGTACTCCTTGGGTGGATGGAATAAGCGGACTCATGGGCTTCTTTCAGAATCAAGTCTCGGATTTCCTTTCTGTCGGGCACACAGATGTGTTTGCCAAACCAAACAGTCCCTTTGTTATCCACAGAGTACTCGGGGGCTTTCCCTTTGGCCATGTGTTCTCTAATAGACACGATCTTTTCATCTTCCCTTTGAGCTTCTCTAATCTGATCTTCCAATGTAGGTCGAATCATCAAGGTTGCCAGCGTTCCTGGCTTAACCATATTTACCCTTAGTTTTTCCATTTCTCGGATTAACTCGGGTTGACGGGGCAAGTTCAGGATGGCATTGCAATGGACTTTCCGACTTAAGGCGTCAGCAACCACATTCGCCTTACCAGGGTGGTAATGCATTCCAAGGTCATAGTCCTTAATCAACTCAAGCCATCGTCTTTGTCTGAGATTGAGCTCTGTCTGAGTAAATATGTACTTCAGGCTTTTATGGTCAGTGTAGACCTCACACCGGTTTCCGATTAGGTAGTGGTGCCATATCTTCAAGGCATGCACTACTGCTGACAACTCAAGGTCATGGGTAGGGTAATTCTTCTCATGAGGTCTTAACTGTCTGGAGGCATAAGCAGCTACTCTTCCTTCCTGCATAAGCACACAGCCTATGCCTAGTCGGGATGCATCATAGTATATCTCAAAATCTTTCCTAATATCCGGAGGGGTTAGCATAGGCGGAGTAGTCAGTCTTGTTCTTAACTCCTGGAAGCTTTTCTCACAAGTGTCATCCCACTCAAATTTATTTTCCTTCTTTAGCAAGTCTGTCATCGGTTTGGCGATCCTTGAAAATCCTTCAATAAATCTCCGGTAATATCCAGCCAAACCTAAGAAACTTCTCACTTCTGGGACTGTAGTCGGGGGTTTCCAAGAAAGCACGTCTCTTACTTTTTCGGGGTCCACTTCCACTCCTTGGGCAATAACAATGTGTCCTACGAAAGCAACTCGGTCTAGCCAAAACTCACACTTAGAGTACTTAGCATACAACTGGTGTTCCTTTAGCTTCCCGAGAACCATCCTCAAATGTTCTGCATGTTCTTGCTCGTCCTTGGAGTAGACTAAGATATCATCTATGAATACCACAACAAACTTGTCGAGATATTCCATGAATATCTTGTTCATGAGGCTCATGAAAAAGGCTGGAGCATTAGTGAGTCCGAAGGACATCACTGTATACTCATATAGTCCATAGCGGGTCGAGAAAGCTGTCTTGGGTACATCCTCAGGTCTGATCTTCAACTGATGGTACCCTGACCTTAAATCTACTTTGGAGAAAACTTTAGCTCCTTGCAGCTGGTCGAACAGATCATCGATCCTGGGCAACGGGTACTTGTTCTTGACGGTTACTTCATTCAGTGCACGGTAGTCCACGCACATCCTCTTTGTCTTGTCCTTCTTTTCCATTAGGAGCACTGGAGCTCCCCAAGGTGAAGTGCTAGGTCGCACAAAACCTAGAGCTTCAAGCTCTTCTATCTGTCTCTTTACTTCGGCTAACTCCTTAGCCGCCATTCTATAGGGTCTCTTGGATATTGGTGCTGTGCCGGGTAGCAACTCTATAGAAAACTCAACTTCCCGATCAGGGGGCATTCCGGGTAAACTGTCTGGAAAGACATTGGGGTACTCATTTACCACCGGCACTTCTTCTAGGGGAACAACTTGCACAGAACTCAGGAGAGGGTGTCTTCCATGGTGTTCCGGAGGGGTAAACTTCACTTCTTGTCCAAAAGGGCACTGCAGGGTTATGGTACTGGTTGCACAGTCTATTTGGCCTTTATGCTCGGCTAACCAATCCATGCCTAGAATCCAAGCCTTGGGATTCCAGGACAATGGGGTTGGTCGAAAAACTAACCCCTTCAATTACCAAGCTAACTCCAGGGCAAGATTGGTCCGATCTAAACTCCTTGCCAGGAGAGCGTATGACCATAGGTATCCTAAGGCCTTGAACATCCCAACCATACTTATCCACAAAAGATTGAGAGATAAAGGAATGCGATGCTCCTGAATCAAACAAAACAACTACAGGTACGGAGTTAACAAGAAACGTACCCATCACAACATCTGAAGCTTCTCGAGCTATCTCTGACTGGATATGGTTGACACGGCCTCGTCCAAAAGTTGGCGTGGCACGGGAGGCAGATCCACTAACTTGCGTAGTCGGCTGTCCCCGACTGGGCATAGGGACTCTTGTGGCGCTGGCGTTGGAGCGTCCAGAGGTTGCAAGGACTTGCTTCTGGGGACAGTGACGGGCGAAGTGACCCAACTCATTATAGTTGTAACATCGGCTCCCTGACATACTCGGGGTACCTCTCTGCTGTAGGCCGGTTGGGGTAGGGCGGCTCACACTGGCACTTGCACTAAAGGGTCAAGACTGAACAGATGAAGCCGGGGCGAGAAACAATCGGGCGAGACACCTGCTCTTGAAACTGGGGTGGTGCAAACTGACGGTGAAAACTGGGGAGATTGGACCTGGAACTCGAACCACCACGAGTCTGCATCTGGGAAACCTTCCGCTTGCGAAATACCTCGATCTCCTTCCTAGCATCTTCAACCACTAGGGCTCTGTTGACCATGTGCTGAAAAGTAGGGAAGTCATGGGCAAGAAGCTGAATCTTCATTGCCACATTCATCCCCTTCAGGAACCTCCTGATCTTCTTCTTGTCCGTGTTCACTTCCTCGGGTGCATAGCGAGCTAGATGGTTGAACCTGCTCAGATACTCGCTGATGCTGGAATGTCCTTGTTTGAGGTTATTGAATTCTTCTATCTTGATGTCTATCACTCCTTCGGGGACATACGCAGCTCTAAAGGCTTCAACGAACTCGGGCCAGGCAATGCTAGAGGCATCCTGGTGGGCAGCACAGTAGTTCTCCCACCAGTCGGCGGCTGGACCATGGAGTTGGTGTGTAGCGAACAGGGTTTTCTCCAGGGGTGTGCACTGCACTAGGTTCAGCTTTCTGTCCATATCCTTCAGCCAGTCGTCAGCCTCTACTGGCTCAGCGGTCTGTGAGAACTCTGCTAGGCGGGATCTCAGGAAGTCGGCAAGCTTGGAGCAACCATGGGCTTGTGCTGGTGGAGCTTGGTGGAGAAGAGGCTGTAGAGCGGCCAAGTTCTGAGCAATGCCTTGCAAGATCTGAGTCTGGATGGCCATAAGCTGCTGTGGGTCTACCGGGAACTAGGGAGGTTGAGGCAATCCCTCCTGGTTGGCGGCTGCAGCGGCATGAGTACCAAGGCCGGCTGCACGACCATTACCGGACATCCGATCATGAGTCTACTCCACTTCCTGTTCATTCACTGCCGGAGGCACGTTGTTGAAGGCTGGAACTTGGTCTTCAAAACCTAGGCGAGCTGGAGCACGGACATTACGGCGCTGACGTCCTGCCATCTTGTCCTAGAAGAAGGCAACCAAGGGAGAAAGGCTCAGAAAGGCATCGGCAACCAAACCGATGGAACAGATAAGGGAAGCAACAAAAAACAGCAAGGTAGATTCAAGTAGCAGAACGAGAAACACACTCGGGAACCCAGGCACAACAAAAAGGCGACAGATAGGGTACTGAAACTTAAGGGCTAGCGCCAGAGACTTGCGCAGGAGCCAAGGTAGTGAGGTATCCAAGAGTTTTAGAAACATTTTCAAAATCTACAAGGGCGAAAAGGGATACTTGGCCAAGTCCTAGTTTTTGCAAATAGTGTAGTCTTCAAAATAAGATCCTTCAGGACATTTACATGCTTAAGGTTTCGCTCCTAGGGCCAACCTATGCTCTAATACCACCTCTCTGTGGGCCACCCGCGGAAGGGCCCACAATGTGCACACAGTACCCGATCCCTGGATCAGTAGTCGGATACGCACATAGTCATCGGTGATACAACTCAGGGTACAACATATACATATCAAAGTACATACATATATAATACAAAGGTTTCTATCCAGGACAGGCCCCGGATAGACAAAAGCAACAACAGGGTAAACTAGCGAGAACAACACAAACAGGGTGGAAGTAGGGAGAAACCACTCGGCAGAAGAACACAGCTACACCACAGGCTTGGTTGGGAACTAGGCTCGAAACCTCAGAAGTCCTCGTAGTCGGCTTGGTCTTGGAAGAACTCGGCGGTAGTCGGGTCTTCATCTTCCTCTTCTTCGAGACCTACTATACATATATATATGAACAAGGGTGAGTACTGACGTACTCTGCAAGCCGGGAAAAGGTGCCATAACGGCTGGACATAGGGGGCTAAGAGTGTCATTTGTGAGAGATTGCTTTTAGAAACATTTTTGCTTGTCAAAATGCTAGTGTGTCAAATTTTAGTTGTCGGAAAGAGGCTCATACCTCGATCCATTCCGCAAGTTGCTTTTCAACAACTCGCCACTTAATGAATCATATTCTTCCATTTTCACATTAGATTAACATCCGAGTGGCTCCGACCACTCCATTTGGTCTGCTGTTATCCCGAGTGGCAACAACCACCTGTTGACCCTGAGACTCGGCTACAACCAAATCTCAGCTATCTCTTTTAGCACTTTCCGGATATAACCGATTATATCCGCTACACTGGCTACAACCAGTTAGCTCAAACTTTTGCTGCCCTGGCTACAACCCGGGAGCATGCTCTTTATCGTCTTCTGGCTACAACCCGAAGACTTATCTCCTGATTACTTTTCACACACTTGCTTATGGTGCTTCAACACCCCGGGTCACACAGGCCCGTTTCTGGCCACACAGGCCGTCCGTTTGCTTACTCGGCACACTCTGGTCACGATTCCCTTCCTATAAATCAGCTTCACAAACCACTGGCAAACAAATCTACGCTATGGGAATCACCTTACATCGCCCTTATCCGTGAGCACGGCTGTTCGAACAATTCAGCTAAAACTCTGCAGAGGGTGCACACTTTACCCAAACGATACAAAACTTACACCGAGTACTGGCCTGTACCGGAAGTTTGTGACAAGGCCATTTCCAAAGCCAGTCTAGGGTTATCTAATGCCAGCAGAAGGATCCACACAGGATCAATGCTTTAGGTCGGCTACAACCACCATCAGCACCAGGGCCCACGAGCCACAACTCAGATGAGTCCACTCCATTCGGCACCAGACTTCCCTAAACCTACAATTTACTCGGCCAGGGGCAGCCCATACTACCCGTTTGGTCGCACTGTAAAATGCTCGGATGGAATTCCCAAAGGAAACGGTCCTTATCGACAATACATAGCCAGGCCACACAGGCACTGACCCTGTACCTCAAGATTTTCCCAAACTTTTACTCATTTCACAAACACGCCGATACACAGAGTACCGGGTTTTCAAACGATTGAGTAAAAACCCATATTTCCCAACGACAAACAACGATGCAGGGCTAAGCATTCTACTCGACAATCGTACCCAATGGGTATGACACCAACGTGCCATTTGTGGGGCTTTCAAGGGAGAAATACATCAAAGTCCTACCAGAAATAGTGCGACTACTGGGTAGGTCCGTCGGTTGCGCTTGCAGACCGAGGCCAAACAATTTACAGTGTAAGCTAAGCATGCATATTTTGGAAACAACATAATTTTGCAAATATAGGAAACAATATGGTCAAAGGGGCTTGCCTTGTTCCAGAGAAGGATCTTCCACGGCAAAGACGGCTTCTGGATCGTCCTCCGGTTCCGGCTCTGGACAAGCAGAAAAGATAACCACTGATAAGCTGGAAAGAGATAAAACACTAAGGGAAAAAACGCTGCGGGAGTCGACTGCAGAAGGATAGCAGTCGGCGGAGATAGTTGGCGAACCGGGCAGCAAGGCTCACCGGTTAGGAACTCCGGGCGAAGCAGCAAACAGCGGCGAGGGAGCTCGGGAAGTAGGAAACAGCTCCGACGATGGGGATAAAGAAGACGATGATTTAGCAGAGATGGCCGGGTTGCAAAACAAGGGAATGAAGAAGCATGGGTGCTCACTTATAGCCGGCGCGTGAGGCAAGGGCGTGTCAACGCAGGGCGATGGAGAAAAGGAGTCAAGAGAAGCTGTCAAGGTGATAAGACGTTGAGATAGGGATTAACTTTGGAGCTGGGCGTGGCCGGTGGAGTTGGTAGACACTGTAGCGGCGATAAGACACTAAGGTCGTAGCAAGGACGGGTTGGAGGAGCCTCACTGACAGAGCTGCTGACTAACCACTGGTCCAAGCGATGCAGCGGTGTATTGTCCACTGGCCCGAACGATGCTACGGGCAGGTGAAAGCTGGTTACTTCTCCACGTCGGTGGTCGGCATCCAACGAGAGGGGCGCAACTGGGTGAGACGATAAGACAACGGGGAGCTTATCAAAGTAGTCGGCAACTTCACAAGGTTACTCGGCAGCAAAGGTGGCCAAGTGACACAAGGGAAAAGGCAAGACACAGCGACTGAGTAGGAATCTACTCAGCACAAGGGGAAAAGGGTAGTCGGCTGGCCAGGGAGAGAAAAACTGGGGCACAGCTGAACGGGATAGGAGAAGAGTTCGAACTTGGGAAAACGAATTCTAACAGGGAAAAGAGAACGGATCGTTACACTTCGGGAAACAAATCATTTGTCTCCATCTCTCTCTTGTGTTTTTACCGTTATGGCTCTTTATATCATTTGATCTACTTGTGTGCTTAGTTGATCTAGTTGGTGACCCTATATATTGCTCATATACGTTTCTTGTCACCTTTCAGTTCAAGTAGATTTTGTGTTTGTGGGTAGATTGCTCTTGCGGTTACTTTGTTTTCTATGGACCGGAACCTTTGGTGTTTGTGACAAGAAGTTCCGGTTAGTGATAATCTGCTGTGAAGCTTTCTAAATTTCAGGAAACGCCTATTCACCTTCCCCTTCTAGACGACATTAAGGTCCTTTCAAATACTAGTACTCTATTTGGATGACATCCTATTATCAAGCAACGACAATAATATGATGCATGAGACAGAGAGATTTTTATCATCCAATTTCTATATGAAAGATTTCAGTGAGGCATCTTATGTTTAAGGCATACAAATACACCAAGACAAGTTTAATGGAGTATTAGGATTATATTCAAAATCATATATTAGCAGAGTATTAGAAAGATATAATATGAATAAGTGTTGTGCAAAATCTGCTCCAATAGTTAAAAGGGACAAATTTGGATTATTCCAAAGCCCAAGAAATAAGTTAGAATCAGATCAGATGAAATTGGTGCCATATACTTCAACTGTCAAAAGCTTGATGTATGCTCAAGTCTGTACGCGTCCAAACTTAGCATTCGTTACTGTGATGTTTGATAGATTTCAGTCAAATCTAGGTTTAGACCACTAGAAGGTTGTCAAGAAAGTCTTGCATTATTTTCAAGGCACTAAACATTACATGCTCATATATAGAAGTCTAATGAGCTTGAAGTCCTAGGCTATTCAGAGGCTGATTTTATAGGGTGCGTAAACACTAAGAAATCTACATAGGTTATGTCTTCACTCTTGCCGGAGGAGCAATTTCATGGAAAAAGCTCCAAACAATCCCTAACTGCATCGTCGACAATGCAGGAAGAATTTGTGGCATGTTATGAAGCTACAAGGTAGGCCGTATGGCTTAAAAACTTTATCTCAAGATTAAGAGTGGTTGATAGCATTGACAAACCTCTCACAATATATTGCGACAACAAAGCCGTAGTATTCTATTCGAATAACAATAAGTCGAATGATGCTGCCAAACACATCGATATTAAGTATCATATTGTGAAATATAGAATTCAGGATCAAACCATTAAAGTTGAGTACATTAATACTAAGTCTATGCTTGCGGATCTGCTCACTAAAGGCTTACCTCCCAACTTATTTAAAGATCATATAGCCGATATGAGAATAACTGAGTGCCATTGATTTAGAGATCCTAGATATAGGGGCATTAGTCTCAACTGACTCCCATTAGAATTAGACAGAGTTTTTTTGGTGTCCTATTGTGAACTATAGGTACCACACTCTTGGTGAGACATATAATCGTCACTATAAATAAGAACCAGGATTCCTACAGTAGTAATTAGTATTAACATAATAGAAGTAAGCGGGTCGATTAAGTATCCAAATTCTAAGGAAAAATCATTATTGACGGTTCAAGACCATAGATATTGATAGATAGAGCTTCCATTTATTTGTTGAATAGACAGGTGAACTAAGAATACCATAGCTATACTTAAAAGTAAAACACTAGGAAAAGTCCATATGCGACGAAGATTTTTTGTTGCTGTCGGAATAAGAAAAAGTCCAAACCCCATTGACATAATAACTGAAAGTGGGAGAAGAGGGATTACCCATGCATATTGATATGTATGTTCCATAAGAAAAGAAATTGCAATTTTTACTTGAAATTTATACTTCAATTTTATAGAAAAATTGAAAAAAAGTTTCCGATTCACCAAATGCATTGGCAAACTATTTTAGTAAGAATTAACTCATTAGCCTCAAGATCAAGGGGGAGAATGTTGGGAATCGACTCTCGACTTAGAAATAAGGAGGCAATCACGCTTGGGCCGTTTCCACCCGTTGCCCATCATGATCACCGCAATTCAACACGGTGATTATTTCCTTATTTACGCGCATTGATGGGTAGCGCCAATTATCTTTTCTGGATCGCCCCTGATACCCATAGCGCAAAATAAATAGAGGACACCGGTGTCATGATACGATGACGATCGTCTCACAACCATCTTGTCCCCAAAAAACCCCTAACACCCGATCCTATGCTAAGCATTGGAGGGTTTTCATAGTGCAGTTCTTGGATAATGTAGGTGGAGGCCTGAAGGACTCTGCCACGCCACATCATATCTCCGGCGACCCCTTCGGGATCAAGCCGGTGATCTCTTCTCCAACATCGCTGCTACTTCTACGCCAACGTGGAGAATATCGGCGTTGGAAGGCACGGTGACAACTACACCGACACTACTAGGAATAGAAGCAAAGGGAGATTCAATGGCTTCGAGAAATGGTCAGTACCCGCAATCCTTCTGCATTATGGTGATCTTTAGGCTAAGCATGTTCAATTGAGTAGATTATAAATCTACACTTGCTAGTGATGGCCGAGTGTGGGATCTTGATGGTGGAACTATAGATTCGAAGCGGTTTGACAACTTTTATATTAGGGCCTGGTTGGTAAGGCTCCAGCTTCCAGATCCAGCTATTTTGGAGCTAGAGCCCAACTGAACAGTTCAGCTCCACCAAAAAATAGAGTGAAGCAGGCTAAAATGATCTTAAAAAAATTGAACTAGAGGAGTAGAGCAGGGTTCGGGTTGCTCCATAGAATTTAGAAGTTAGAACTGTACCAAATAGACCGTTAGCAATGGACAAATCAACAGGACAGGCTAGGATTAGGGATGCAAGCAGGCCCACATGTAAACCCGCTTTATAGGTCACTAGTAACATGTCCGTGCTAACGCAACGACAACATTTAGTAATGCAAATCAAATAAGAAGTATATGTCTTTGCAATCAAGCTTACAATGAGATATATTTAAAATAATATGAATCAAGTCTAATGTACTGCAAGTGCAAGAATTTTTTTTTTTGAAAAGTGAAAACCACATTCTTTGTAGTATTTATCATCCAAAGCTAGAATATCATCCGAAGCTAGAACGCACATTTTAAAAAAATCAAGTCACTTGCCTAGTACTTAACAATTAATCAAATATCTTCTGTCGGATATGCTAGATTTTACCTGCATAGTTTTGTTTACTATAAGTTTAATTCAACTGATATTGAGCGAAAAAGTCAATGAAACATATGAATATGATATCCTAGGTTACACCAGTGCAAGCCAAATTGCATGAGTGCATCTAAATACATAAGTGCAGTTACTAAACATGCAGGCCTAGAAATCTAAATGACTTTCGTGCTAGCAGACTCCCTCATTTTCCTCTTCTTCTGCAAACAATTGCATGTGCTATTCTGATGGAGTATGCTCTTCCTCTGCAATTTCCTCCTTTCTTTTTTGTCTTGGTCACTGATAACTTCTCTGCCAACCCAGCAAGAGAGGTCCTAGAGGACACCAAACAATTTTTGTGCACTCATTCTTAGTAACACGCAACAATCTCTCTAAATTTCTTGCGGTCTTAAACAAAAATTGTGGACATCACAGTAAGACTAAAGATCCAGAACAAATGCAGATGAAACAGAATTTAGATAGGTTTTGACTAAAATAGCAAAATCTTGCTTATGAATCACATATTGATATATAAAATAGTCAAAACAAATAATTTCATAGTAACACAGTAAATTTCAATCAACCTTCTAGTGACCGAGATATCGATCTTGACAATGTCCAAGTATACCACAACTTATCAATGTGAAAATTATAAGGAAATGATATTCAAAAGTACCTAACCAACTCTATAAGATTGTTCCGCAGGAAATTATAGGATTAATGAAAAAAATATTGAAAAGTATGTCATGTACAGGATTAAAAACAAACAATTTCCATACTTGATTTCTGCCGTTATAATTTCAGCTAGTATTATTTATCACAAATAGTTTACAAAATCAGATTGCAGCTTCAGTACAGTAAGAGAGAGAGCTCTGAACTTTGAAAGCAAATCACCGTAGCTTATGTTACACTACATTTTGATTTTTCAAACCAGTGACGACCAAGAATGCCTTTTTGCTTGTTTAACAAATAAATGACCATGACTAATACACATAAGCAGTTTGTTTTAACTTTTTTTCACAAATTTATTGCTTTTAATCAATATAATCATTTGGATAAAAAGAGGATGTGATCTCAATTTCAAAAATAGACTCATTATTCCATCCCTGTAAAAGTAATGTCTGCAAAAGCTTATGAAACTTTGAACCAATACACTGGTTTTCAATTTCCAATAATGAATAACGATCTCTAATAAATAGGAATGAATACTTACACCAGGGGAGTCGAATTCCATGGCTGTGACCTCATGATCACACATTCCACTGAAATCAAGAACAACACACACAAAAAAAGAAACACTATTGGGGCGACAATAGTTATGCACAAGGTAATTGACATCAAGGAGTATATGAAATTATGAGGAAAAATAACAAAGTTGCATGAAGTAGTATATTTTTTTAAGAGAGGGGGGAGGGGGGACTTAGATTTGCTTCCAGGAATTTTAGCGAGCACCAAAAGGGCATCTAATAAAAATAAACAATGCTAATTCAATTAGTAGGAGAAGAAAATGTTAACTCATTCAGATTAAATTCTCAGTCAAACCTGCACTCCCATTTTTCTTTCCTTCCTTGAAAGCAACACCTATGTTAATTTTTCATGCAACAATAGCTAGTGATTCAAGAGAAAACGACATTCTGAATGGCATCACATACTCAGTTAACCTGAGTGCCAACTGGATGTGTATATCAGGACCAAATATTAGTTTATACCTCTAAATTTGGGCATAATTCATTTTATTCACCGCAAATCTAGAAAGATTTGAAGTATGTCCCATTATGCATGATATAACACCCAAAAAACACAGAAAAATGAAGCTAGAATGTTATATTACTTTTGCATATCCACCATATGGTTATGTTATGTGTCAAGGGCGTTAGCGCCCAAGGTAGCAGGACCACGGCTACGGAGTTCGTAGCCCGGGCCGGTAATGGCGCAGGGTTTCTCCCCTGGGTGCCCAATGGTGAAGGAGGTGAGATTTGGGAGAAAGAGGAAGATTAGGAATAATTTGTTATTGCTTGCCCCCAACGAGGGCTGAGTACAAGGAATAAATAGGCATGAAGCCAGCTAAATAAAAGGAAGTACTGTCCCGAAATTTCCTAAACGAATCCTGAAATTTCCTAAATGAATCCCCTAAATCTTGCCTTCCTTACATGCTGCGCGGTTACCGTGCGCCTACGCCGCGTTCCCTGCGGGAGTAGTGGCGGCCCCACATGACATCTCTCCCCCCCTCGACCAGCAGCTCGTCCTCGAGCTGAAACGAGGGATAGCGCTCGATGAAATCATCCACGTCTTCCCAGGTGGCGGAGGAGGCCGGCTCGTTCTTCCATTGAATGAGCACTTGACGAACACCGCGAGCGAGGCGTGTGCGGATGGCACGCTCCGGCTCAGGGACTGCGGCGCCATGGTGTAGGGCCGGTAGTGGGGGAGGCGCCGCCGGAGGTGTTCCCACGAACGGCTTGAGGAGGCCCACGTGGAAGACGTCGTGCAGGCGGGCTCGGGGCGGAAGGGCGAGCCGGACGGCGACCTGGTTGATGAGCTCGGTGACGCGGTACGGCCCGTAGAAGCGTGGCTTCAGCTTCCCCCGTGTCGGAGCTTGTAGGGATGCAGCCGCACGATGACGGAGACGGAGCCACACCTAGTCACCAACGGCGTAGGAGACAGCCCGGTGGTGTCGGTCTAGTGCCGTTTGTAGATCGCCTGAGCCTGTTCAAGGCGGTAGCATACGTCGGCCAGAAGCTCGTCACGGTCCGCCATGTTTTTGCCGACAGCTGCCACACGTGTCTCACTCAGCTCGTAAGAGCGGATGGTCGGAGGATCGCGGCCGTAGACGATCTTGAAGGGAGTGTCCTTGAGAGCCGTCTGGAAGGCGGTGTTGTAGATGAATTCGGCCCACGGGAGCCAGCGTAGCCATTGGTGGGGACGGTCGCCTGTGAAGCACCTTAGGTACATGACAATTACCTTGTTGGCGGCCTCCGTCTGACCATCCGACTGCGGGTGGAAGGCCGATGTCATATGAAGCTTGGCGCCCGACAAGCGCATGAGTTCGCTCCAAAACTTGGACGTGAACACCGGGTCGCGGTCCGACACCATAGACTGCGGGATCCCATGAAGACGAACAATGTCGCTGAAGAAGGCCTGGGCTACCGTCTCCGCCGTGTACGGATGGGCGAGGGGGATGAAGTGGCAGTACTTGCTGAAGCGATCGACCACCGTCAGGATGACCGACTTGCCGCCCACCTTGGGGAGCGCCTCAACGAAGTCCAAGCCGATGTCTGCCCACACCATGGTCGGGACAGGGAGCGGCAAGAGTAGACCCGCTGGGAGGAGGTGTTCAGACTTGTAGCGTTGGCACATCAAGCAGGAGCGGATGAAGTCCTAGACCACGCGGCGAAGATTGGGTGTGTTGAAGTCGCAGCGGAGACGGTGCAGCGTGCGCTGCACACCTTCATGGCCGTCCTCGTGAATGGCGGCCACCAGTTCGTTGAGTAGGGGCGATCCCGGCGGGATGTAGAGCCTGGAGTGGAACGCGACCAAGTCGTCGATGATAGACCACGAGGACCCCCGCTGGCCAGCCACAATGTCGGCGCGGATGGCTACCAGGGCAGGGTCCGTGGTCTGGATCTGGCGGAGGCGATCCACAAAGTCGAAACGGGGAGCCGAGATGGCGAGGAGGGCGCCGTCCTCCGTGTCCCTGCATGACAGCGTGTCGGCCACGGTGTTGGAGGCGCCAGGCTTGTACTCGACGGTGAAATCGAAACCCAGCAGTTTGCCTACCCAATGATGTTGTGGAATGGTGGCAAGGTGCTGATCCAATAAAAATTTCAGGCTGTAGTGGTCGGTCCTTACCAAGAATCGACGGCCCCACAAGTATGGCCGCTAATGGCGGATGGCGAGCACGAGACCAATTAACTCGCGTTCGTAGGCGGCTAGCGCGCGATGTCGAGGAGCCACCGGTCGGCTGAAGAAGGCGATCGGGTGCGAACCCTGTAACAGGACGGCGCCGAAGTCGTGGGTGGAGGCATCGCACTCGACCTCAAAGGGCCGGTCGAACTCGGGCAGCGCCAGCACAGGAGCCGTGGTGATGGCCATCTTCAAGGCTTCAAAGGCCGCCGTGGCCTCCGCGGACCACAGGAACCCCTCCTTCTTGAGCAGGGCGGTGAGGGGTGCGGCAATGGTGCCGTAGTCGCGGACGAATTTGCGGTAATACCCCGCAAGGCCGAGGAAGCTACGGACGGCACGTGGCGATCGTGGTGTCGGCCACGCCCGCACCGCTTGGACCTTGGCCGGATCCATGGCCACGCCTGCAGCTGAGATGATGTGCCCCAGGTAGGAGATCGACTCTACACCGAAGGCGCACTTGGAGCGCTTCACGAACAGGCAGTGCTGCTGCAGCGTGTTGAGGACGGTGCGGACCTGGCGGAGATGGTCAGCCCACGTCTTGCTGAAAATGAGGATGTCGTCGAAGAAGACGAGAACGAAGCGTCGGAGGTAGGGGCGCAGGACGTCATTCATCAAAGCCTGAAATGTAGCAGGCGCGTTGCACAGCCCAAAAGGCATGACCAGGAACTCGTACAGGCCATCGTGCGTCCGGAACGCCGTCTTGGCGATATCGTCCGGGTTCATCCGAACCTGGTGATACCCAGAGCGGAGGTCGAGCTTGGTGAAGAATTTGGCGCCGTGTAGCTCGTCGAGGAGTTCGTCTACCACGGGGATCGGGAACGCGTCCTTGATCGTGATGGCGTTGAGGGCCCGGTAGTCGATGCAGAAGCGCCACGAGCCATCCGCCTTCTTTACCAAGAGGACGGGCGAGGAGAACGCCGAAGAGCTCGGCCGGATGAGCCCCTGGCACAACATATCGGCGCACTAGCGCTCCAGCTCGTCCTTGTGGGTGGCCGGGTAACGGTATGGGCGCACGGCGACCGGAGCAGCACCCGGCTGGAGGACGATGTGGTGGTCGCGGGTCCTAGGCGGTGGGAGCCCGTACGGCGTGGTGAAGACATCGGCGAAGGCGGTGAGCAGGGCCTCCAGGAGGTCGCGGCCCGAGCAGGAGCGGAGGCTAGGGGAAACTGGTCCCGGCGTGCCTTGCCAACAGACCTGATGGTCCTTGTGCCAAAAGGACATGGTAAGGGCCACGAAGTCCCACAGGATGGGCCCTAGGGTGGCGAGCCACTGGGTCCCTAGCACCACGTCGTACCCCGCCAAGGGAAGTGCGAAGAGGTCGGCGGAGAAGTCGTCGCCGGCGATGGAGAACGCCGCTCCCCTGGCCACTCCGGTGCACGGGACCCGTTCGCCATTGGCCACCGTGACGGACGCAGAACCGTGATGGACCATGGGTAGGCCGGTGCGGGAGGCAGCTTCCGAGGCAATGAAGTTGTGTGTCGAGCCTGAGTCGATGAGGACGTGGAGCTCGACAGCGCCCATGCGGAGGCGCAGCTGCATGGTGTCGCTAGTGTGGATGCCGGCGATTGCGTGGAGCGAGATCGTGGGTTCTGCGGTGGCAGTATCGTCAGCAGCCTCCTCATCATCATCCTCTTCCGCCAGGTCCAGCAGGAACAGGCGCTGGCGCACGCGGTTATGGCCTCGCCCGAATTTTTCGTTGCAGTTGAAGCAGAGACCGAGTCGGCGACGTTCGTCCATCTCGGTTGTCGACAGGCGCCGGACGGGCCGACCGTCCACCGTGACGGTGGCGGCTGGGACGGCCGCAGCAGGGGCCGGAGCCGGCAGGGCGAGACATTGAGGGGGAGTCGGAAGAAGGCCCCTTTGCTGTTGCCGCGGCGGCGCGGGGGTCGGCGCGAGGGCGGCCGCGCACTGGTCGCGCAGCTCCAGCTTCCGGGCGAGGCTCATGGCCAAAGCGAGCGACTGAGGGTTGTGGACCTCCACGTCGAGGCTGAGGGGCGGTTGCAGGCCCGCCGTGAAGATTTGGACCCTCTGCGCCTCAGTGAGCACGCCCGCGCGAGGAAGGAGGGCCTCGAAGCGGTCCTGGTAGTCGATGACGGAACCCGTGCGCTTGCAAGCCATGAGCTCGCCAAGGGGGTTGGAGCGCAGGGGCGGCCCGAACCTGAGATGCAGCAGCTCGATGAAACGGCGCCATGCCGGAGTGCCCTCGTCCTGCTGGACTTGGATGTACCACATCTGGGCGCCGGCTTCGAGGTTGTAGGAGGCCATCCAGACCTTCTCCTCCTCGGCGATGCGCTGCTGATGAAAATAAGACTCACAGCGATTGATGAAAGCCAGGGGATCAGATTTGCCGTCGAATTTGGGGAAGTCCATCTTTTGGAGACGGGGGGCCGGTCCCTGTGGTGCTCGCCAGAGGCCAGGGCATTGGTGCCTGCCGAGGAGGTAGCAGGGGACGCCATCTGGAGCTCGTGGACCTTAGCCTGCAGGTTGTCGACGGTCACCGCCAACGATGTGATGAGCGCCGCGAGATCAGCTGTGGTTGGCTCGGCCATGGCCGGAGAGGCTGTGGCAGCGGGTGGCGGGGTGGGCGCAGTGGGGTTTAGCGACAGGGTGGTGGTGGAGGAACGCCTGGAACCTGATACCAGGTTGTCAAGGGCGTTAGCGCCCAAGGTAGCAGGACCACAGCTACGGAGTTTGTAGCCCGGGCCGGTAATGGCGCAGGGTTTCTCCCCTGGGCGCCCAATGGTGAAGGAGGTGAGATTTGGGAGAAAGAGGAAGATTAGGAGTAATTTGTTATTGCTTGCCCCCAACGAGGGCTGAGTACAAGGAATAAATAGGCATGAAGCCAGCTAAATAAAAGGAAGTACTGTCCCGAAATTTCCTAAACGAATCCTGAAATTTCCTAAATGAATCCCCTAAATCTTGCCTTCCTTACATGCTGCGCGGTTACCGTGCGCCTACGCCGCGTTCCCTGCGGGAGTAGTGGCGGCCCCACATGACATTATGAATGAAAGGAACAAACCTGATTTCCTTTTTGACAGTAAAGTAGCCAAATCAGGAATACAGTGCTTAAACATAGAATTTATGGGAAAATTTCCAGTGCTGCTAGCATATTTAAATTTATATGCATAGAACACTCCCCCGGTGCTGCTGGTATATTTTTAGAACATTTCATGAATTTGATCTTAATCCTAGATGTAAGCTTGCATGTATTCTTAGTGAACAGTCCAGTCAAGAAAGAATGAACTAACCTAGTGCACCGCAGACTGCAGAAGTATAAGATAATTGTATCAACTTAATGACAGCAGGCTTCCTTGCCGTAGTGTATTCTGCATCAAGGAGGAAGCGATTAAAATCAAAGGAAATCATTGGGTTTCAGTTCATCTCATCGTTGGGGGCAAATTTACCAAGGACATTACCAATTGAATCTTGCAGCCATGCTTAAGAATGAGGACAAAATTCCTGGTTCATCCTGACGGCAGATGCAATAGAATATTTAGCACGGGAGCCATCCTATTTCAAATCTGCGGCCTACTCTAAACCATCAGAAACTCCATGGAATCCATGGCAAGATGGTGGATCCTGTAAAAACTCCAGTGAATAAAGGCAAAGCTAAACATCCTTGCAAGAGCACGAAATACAACGGCAGCAGGGGAGCCCTTCACCAGATCATCAGATCATTACCAACCATGGCTCCAGGCGGAGGAGGCGGTGCAGACGGGAGCCCTTCGCAGGAGGGATTCTCGCCGGTGCAGTGTAATGGAGGTGGAGGAGCGCGGAGCTGCAGGGGGCGAGTAAACACGGCACGCGCGATTGCGGCGGCGGCGGAGGCGCGTGATGGAGAGGGCGTGGACCGAGAGGTGACCTAGGCGAGGTAACGGAGTTGATGCAGGACGCAGCAGAGCGGAGGGGCCGATGCCGACAGAGACCTTCGCGAGATCGATCGATGGAGGGGCGCCAGGCGCGGGACCCGGATTGATCCGACCGAAGCGCACGGCGAAGAGGACCGGTGGCTAGGGCCCGAGGTAAATCGGCTTGCGCCGAGGATGCCCGTCGGCCGAGTCGCGCAATGGATCAGCGAGGAGGCCCAGGGGACGGGAAGAGATCGTGGGCGGCGGCGGTGGCGCCTGAGAGCACGACAGATGGGACGACGGTGAGACGGATTTCGTTCTGGCAGGAGGTTCCGGTGGATGGCAACTAACTCCCTGTTGTTTCCTACTTATTTAAGCCGCTTATTTTTTTTATTTTTCAAGCATAGGTTTTCCAAAACGATAAACAGTATGTTTTTTGTAAAATTTTTTATAAAAAATTATCTTTAAAAAAGCAAATAGATCTATTTTTTAAGTTTTTAATAGTAAATACTTAATTAATTACGCGCTAATAACATTTCTCGTTTTGCGTATAGCTTATAAGCTAGAAAGAACACCATGTAATTCCCTAAGGTGGTAGAGGATCTGACAATGGCGGTGCCGTGATGATCTGGCAGTAGAGGATATGGCGATAGTGGCAGTGCTCTAGGATAGGAAGTTTTTTAGTAAGGACGGAGCATGCAAGAGAGGGAGACAAAGGTCACGGTAAACTATAGGGTAGAAAGCGCATGGTGAAGAGGACCGGTGGCTAGGGCCTAAGGTGAATCGGCGTGCACTGAGGATGCCCGTCGGCCGAGGCGCGCAATGGATTAGCAAGGACACCCAAGGGACGGGAAGAGATCGTGGGTGGCAGCGGTGGCGCCTGGGAGCACGACAAGATGGGACGATGGTGAGACGGATTTCGATCTAGCGGGAGGTTCCGGTGGATGGCAACTAATTCCCTGAGGTGGCAGAGGATCTGACAACGGCGGTGCCGTGACGATCTGGCAGTAGAGGATCTAGCGACGGCGGCGATGCTCTAGGATAGGAAGTTTTTAGAGTAAGGGCATGAAGGAGTACGCGTAGGCTACGATAGCAGAAAACAAAACTTTTCTATCGTGCACACCAGGACATCATACGAGAGAGGGATCATGAATCGTTACCACTAGACGCGCAGTGCAGCGGAAGAAGGGTTGGAGAAGCCAGTCTAACCACGCGCGCGTCGAGGTAGTAGTGGAAGCAGTCGATCTCCGTGAACAGACCGCGATCAACCACACCACGAGCAGATCTAATCAGCATCGATGCCGATCAACACCGCAACGAGCAGCGCCTCCACCGGTATCCACACGTCCGAGGCTGGAACGCCGATTGCGAGTGTACTAGCACTCGTGAGCAGCTAGGATTTGGCTTAAGGTCAACCGAAAAACGTGAATCTCCTCGGCCCCTCGCCTCCTTATATATAGACCTCCTCACTTGGGCCTCGTGGACCGAGACCCAATAAGAGTCTACTCAGATCTCTATCCAAATTGAGCCCATATTCGAATCACATTCGAATAAGTGTTCCAACCCATTAAGCGTACGACTGTGGAGGCCATGGGCCCCGGGTATCTCACCATCAGCATATGGGCCACTCGGATAGAGGATGGGCCGAATCATGTAGTTAGAGATAAGATATCACCCGGCAGGCTTTGCCTTGTACAATAAGGAAAGCATAGTCTTAGTCGGATAAGTTTCTATCTCTAAGAAGGAAATTTCTTAGCCGTATTCGGCTGGGATCCTTATCCTGTACCCCTGCCCCCTAGTATATAAGGGGAGGCAAGGCGCCCCTCAAGGGGCACGAGATCAAGAAATCATTTATCGACACAACTCCTCAGAGGAATAACACCACAACTAGACGTAGGATATTACCTCACATCAAGGGTCTGAACCAGTATAAAATCTCTTTGTGTTCCTCTACAATCCACCGAGTTTCCTCTTGCCGAGTAGCCCTATAGTTGTATTGCCGGTGTAAAACATCGACAGTTAGCGCGCCAGGTAGGGGCTCCGGCGAGTTTCACATCTACAAGCTCGATGGATCCAGCAACCAGAATCGACGGCGACAAGTTCTCCCCTGGAGACAATCTCTTTTGGAAGCCTCGATTTCATCGCCGACCAGATCGGCAACCTCACCTTGGCCGAAGCATATCCAATCCAGCCGGCCGAGGAACCAGCCGACGTTGCGCCAGTCGGCCCACAGGACGCCGCAATCTCCTTCAACGATCTATTGCGGTAGCTGTCGATGTTTTACACCGGCAATAGAATTATATGGCTACTCGGCAAGGGGAAACTAGGTGGATTGCAGAGGAACACAAAGAGATTTTATACTGGTATAGGCCCTCGATAAGAGGTAATACCCTACGTCCAGTTGTGGTGTTATTCCTCTGAGAGGTTATGTTGATCGATGATCTTCCCGTGTTGTTCTCCGCCCTCAAGGGGTGCCCTGCCTCCCTTTATATACTAGGGGACAGGGGTACATGATAAGGATCCCAGCCAGATACGGCCAAGGGATTTCCTTTAGAGATAGAAACTTATCCGACTAAGACTCTGTTTTCCTTATCGTACAAGGTAAGGCCTGCCGGGTGCTATCTTATCTCTAATTACATAATTCGGCCAATCCTCTATCCGAGTGGCCCATATGTTGGTGGTGAGGTACCCGGGGCTCATGGCCTCCACAGCAGTCCTTCACTTCGCCGAGCATTAGGATAACTCTCTCCTTCGGCGTTCGACTTGTGCTAGGCCTTGAGCCAGCTACGGTTGGGCAAAGAAAGGGAGAGATCGTCAATCTCCTGCACGGATTCGGCGACGCTGCGGGTCTACATCCCGCGCAGCAGACCCGATCTCCTGCGATTCAGTTTGGACACAGCCAAGTGCCATTTCAGATTGGATCTAGAGAGGTCGGGGTTGTTCTTACTCCGATAAACTACTCGGAGTCCGACTCCAAGTAGGATAATGGTTCGAACGCTAGTTCGGACTCCAGTCTGGCGAGTTTCCTCCTCCCCTGCGAGATCTTTATGGCTTCAACACCACCACCCGAGGTGCACCGACTATAAGAGGAGCAACAGGAGAAGGCGCGCTGACTGCGACAATAGGAGGAGGTTGACCGCGAGGCTCGCAATGACGGGCTACGCAAGGCTGGGCGAGCAGCTCAGCAGCAAATTCTCCAGACTAAAGTCGGCGATCACGACGTCTTCTTCACGCCGCAACAGAATGTTGTGGCCGCCGCAACCTTGCTAGACACGCTCCAGCTCGGGCCTGATCACCAGGCCACCCCAACTATCGCCAAGATCAAGGCAATGATCACGGCTGCTGCCTGCCAGCAACAACAACAGCAGTCGGGCGACACCGTGGTACCGACTAATCGGTCGGGATCTCCAGTAGCGGGCTCATCCACGTCAGCACGGCGTCGGGCGGTCGGCTCAAGTTGGCCACGCGAGGAGTCCAGGCAAACGTCACTCGGCAATGACAGTCGGCAGCATCACCAGTATGACCGCCGACCCAACCAAGACCTCCGAGAGCGCCTACAACACGACCTCCGCCACACCATCAACGCCCGGCGCCACGAACGACACGAAAACGAGCGCCGCCGACTGGAGGATGAAAATGAGCGCTTCGGTCTCCATCACGAGTGGTTTAACCATCGTGGTCGAAGCCCAAGCCCTCACGAAGACGAAGGCATTCCAGCTTTCACTCGGGAGCTACAGGACGTCGACTGGCCGACTGGCTTTAAGCCCACAGGAATTGAAAAGTATGACGGCAAAATAAATCCTGAGTCCTAGCTCACCGTATATACCCTAGCGGTTCGAGCTGCTAGGGGCGGCAACAAAGCCATGGCTAACTACCTCCCAGTCGCGCTAGCCGACTCGACGAGGACATGGCTGACAGTGCTCCCGAGGCGGTCGATCGGTTTCTGGGGAGAACTCAGGGAGCGGTTCATCGCCAATTTTCAGGGAACCTACGAGAGGCCATCTTCTGTGCACGATTTGTATCAACTACACCAGAAGAAGAACGAGTCTCTACGAGATTTTATCAAGAGATTCTTCGAGAAGCGCAACAAGATCCCAATGATCCGAGACGAGGCCATCATCGCCGCCTTCCGCAAGGGAGTAAAGGACGCCCCGTTCATCGTGAAATTCACTCGGAAGCCACCACCCTCTGTCCAGGCTCTTTTCGACATGGCCAACAAATACGCTGACTCGGCTGAAGCGGTCGCAGAGGCCCTCGACGAGAAGAAGGAATCCTGACAGAAAGACCAGAAGGTGAAAGCCGACAACGAGCCGTCTCAAAACAAGTTTGGCAGCCACAAGCGGAAGTCGGACAACGAGGTGGCCAACATGGAGCGCACTCGGTTGCGGCCCCAGCGGAATAATGACTACCAGAAGGTCATGAGCGGGCCATGCCCCTTCCACCCTAAGGGCAAGCACGCGGCCAAAGACTACTACATGCTTAAGAAGTTTGCCTCTAAGCAGGCTTCATCATCTGGCGCTGACAAGGACAAGGACAAAGACAAGCCATATCAGGGTCCGACTGATGATTTTCAAGATCCCCAAGCCGAGCTCAATCACATTTTTGGAGGGCCGCTCGCGTACGAGTCCAAGCGCAAACAGAAGCTATCAGCGCGCAACATCAACACAGTCTCTACGACAGACACCCCCTAGTACCTGCGCTGGTCAGAGATGGCCATCACCTTCAACTGCACAGATCACCCAGATCGGGTTTCATGCCCGGGACGCTACGCACTCGTCCTGGACCCGGTCGTCAGAAATATCAGGCTGAAGAAAACCCTCATCGACGGAGAGAGCGCGCTTAATATCTTATTCACCAAGACTTTGGACGAGATGAGGATTCCTCGTTCAGAATTACGGCCGAGCACTGCGCCCTTCCACGGGATAATTCCCGGCCTGTCATCAACTCCACTCGGGCAGATCACATTGCCAGTAACCTTCGGCACGCGGGATAACTTCCGCACGAAAAACGTCTGCTTCGAGGTCGCCGACTTCAAGACCGCGTACCACGCGATACTCGGACGACCGGCACTCGCCAAATTCATGGCGATACCACACTACACATATATAGTGCTCAAGATGCCAGGGCCAGCAGGAGTCCTCTCCCTACGCAGCGATGTCAAGCAAGCCTTCACCTGTGACAAGGAGAGTTGCAAATTGGCTCAATCACAAGAGGCGGCAGTCGGGCGCAACAGCATCCGGCAAGCCGCCACAACTGAAGTCGAGCAAGATCAAGTTCCGGCAAAAAAGGTGGCGAAGTCGGGAATTTCAGTGGACTCTGACATGAAGAAGATCCCCCTGGACCCTTCCGACCCCTCCAAGACTGCCCTAGTCGGGACCGGACTCGACCCCAAATAGGAAGACACGCTCGTCACCTTCCTCCAAGCCAACAAGGATATATTTGCGTGGAAACCGTCCGACATGCCGGGCGTACCAAGGGAGGTAATCGAGCACGCCCTCAATGTGAAGACAGACGCCAAGCCAGTCAAGCAACGGCTGCGGCGCTTCGCTCAAGACCGCAAGGATGCTATTCGGGAGGAGATCACCAAGCTCCTCGCAGCCGGGTTCATCAAGGAGGTCTATCACCCGGATTGGCTGTAAACCCAGTTCTGGTCCAGAAGAAAAACGGTAAATGGCGCATGTGCGTCGACTACACCGATCTCAACAAGGCATGCCCCAAGGACCCATTTAGTCTTCCCAGGATAGATCAGGTGGTAGATTCCACGGCCGGGTATGACCTACTCAGCTTTCTCAACTGCTACTCGAGATACCATCAAATCAGCCTGAGGGAGGAAGACTACTTAAAGACATCTTTCATCACGCCGTTTGGAGCATACTGCTACATCAAAATGCCGTTCGGTTTCAAAAATGCTGGAGCAACCTATCAACGGGCAATTCAGCGGTGTCTGCACACTCAGATCGGGTGCAACGTGGAAGCCTACGTCGACGATGTGGTGATCAAGACCAAGTCCAAAGAAGACCTCGTCGCTGACCTGGAAGAAACCTTCCAAAATCTTCGATGATTCAAGATGAAGTTGAACCCGGAAAAATGCGCCTTCGGAGTGCCATCCGGCAAGTTACTCGGCTTCATCGTCTCGCATCGCGGCATCGAGGCAAACCCAGAGAAAGTCAATGCCATAATGAACATGGCTCCCCCGACTAACCAGAAGGACGTCTAGAAGCTAACAGGCTGCATGGCGGCACTCAGCCGATTTATTTCCCGACTGGGCGAATGGGGTATGCCCTTCTTCAAGCTACTCAAAAAGGCGAACAATTTCCAATGGACTCCAGAAGCCCAGCAAGCCTTCAAAGACTTTAAACAATTTCTCACATCACCTCCCGTGTTGGCGTCACCTATGCCCCAAGAACCGCTAATGCTATATCTGGCGGCAACCACTCAGGTAGTCAGCACGGTGCTGGTGGTCAAGCGATCCGAACAGGGTCACATCCAGAAAATACAACGGCCAGTTTACTTTGTCAGCGAGGTGCTTGCCGACTCGAAGACGAGATATCCGCAGGTCCAGAAGCTGTTATATGGCCTACTTATCACAGTCCGGAAGCTGGTGCACTATTTCCAAGCACATCAAGTCACGATGGTTACATCGTTTCCACTCGGCGATGTCTTTCATAATCGTGAGGCCACCGGCTGAATCGCTAAATGGGCACTCGAGTTGATGGCGTTCGATATCACCTTTCAGCCATGGACAGCAATTAAATCACAAGCTCTAGCCGACTTCGTGGCCGAGTGGACAGAAGTTCAACTGCCTACATCAACAGCGAAGCTAGAGTACTGGACAATGTACTTCAACGGTTCTCTACGGATCGGCGACGCCGGGGCTGAAGTCATATTGACATCCCCCACCGGCGAAAAACTCAAGTACGTTCTACAAATCCACTTCCCGGCTTTCCACAATGTCGCCAAGTACGAGGCACTTATCGACGGGCTCCGAATTGCAATATCAATCGGCATACGTCGACTGGTTGTGTGCGGAGATTCTCAACTCGTGGTGAACCAAGTCATGAAAGACTGGACTTGTTTCGATAATACCATGGCGGCATACTGTCTGGAGGTCCGCAAGCTGGAAAACAAGTTCGACGGGCTAGAGATAACACATGTCCTACGACAATACAATGATGCTGCAGACAAGCTGGAAAACATGGGATCCAAGCGAGAAGCGGTTCTGACTGAAATCTTTGTCAAGCAACTTATGGAGCCATCAGTCAAGAAGAAACCGGCGCCGGAACAGTCGGGAGGCGAACCTACCCCGGCTACAAATGAGGTGCTGCACATATGTGAAGACTAGCGGACCCCTGTTGTCAAATTTCTCCTAGACGACGAACTCCCAGACGATCACAGTCAAGCCGAGTAAGTCAAACGTCGAAGCAAGAGCTTCCTGCTAGTCTAAGAAGACTTGTACCGAAGGAGCACATCCGGTGTTTTCATGTGTTGCGTCATCACCGAGGAGGGTAAGCAGGGAGGGTAAGCAGATCCTGCAGTCGATCCAGTCGGGCATATGTGGCAACCATACCGCATCCAGGATGTTAGTCGGAAAGGCTTACCGGCAGGGATTTTTCTGGCGCACAACAGTAACAGACGCCAAGGACATTGTTCGCAAGTGCGAGGGTTGCCAGTTCTACGCAAGACAAACAAATCTCCCAGCCAATGAACTCCAAACTATCCCTATTTCTTTTCCATTCGCAGTATGGAGGCTCGACATGGTCGGGCCTTTCAAGAAAGCGCCAGGAGGGTTCACACATCTATTCATCGCAGTGGATAAATTCACCAAGTGGATTGAGGCAAAACCCATTGCAACTATAACAGCGGCACTAGCAAAGGACTTCATCATGAGTATATTATACAGATTTAGGGTTCCTAACCGCATCATCACCGACAATGGTACTCAGTTCACGGGCGGCGTATTCCAAGACTTCTGTGAAGATTTCGGCATCAAGATCTGCTATGCATCTATGGCACACCCGCGGAGCAACGGGCAAGTCGAACGAGCTAACGGTATGGTCTTACAAGGCATCAAGGCCAGGATATTCGACCGACTACAACCATACGTGGGCCGGTGGGTACAAGAACTCCCATCTGTTCTCTGGTCTCTTAGAACCACGGTTAGTCGGGCAATAGGGCAATCCCCTTTCTTTCTAGTTTACGGTGCTAAGGCTATGCTACCGACAGAGTTACAGTTCGGCTCTCCGCGAGTCCGGGCTTACTCAGAAAACGTCTCAAACAATACCCGATTGGTCGAGCTAGATCAGTTGGAAGAAGCAAGGGACATCGCAACAATCCAGTCGGCAATGTATCTTCAAGGCCTACGTCGCTACCACAATCACAATGTCCGTGGCCGCGTCTTTTTGGTTGGGGATCTCGTCTTGAGGAAAATACAAACCACCAAAGACAGGCACAAATTATCCCCAATCTGGGAAGGGCCGTTCATTATAGCCGAGGTCACGTGGCCAGGCGCCTACCGACTGAAGACCGAAGACGGTGCCCTTATCAGCAACTCATGGAACATAGAACAGCTATGTCCTTTCTATACCTGAGCTTTATAATTTCTCATGTGTACAGTTTCTCTGACTCACTACGCCGCTTGTATCAACCGAGTAGTGAGTCGGGGGCTGCAGGTATATATGTGCCTTGTCAATAATATACGAGCTTGTCCTACTCCAATTACGAAGCCTTACTACAACTCACGTTTGCCCGAGTACAGTTTCTTACATTGAGCGATTTTATTAAGTTATGACAGACTAACTCGGCATAGATTACAGTCAAGTAAAGCTAATGACAACCGAGTAATAATTCAAAGCTTGGCGGCATTGCACATATATTTACACATGTTTTCCACAAAAGTTTATACATACCGACTACATGATATGTTGCTCTTACAGACCTAGGTCTCGGGTGATAATCTCAGCAGTCGGCCTCGCCCGTGCTATCAGCTCCAGTGCCTCCTCGGGAGTCGTCTCGGCAAACCCCTCCCCGATGGTTTCAATGTTTGCCCTCGGGTAGATTGATTTGGTCATCGCCAGGGTCTGGGCCACGCTGGCAATGACATGCTCATCCGAGTACCTCTTCAGGGCACTCGGTGCATCCTCAAGACGCGCCTCCACTTGGGGGATTCGGCTGCAGCTGGTTCCCACAGGGCAGGGATCCATCAGATCAAGGAACCCTTTCATGGACCCGACGAGGGCCTCCCGTGATTCCCTGATAACCCTTATCTCCTCTGTATAAAACCGTTATTGGGCCTGGGCATTGGCTCTGAGGTCTGCCTGGGTCCACCGACAAGTAAACTTGTTAGGCACGGTTGCAGATGGAATGATTAAAGGATTGGTTAAGATCATTGTCGAGACGGAGACTTACTTGCGTAATCGGCCTCCCACTCGGCCACGGTCTTCTCCAGTCTAGCCTTTTCTTCGCCGAGCTTGATGGTGGCCTCTTTTAACTCGGCCTTCTCCCGTTCGAGCTCGGCGTTGGCCTTTGTTAGGTCGGCCTTGTCCTTCTCAAGCTCGGCCTTGGCTTCCTCGACCTCCTTTAGCTGGGCTTCCCTTTCTGTTCGGGTCTTTAACTCGGCTTCGAGGGCTGCACAACAGATTAGTCAAGAACTCAACCTTGCAGCCATGACACAACTGGGTAGTCGGGAACAACGCAGCTGGAGAAATACATCAATGGTTCAGTCGGGAAGATCCATTCGGGGGATTTACCTCTAATCTTCCCGGCTTGGGCCCAAGTTTCATCCCTAAGCTGGGTGGCGGCATCCTTCAACCAGGCTTCCCTCCCCGCGTGGCGCTTCTCCATCTTGGCCTTCAACGCCCGGAGCTGCTCTAATTCCGCGAGATGGGGGGCCATTTCGACCAGGATCCCGGTCATCTCCTCGTTACGATCAACAAGCTTCTGCTCAGGGAGAGGACAAGTCAAGAACAGAGTCAGACGTCAGAACAGGAAGACCACCAAGACTCCATCACAAGAATTGTACCCGAACCCCCTCGGACTAGGCAATGGCGGCGCGGAGCAAGCTTTCGCGTTCCCTCCTCGCCGCGGCCTCATTGAGCTTGAACCTCCTCGCGGTTCCATCAGGTGCCGTCCAGGTAAACGTCCGGGGGAACTTACGCGGAGGAGCTTCAATCCAAGGGAGGATCGGGATCTTCGGCGGTGATGATGACGACATCGACGACGATGATGACCATGACGGCGACGGGGTCCTGGCCCCCATGCCGGCATCCCCTACGGCCTCGGGGGTCGACTCGGGGGCTTCGGCAACGGCCTCAGCAGCGGGCGTCGACTCAGGGGCTAGGGCAGCAACCTCAGTAACCACCCCTTGGTCGGGCGGCACCAGCGGCCCCGCAATCGGGACCACCTCAGTCTCTGTGACTAGGTTGGCCACCGGCTCAGCGGGTGTGCTCTCGGGGGCCGGCTCTGCTAGGGCGGGCTCTTCAAGGGGAGCGGTCGGAGCGGTCTCCTTAAGATCGATATCGGCACGCTTCCTGCATGGCAAAACAGACATCAAAACACTACTGCAACAGACAAGAATCTCAGAAGATCCAAAGCAGCTTACCTCTTGGAGAACTTGAGTTTCCCGCCCGGTGATCCTGGTCCCTGTGGAGCGCTGCACCCGGCTGTCGGCTCAGTCGGCGAAGCAATCGGCGGCGGCATGGCAGCTGGAGGCAGCCCCGTTGGTGGCGTAGCCGACTCGGGCACCTGTGTGCTTGGCGGTGCCAGCTCGGATCGTCTACTCGGCGGTGCTTTTGCCGGGCTCGGCAATGTTGAGCTCGGCCGTGCTAGTCCCAACCTGGGACTTGATCGCCTGGGTGCCGTGGCGGCGGTGTCCTTTATCTTCAGACCTTCTACCACGACACGCGGCGTCATGGCCCCTTCGCCCCGATATAGAACAGGCTTTTTCCCCGCTCTCTTGGAGTCGGGTTGGGCAGCAGGGGGGCTCCTTGGCCTCTTCTTCGATTTGACGGCTGATAATGGGCGGGAGTCCTCGTCGAATTCCTTGCACCACTACAGATGAATCAACAAAGTGCGTCACACAATATTAGGCAATCACAGATATAAGCCCACAGGCATTCGTCACAGAAGAAGGACAAAGATTACCTTGGGACGGGTCCGAAGGAAGCTATAAGCTGCGATCCGGCATTTGTCGTCTTCGGTCTCGATCACCCCCTCGGAGAAGTAACCAAACAGGGTCTCGGTCACCTTGTACTTGTTGGCCGACTCGTGGCTTACTCGGTCAGGATCATATTTGCCCTGAAAATCCCAGCCAAACGCGCTCCTCAGCTTCAGTGGCTGGATGCGCCGAGTCAGGAAACGCCGGGCTACCCAAGGCCCAGTCAGGCCAGCTTCCTTGAGCGTATCTAATTTCCCCAACAATTGGTGCACTTGGCTCATCTCCTCAAAGGTTGGATCTGCCGACCAATTTGGTAAGACTACCGGTGGCAAACCGGTGAATGGACGCAAGGAGGGAACCAGATCTGCGCAATAGAACCATTCCTTGCGCAGAGAGAGAGCAGCGTGAGCGTGAAAATCGCATAAATCAGTTGCTAGTGGGATTGAGATCGACGGCTGCGATGCGTGCGGCGAGCGTCCGACGGAAAACGCTGTATCGGACGCTCGGACCTAAGTGTTTTCTTTTTTTTTTGGGGGGCCGTTTTATGTAAGCCAAACATAGGAGAAACTGACAGGACCAAACCGATACAAAGGAAAAACGGATATCCCTAGTGATCGGAGGTGGGGAGCAGTTTGGTTGGCAGCCCACAGGGCAGCTCATGTGCTGTTGAAGATTATGCAGCAGGACTGGAGCATATGTAGTCAGTGACCTAGTGATGGTAATCTCTGTTAATAAATATCATGGTTACAATATAGTTTTTCCCTCTTGCAATTTTGCACAAATCGTCTCGATAGACTAATGTTTGTTGTGCAGTAACGATATCACGATTTCTAAAAAAAAAAATCATGTTTAGCAACATGTTCCCAATATAATAAAACCACCATGTATGGCAACATCTGCTCCACTCTTTTAAAAATATGATTTCTTAAAAAACATTTCAATTTTTTTCCTATATTTTTGCCAGGGACTACATGCTCCATACTTCTAAATATGATTTCTTAAAAAAAAATCTACATATTGATTAGACCATCTATTATAATACATTCATGACATTTATTTTTAAAATCTCAATTAATTATGTTAATTAAATAAACAATCTACGGATTATAAAAACACTGTCTCAAACAGGGCGCCTGCTCCAGTCGGTCACCAAATGAGAGAAGTGCAAGACTGTGCAAGACAATCTGTACGCAGAACAGCGGCGCCGTGCATTTGGCATCAGTGATCGGCTTTACCACGAATGGTTGTGGGTGGGCTATTTGAATTTCCGTGCAACCTCTCTCAGGTACCTTTTCACTGTTTTTTTTTTGTCTGCCAGCATCTAGACGCATCCTGGCGTGGGATCCTCGTGTGACAAAGATTTAACTCGACGTGCAAATTTGAAGATGATATATATAGATATTCCTCCGTGCATCCTGCCCAACATTATACACATGCGAATAAGTCTTCAATAGAAATTTTCTAAAATTCTTGTAGTGAGAAGTGATAGATTTTTTGCTGTTTTTAGAGGGCGTTCGGAAGCTTGTACTTCTAATTTTTTGTTTTCCGTTAGCATGTTTTCTAAAACGTAAACCTATATATTTTAATAAAAATTTTGTATATAAAAGTATCTAAAAAATTAAATGTATCTATTTTTTAAGTTTGTAATAGTTAATACTTAATTAATCATACGTTAATAACATTTCTCGTTTTGCGTATGGCTTATAAGCATACACCAAAGTAGATTCGAATAGGCCGGGGTGCGTTCGAATATGAGTTTCGGCTTGGCTACTTCTTCATTCCCCGCGAGCACACTTCCCGAACTATTTAAACGGTACGTTTTTAAAAAAAATTAAAAGTTTATCAAAAAATCATATTAATCTCGTTTTACGTGTCGCTGAAAATCTTAACCTACACCCAGATCAGTGGCGGCTCTAGAAATTTTTTGTTAGGTGGTCCTACTTAATATGTCAAACTTCCATAACATAAGAAACTTAATATACATATATAAAATTTAGCCAAAATATGATACAAATATAGCAATAGTATCTCATGGCACCGCAAATTAATTAAAATTAACATTTAGGTTTGAAGTTGCAAAAGTATTTCTCTTGATCTTTATTGTGAGCACTTGCTATACCCCCCACATGTTTGTCAAGTGCTCTGGCTTTGTTTTAATTTCTCCAACCATCTTTAATAAAATTACTACTTCCGTTACCAAACAAGAAACATATTATGCAAAACCTAGCATCCTTTGCAACACTACATTCAAGCCAATGCCAATGGTACTTATGAAACCAAACAAAATTAATATGGTGCTTTTTACCATATATTTTCCTGATTGGGAAATTATGTGAATAAGATTGGCTTGGACCCTTTAGAATATATACGCGCCGAAGTGCATCTTGTTCATTAACATCATAGCTTCTATTAGGGGCCTTAATCCTAGATCAAATTTGCACCACATATTAAAGAGACAAAAAACAAGTTAGCACTATAGATCTACAATCTCACTAAAGATAGCAAGTCACCTTTGAGGGCTTAGGCAAGCCTGATTTCTTCTTTGTGAATTGCAATGGACAATGGCCAGGGAGCAGGAGCCACCGAGCCAGGAGCAGCAACCGGGCGACAGGCACCAACAGAGCAGGATTGCAGGAGTCGGGAGTAGCCGAGGGGTGAGGGGAGTCAGGGACAGTGACTGGTCAAGGACAACGCCACGCCGTAGGTAGAGGCCGAGGGAGGAGCCTAGCGGATGGTGCCGGGTCGTCGGTGGCCAGCACTGCCGGCCTGCGCCGATGCGCCTTGGGTGGCTGGCGGTTGCCTAGCTGTAGGCTGCAGCGGCCTGCGGGGTGGGCGGGTGGACGCTGGACGCCCGGAGCCTTGAATGGCACTAGCCCTTGGCGGCGGCGTGGCGCGTGACTAGCGGCGAGTGGCGAGGTTCGGGAGTCGGGAGGCGACGCCGATGCGGGAGTGACTTGAGAGACGTCGATGGTTCTAGTTCGTGCTTCCTAGCTCCTTCCAAGACCTAATAGGTTACAGTATTAGACCGTCAAATTAGTGGGCTAGATTTTTGGGGTGTACTGTACTTCTGGGCTAAATTCCAGGGTGGTCCAAGATCCACCTAGACCATTCTCTAGAACCGCCACTGACCCAGATTTGAACATAGAGATGGTGTTTGATACAGCTTATAGCTATTGGCTTCTTCTTCGCTTTCTGTTAGTACGTTTCCCAAAACGTAAAATGGTGTATTTTTTAAAAAAACTTTCTATATAAAAATATCTTAAAAAATAAAATACTACCTTCGTCCTAAAATATAACAATTTTTACCTATGAATCTGGACAAGAGTATATCCAGGTAAGCTAGAACTTGTTATATTTTGGGACGGAGGGAGTAGATCAATTTTTCAAATTTGTAATAACTAATACTTAATTAATCATGCGCTAATGATGTTTTTCGTTTTGCATGCGGCTTGAAAGCCACCTTCATAAACCAATTGGTACAGGGCCTTAGTCTTTTAAGTGTGTTAGAAAGCGTAGGCACAGGTATAAGTATATTAGCATATAAACGTGTGCATCTACCGTGTAATTGAAATAAAAACATTTGTAAGACTTTTTACCTCTTTGATCGGGTAAAGTGCATTCAACACATGCATCTGTATAAAGCAGACTCCTAACTTGGGTGCTTGGCTCAACTTTCTTTTAGATATTAATAGTAGGATTAATCTATATATCATTTGTAGTTGTTATTAAAAGAAGCACATACAATAAACCACGTCATCAATAATCCTAAGCCTTTTGATCGTGTTAAAATAAAAATATTAACCGTGGGATCAATGAATTACTTATACGTATTTATTAGCCGTCTCTTCTCCTCCTTCCTACCTTTAATTAGATATACGTCATTAGTAATCTTAAACCATTTGATCATGTTAGTACAAAATTATCAACCGATGGATCAATGAGTTACGTATCTGCATTTATTAGTCGTTTCTTCTCCTTCTCTTAACCTTTAATCTATGATAATTAGTTGTACCCAGTGACATATTCTTAAAAAAAATATAAACTAAATAGGAGATTAGGAGTTGAGCACATAATCTAATTGCAGTATCAAGGTTAAATAAGTTTGTAATGTTTAGATTTTATAATAGTACATACTTATTTCTATGAAAATTTCTATAAAATAGTGTTTTCAAAAATAAACCATGAAGCAACATTATCAATTTTATACATTCATTTTCACCTAGTAATTGTAATATTTAATTATTATAATAATATAAATCTAATAAATCCTACAACAATGCGTGGGATATTTTCTAATTTTATAGGCTTCTTTGCCACTTTCCTTACTCAGCCCTCTTTTCAAGGTTTCCAACAAGTCAAGTAAAAAAACTACTTGAATTATTCTTAAAATTGAAATTTCAAAGAATCAAAATTAGCTTACAAGCAAATAAACAAATCTTTATACAGTTTTAATATCATTGTGTATGCGTAAATTTTTTTTTCTAGATGTGCTGCAGCAGATAACACAATTATCACCTTAGGCTTAGTTCAAGAGTGAGCGAGGAGAAATAAGAAGAAGGTCACGTAAAATAAAGTGAGCCATTAATGTATGGTTAATTGAGTATTAGCTATTGCAAACTTAAAAAAATAGATTTATATGATTATTTTAAGACAACTTTTTATATAAATTTTTTAAAAACACACCGTTTAGCAGTTTAAAAAATATGTTCATAAAAACTGAGAAAAGTTTTCACTTTAACCTTCAGGTCCGAACTATGCCTTAGTCAAAGAACTTCTGCTCCTCAAACTCAGTCGACCAACCAAACAATAGGTCCATACGCCATCAATTTCACAGATAATGTGCACCCTTTTCCTTTACTACTAGCCACATGTGCCCGTGCTTCGCTGCGGGTTATGAATTTTCAAATACCATAGTAAAAAGTTTGTCCTAATATTTTTTGTGGAGCTATTTTAGCTTGTACCAATCAAAAGATTTGTCATTTAAATATTTAAATTGCTTTTCTGCGCACACATCTATACAAACTTGCATATATGCATTACGACAACAACGCTACAACAATAAAAAACAAGAAAACAAGTTCACAAAAAACTTTATTATCACCCGTTTTGTTATGGAAATTGTCTTATAGAAAGATTAAAGGCACTTGAGGGGTTGCTCTTGTATAAGTCAGTATATAAGATACACATACTTATCATCGTGTAAACGGGTTCAAGGAGATATCAAAAATCCTTATAAAGACATGGCTATAGAAGCAAATACATCACAATAACGACGATTGCTGCTTTGACACATGGGGTCAAGTGGCTGTCTGCTCCCTGGCCCTACTTTGATCAAGTGACATGGGCCGACTGTTTGGCGCCCTAAACTTTTGAACTGATTTGCCGGGTGTTGGTCTAACATTGTTGTCATGTTCTTCTCTGGTATTGGTATTGGTGTTGACGTATCTTCATCGGGCTCTGCATGGATCAAATCGGTGTGCTGCGTTTGACCATACTGTATTTGCTGGGGTACCAGGGTTGCCTGTCTTCTATTTGGGTCTGCCAACATACCTTTTGCTGCTTCGTGTACCCGTGTACCTGTGTTATCGAGCCCGTTTCTATTTATGGGCCTTCCGTGCTTCTTCTTTTGGCTAGGGTGGGAGTGGGGTGGCAAGTGGAGGGTGAGTGGAGGTGGTGTAGCTCAAAGTGAGGAGGGGAAAATGGAGTTGGGGTTCGGCAATAGTGGCGGCGGCAATGGTGGCGAGCAAGGTGCTGCCAGCCGTGGCACTGGAGGTGGTGCGGAGCAGGAGGTTGTCGGCAAAGGTGCCTCTCGCCGGCGTCTGGGGCAGGCGGAGCACAGAGCTCCGGTCGAGCAGGCGGCAAGCAAGGTTGCCGGAGGCGGAGGTGCAGCGACAGTGGCACCGAGGCATTTCAGCCAAGGAGGAGGCTTTTGGTCGGGGGTGGTTGTTGTTTTGCGCTGGGTGTGGGTGTGGTCGGGCTTACGTCTTGTCTGTGCCGCCATCTGTACTGTCTTAGCCGTGGTGGCGCGCCCAGTGATCCAGTTCTTAGGGTGGTACTCTGAGCCACCGCAGGACGGACAGTTGGACCACCTGTGCATCGCGATCTGCATCCTCATCGTGTTGGCACCCATTGTTTTTCTTTCCATCCTGGAGGCGATGTTAGAGTAGGAAGTTGATAGTGTGGCTGCTAGATGCTGGCGTTGTATTCCCTATGTATCGACTTTTATGGTCTCAGCTTTTAATCTTTAGCTTTGGTGGTTTTGAGTATGAGGTCCTTAGCTCATTTTGGTTGCTTGGTTAAGAAAACTGTCACTTTTCCAAATTATGCTTAGATCCCTCAATTCCTCTGTGTCTTGAGCATGGACCATTATGGCTTTGATTGGTGCTTGGATATCTTTTGACGGGAACTGTTGTTTTTCCCTAATATGTCTAAGTCCTTTATTTTTTCTAGCCTTCTGGGTATTCTGAGGTTGCTATTTTTGATAGGTGCAATCGTCACCCTGTCTTAAAGTAGCATAATCTGATGAATGAGTTCCTACTAGTGGGTACTTTGGCCTAAGCATGAGCATAGCCAATGCTTTCTAAAGCCACAGAGTTAAAGCAGGCAAAAGGTTGCATCGTTCCACATTCCATTCTTCCTTACACGTAGTACAGGGTATTACATCACTTGGGACGAAAGAGAAATTGCCTTTGCTCGGAAGGCGGTGGTGAAACAAAAGCTTACACTTGTAACCCTTCTTATGGAGATGGTGGGGGCGCGCGGGGTTCAATTTCCGGCATGGTTCCTTTGGGGACACAGGGTAACCCCCGGATCGACATACGACAGACCAAGTAATGTGCTTCTAGGAGTAGGGCGGTAGTGTGCTCGTGGGCTAGGTGCTGATAGCGGGCCTCTAGATCAGCATATCGGTCCCGAAGCTCATGCAGCTCTTCGAGGGCTTGCTCGTAGGTGTTCTCGGTGGTGTAGGCTAGCTTGGAGAGAAGGACGCATCTGCTTCCTTCGGCCTTTTCAGTTGGGTGGAGGTGGCACCGGCTATCATCTTCTCCGCGGTAGGGGTGCATACCAAAATGGTTGGCTACTCCCAAGGGAGCACAGATCTTGCAAAATCGCAGGAGGGCCTCGCGGAACACGTCCCGAGTGGCGGCTTCAAGGGTTCTCCGGGGATGAAGGTTTTGGAAGGTGATCACTTCGTCTCACGGAAGATGGAGGAAAACCGTCACCTTCCAGCTTATTTGGGATCCCTGAACGATCCGCTCACTGGAAAATACTGGATCCTCGGTGTAGCCCAACTGCCGACAGAGGAATTCCAGTTGCTGGGCATACCCATTGAGCTTGTCCTCGGCATGCCCCTCGGTTGCTAGTAGCGGGGTTGACATGGCTATGGTTTTTTGGTTGGCTAGGAAGGGCCGAGCTTTTTAGTAGCAGAGGCTTAGTCCAAAAGGGTGTCTTTATGGGGTCGCTTTCGCTTCCTTTTATAGGCACCATTTTTCAGTGGTTCCTTTGGTTGGTTCAACATCTTCAATGCTTGTGCCTTCTTGCAGTGAACCCTGTCCCATTTACTGGTGATGGACAGCACCAGGGGGACTTCCGAGGGTTGGTACCTACCACTTTTTCTTAGTCAATCACTTTTTCCCTAGGTCCTGCAGAACGCCTTGTCCTAAGGTATTGTTCGACCCCTTGTTCGATGTCTGCAAGACCTCCAAAATCCATGATTCGTCTATCTCGAGATAACAGGTGGTAGGCTACCACCCTTAAATTTTTGTCATGAGATTGTGCTTAGGGTTGTGTCTTCATCTGGTTTGTTGCGGTTTTTCCTTAATACAATCTTTGAAAAGTTCCTTATTGGTCTGGCCTCGTGGTGATTTACATATTGCTGTAGGGCTTTCCTGTCCTCATCAAGGCCCTAGAATCAGAGTATCCTTTAGATGAGTTAGTCTCCGAGTGGTCGGCATTCGTGTTCTAGAACACTCTTATAGGTAGCTTCTGTACCTTATCCGTCGTGTGTCCTCTAACATTGTTGGGAAAAGGGACTCCTGATCTTTCGGGATCCTTTGACTTGCTATGTACGATCCATGTCACTGTCCTATAGTCGGTGCCTACCTTGGTACGGTGCCTTGATCTAGGTATTTCTGAGGATCATGTTGAGAAGGCTGGTCATTACCGGTTCAAGTGGATCAGGTTGAGTTAGGCTCAGCTATAAGTTTCTGCTTGGCTGAGGATGGGGCGACCTAAGGCTAACATTATGTTTCAAGCAGTTCATACAATCTGCTCTTGTCAGATCATAACGTCCATTGCAACAAAAGTACCAGTGCTTACCTAGAGAACTACAGCAGTGCTCACCTAGAGAGCTATAGCAGTTCAGTACATTACCATAGCTGGCCTCATATTTACATTTAGGGAAAATTGGTTGTCTAGCACTGAAAGTTCCCATGTTTCGGAAAATACCACTGAAAGTTTGGACCTCCAGAAAATACCACTAAAAGTTACAAATTGCTTTAGAAATTAACATTCTGTTATCCTATGGACTTAACGGTGTTAGTTAGGACCAAAATACCCTTAGCTGTTTCCCCTGGTTTCCGTCGCCGCCCCGCTCCCTGTGTTCTCTAACATTGTTGGGAAAAGAGACTCCTGATCTTTCGGGATCCTTTGATCTGCTGGGTGTGATCCATGTGACTGTCCTATGGTCGGTGCCTAACTTGGTACGGTGCCTTGATCTGGGTATTTCCGAGGATCATGTTGAGAAGACTGGTCATTACCGGCTCAAGTGGATCAGGTTGAGTTAGGCCCAGCTGTAAGTTTCTGCTTGGCTGAGGATGGGGCAACCTAACGGAGAAATTTCTGCTTTGTTGAGGATGGGGCAACCGTCCAGATCAGGTTGAGTTAGGCCCAGCTGTAAGTTTCTGCTTGGCTGAGGATGGGGCAACCTAACGGAGAAATTTCTGCTTGGTTGAGGATGGGGCAACCGTCCAGAAATTTCTGATCTCAGGCTGACAAGTAATCTTCCAATAATCCAAATCTTTGAGAAGATCACACGGAAATCTAAGGCCACAACGCAGACCGAAAGAGAAGCCCGCCGTTGTCATCTAATCGCAAAAGAGGAACCAATTGGTATCAATTGGTAGCCTAAAGATAGCCGATATCAATTGGTATCACCTTTAGATAAAACAAATGAAAACACTACCAAGCGAGGATGGGGTAAGATGAGTAGGTAACAAAGCCGATCAGATTATATTACAACAAAAAGGAAGTCTCAGAGCAATCTCATAGTCATCAATGTTGAGATTTTACAAGAATTTTTGGACTGTTTCGATTGCGCGCAGGCGGATTTGGTCAATCTCATCGATAGCATGAATGTCTTGTCCATCGGTGCCTGGGATAGTCTTCAAGTTTTTGCGCCGATGAACAACTTGACGCACTGCTGCTGCAACCTTGGCTTCTTGGTTTTGTATTGCTTGTGGCAGGCCGATGAGCTGGGATTCTGTTATTTCGAGGTCCTTGCGGATTTTTTCAAGCTCTGCCAGCAAATCGGCTTCCCTTTTCTTTAGTTGGTCCAGTTTGGATTGGAGTTCTTGAGGGGCAGCTGCCATGTCGTCAAGCTTCTTCTTCTCTGTTTGAGCTAACAGCCAATCGTTGTGGATGTCTTGGACCATCTTCTGTTGATTAGCACGATCGGCTATGCGCTGCCTAAGCTTGATGAGCTGGAATCTGTGGGATTCTAGGTATGCAGGAGGAGTCAATGCGTCAATGAGCTCTTCGGGCAAATGATGTTCGATTTCCACAAGTCTTGCCCGAATCGGCCCGCAGTCTTCCACCAAAGCGTCGATTGGGTTTTCCAGCAGACGGATGATATTCAGCAGATATTCATGCACGTCAGCTGGAAAAGATGGCTTGGTTACCGCGCTGGTGGCCGTTTCTTCATCTGCCTTTAAGTACTTGCCCATGTCGAAGGAGAACAAATCGGCTAAGGCCTGTAGATTGACATCGGTAAAAGGATTAGCAATAAGTTAAAATGAAGTATGGATGCAGAGATTACCTTAGGCAGGACATCGGCAGCTTGAGCAGCATCGGCATCAAGTGGGTGAATAGGTTGTTCTTCGGATAGCCGATGCCTGGCGGCGAAATGGTAAGAACGGCCTCATCGACGGTTTGGGGGCTGGGTGCTAGAGTTGGAATGGTGCAGAAGTCATCGGCTCAACGCTTGGAAGGATGTCAGCAGGAGGTTGAGGTTCGGGAGCCGATGACTCGAGCTGAAAATAATCGATAATGTAAAGATGGGAAACAGATAATAATATTAAGACTTAGCACATACCCGCGGGGATGAAGGGGCCGATGCTTCAATAGCAGGTGGCACCGTGACCACGACATCAGTATTGGTTTTCTGCTTCTTGTGAGGGCGAGGTGCCAATTTTTTGCGTTGTCCTGTTGGCCGCGTGCCCGGAGGAGAGACGATGGAGAAGGAGCACCGTGCCCCAGGTGTGGATCGGCCGATGGTGGTTGATTATAGGATCGGCCGGCCACTAGTACTTGTTGTCGGTGGTTCCTCGTCGACAGCCTGCGAGATAAGATTATAAGAGATGATCGGAGGCAATGGTTAAGGTTAATGAGATTACCTCTTCATCGGATTCGACGTAGTCGGCGTTGAGGGAGAGCAGTAATGGATGGCCGATGAGTTGAACAGGTGTTTTTTCCATTCTGACCACCATCGGGCAAAGAGCTTTGTGTTGGCAGTGCATACCTCCACATCGGTGGCATTGCCCAGAGATAGGGATTCTGTTAAAGCCCGCATCCGATCATACTCCAGAGCACTATTTACGACGCCCGGGCTTGGAGTTTGTCATGAAGAATAGGCCGATTGGGAGTTGGCCGAGTCCAAGCTGGCGAGAGCCGACCGATGGATGGTAGAACTCATATGATGGTTGTTGCGATCGGCCCAGAGAGAAGCCAGTCGGCAGAAAGCGGGGGGTAATGGCCGATAGAAATATAGTCTTGGATTCATCATCGGCCAGAGCATCGAGTGGATTGAAGTTGGAGGGCATTTCAAACGATGCTGCATTATCATAAGCGAACCAAAGTGTGGCCTCCCTGGTGAAGCCGTAATAGAAGCCCTTGAACCATTGGCTGAGTCCGATAGGAGTCATCTTGCAGCCAGGGAGGGCCGATGCAGCTTCACCTACAGAGGTGCATCGGCGGTAGGTGGGTTCCTGTTCCTCTCGATGATCGGCTGGGAAGGTTGAATTGAGGAAGTCAGTCCCGGGGATTACCTTGGATGTATAAACACCAAGCCATAATTGCACAAACCACCAAGGACCCCCGATATGGCCGATTAGTTGGCCGGCCGATAGCTTAGCTGCCACCTGATGCAACAGTTGATAAGTGGCGCTGAGGAGATATTGTCCCAAGGGGATTTGTTTCCGATTGGCCAAGCATTCTGCCAAGCATTGCATATTGGTTGTTGGGCCGAGGGTTGCACCACCGAAGACGAATCGTTCTAGCCACAGGTTCAAGAAAGCGACATGTTCCCGATCGTCAACCGGTCCAGTCCCCTTGTTGTGGATCGAGATATACTTGGTCCAACCGCCGATATTCTTCGTCTGCAGCCGATGTGTAGGCTTGAATCGGAGGTTGAAGGGGTTGATGTAGTTTGTGGTGTTGAGGCATGTGAGCATGGTTACATCCATCAAAGTGGGGGTCATTGGCCCGTGTCCAAATAGGTAGGCGTTGAGGGCGTCTGACCAAAAGTATGAAGCTGTTGCAAGCAGGGGTTCGTTCTTGTCCATCTTGGATAGGGAGAGATTGATGCAGTGGCCGATATCTGATTCTTCCCAGAGGGTTCTCTTTGCGGCCGATACTCTATGGTACCAATTTCTCCATCCCGGGAGTTTTCTAGGCCATGATCTGAAGCTGCTTGTCCAATCACTAATTAGCATGGAAGAATGTTTGAAAGGTATGTGCTGGGTTTCGGCGTTGATGAAGTCTATAGGGTCTTCGTTACCCATGGGGCCGTGATAGAAGAAGTTTGGATAATCGGCAGCCGGAATCAGAACTTGGCTTCTGAGGTTCTACAGTAAACAAGAACAAAACAAAGAACGGATGAAGAACATGGCAGATTGGATCTATCTGGATTACGAAGCATAGAAAACAATCGGATAGAAAGATTACCTCAGGGATTGCAGTTGCTGATGCCATTGCGCGAGAGGAAGACAAACAAAAATCAACGGTTGAAGAAGAGATTCGGGACGGTTTGCCTGAGTTCGTCGGAGTTCGTTGAGGTCTCGGGAGTTGAAACGAGAGGGCTCTCGTGATGTGAAAGCGTAAAGAAAAGGGCTAGGAAGGCAAAGCGGTTTATAGAGGAATGTTGACCGGGCAGGAATCGAGGCCGTTGGTACTGTTTCAAACATTTAAGGAAAGTGGACTGCCTTGGGCCGTCTCGGTGTGAAAGGAATCTAAAAGCCCAGATGAGAGAATTTCGAAGTCTTCATGATACAATTGAGAAGACATGTATATTACACATTCAACTCCTATTTTATTTGGCCTATAAAGCATACCAAGATTTATCCAATGGTAAATTACCTATGATGAGTGGCACATTACCTGAAGCAATATGGCCATTGATGAGAAGCATGGTGAGAAAGTTCTTGTATAAATAGGCAGGGACTGCACTTCATGCATGGCATGCCAATGCCTATGTGTATAGGAAGGAAGGATAGCTTATTCTTACGGTTGAATGGCTAGAATGGGCAATAGTGCATGACCATGGTACAATAGTGGCCACATTGACATGACCTATCACTTATGCTAGTTGACAGGTATAAAGTGCCGATAAAGCGTGGAGCAAGATCATGTAGAATGGATAAAGCTGCCATGCTCTCCACCCCTCTTTTACCACTCCCCGTGCCAGAAAGAATCTATTTTTCACTTTTCTGGTACAATGTTTGATCATTCATCTTATTCAAAAAAATTTTATGATTATTAATTGTATTACTATTAAATGGTAAAACACGGATAGGACTTTATGTATGACTTTTTTTAAAATTTTTTTTAGAAATTCAAATAAGACTGACGGTCAAACATTAGGCACAGAAACCAAAAAATTACCTTATAGTGGGACAGAGCGAGTACATATGGGTGCAGCACAAATTAAAGTGTTTAATTAATAAGCACTTCACCGACTAGGCTCTATAAAAAGGGCATACTTGATATCGAAGCAGCAAGAGAGTTACCCCCACACATGTCTACATGCAAGCAAAAGTTCAATAGAGAGCAAGGTATGTTTTCTAAACATTAGTAACTGTCATTAAGCAAACATACTAATAATCATATGGTGTGTGCATCTCTCCCTTTTTATGCATCACACCTCTATGCTTGGAAAAGGAGGAAATGAATATATCCAAAATTAATTAGTATCTTTTGCTTATATTCAATGGGATTTTAGCTTATATTCAATGGGATTTTATGTATGGTTGTCAATTAATTAAGCTTCAAACAATTTTATTGAAGGATTTCACCATGGCTCAAGTAACTTTAAACTCTGTGAAGATTCTAATGAAAATCGTGAATCATCTTGGACTTGAGAAACCAACGACGACACATGGTGAAAGGGCGAATGGGATCTTCCATTCGTGTATTGAAGTCGATCTTGTAAACTGGGTGCCTAAAGGGTTTCGAGGTCCACGACAATTCATAGGAACATCACCTGTCTCTTCAAGAAGAGCTATAAGAAAAGGGGCTCGTAAGGCTATCCGAAGGCTAGAGAAATGTGGCCTTGTTAAGATCAATGACCACAGCCGGCACGATTTGAAGTTGTGGAAAAAGAGAGTCATGGAGATTACTAAGTATGCAAGGAAGTTGTTGAAGGTAGAGATGAGCTTGAGAGAGATTTCTTATTTTTGCAACAAAACCGTACTAAGTTACTTGGAGAGAACTGTGAACTGGAGAAAAAGATAGTTGAGTTGCAAGAGAAGCTAGATTGTAAGATGAGAGACAGGAAGGAGAAAGATAAATCATCGTTGCGAATTATGAATTAATGCAGAAGTCTGTGCTTTAGAAAGGCAGCTTTGCCAAGTTAAAAATAAGAGTGAATAAGCATATGTAGTTCTTAATAAATCAAACATAACAGCTATACATTTGGTTTGCTTGATTTGTTGAGAACAAATGTGCTCCTAGCTATAAGGTTGTTAGATGTATTATGTATATGCTTCCCAAAAAATGCAATCTGAACTTAATTACTATATATGCTCTTGTGGCACCTTTCTTTGTAAATATTATATCAAAATAATGTAAAATTAAATAATGTGAAATTTAATTAGGGTGAGAGAGCACAGTCCAAGTTGTTCTGACGAACAACAGATGTGCAATTGAATCGATTGAGCAATTAAACATACATGCTACACGTGTCCAGTAACTGCTACGCCTAACTTTTTGCATGCGTGTATATATAGAAAGTGCAAGACAAGTTTCTCTCTGTGTCCATTTTGCTTTAATGCATGCATATACAGAAGCAAGTATGCGATAAGTTGTTTGTTTCCACTTGCTCTCTGCATGTATGCATTTACATATGCAAATTCTTTTGTATGCATGCATAGAGACAAGTGCAAGATAAATTTCTAGGCTATGAATATCACTCCAAATGTAGATACATCATGCTCTATAAGGATGTGTTTGGTTGGATGGATTTGGTGGGTTGGGATGGGTTCATCCTATTTTTTTGGTGTGTTTGTTTGTGGACTAGTGGGTTGGGATGACCCAACAGGGGAATATTCCTCAAATATTCGGGACCGATCGATCCGGCCAAAACGGCCGGACCGCGCCGACCCAGCTCTCGCGAGGCGTCGACGCGCGGTGACCGGAGGGGCGCGACGGAGCTCGGGAGGCCGGAGGGCGCGGCGAGCGGCGACGGGCGACGGAGCTCGGAGGCCGGAGGCTCGGGAGCCGGGAGCGGGAGCGGCGACGGGCGACGGAGCTCGAGAGGGCTCGGGAGCGGCGACGGAGCTCGGAGCTCGGAGCTCGGGAGGACGGAGCTCGGGAGGGCTCGGAGCTCGGGAGCGGCGGGGAGCGGTCGGGAGGGCCCGGGAGCGGCGAGCGGCGACGGGCGACGGAGCTCGAGAGGGCTCGGGAGCGGCGACGGAGCTCGGAGCTCGGGAGGCCGGAGGGGCACGGCGAGCGGCGACGGTCCGGACCGTCGGACAGGGTGAGGATGGTCCGGACCCTCGGCTCGTCCGCCCCCGCCCACTCTAATCCCTTCTACAACAAAAAACTAGAACCACCCCATTTCTCAAACCAAACAAGACAACTAGAGCCATCATCCCAAAAAAAAAGGGATGGGTCTAACCCATCCTACCTCATCCCTAAACCAAACACATCCTAAATGTTGATCGGTCCACCTCCCTATAAATAGCATACAGCCTGCAGTTGCTCAGAATTCTTATCGGCGGCACCTATAAATAGTATACAGCCTGCAGTTGCTCAGAATTCTTATCGCATGGCGCCGATGGGCCACTTCCTACAAACAGTAGCTATCATGTAGTATTTGCATGCATGCTAAAAAAACTTGTCAACAGGCCGTACGTGTGCTGGAGGCTCTAAATAGTACCCATCATGTAGTATTATGTATATGCAACTGAAAAGAAATGAGACTTTCTCCGGTGCTTGGAATTAATTAGGACCGTTAATCGTCTCTAATCTAACACAGTAGAATAAGAGGTACGATGAAAAGGTATGAAGGTAGAGGTTAAAATGGTAATTAGCTTATAGGAATTAATTTATGTGTTTAAAGGCAAATACGTACAATCCTTCGCGTTTCTCTCTCGCACGCGTGGTGCTGGTGGATGAGGGGGCGTACGACGCGTGCAACACGTCGGCGTCGTTCGCCGGCGGCAGGTTCGACGACGCAGCACGGTGTTCACGTTCGATCCGGTCGGGCCTTCTTCTTCATCAGCGGCAATGAGGCCAACTGCCGGCGCGCGAGAAGCTCATTGTCGTCGGTCATGGCTGACCGCAGCGGCCGCCACACGCCGGGCTATGTACTCCTCCTGTCGCCGATGCCGACCGGAGTCCTGCGCGTCGCCTCGTGTCCTACGGCCCCGACACCTGCTTGGCAGGCCGTCGCTGTTCCTTGGTTTTCACCTATGTGGGCGGTGCGGCACCCGTTGCTGGGAGCTTTGGCACCTACCCTGCTCCAACGCGACAACTCCGACTCGCCACTGGCTGGGGGCGGCCATTGGCACTGTCGCCGTCAACTACCCCTGGAGCGTGATCAGGTTCCACCGCCTGCTTCGGTCAGCCGCGCCGGCACGAGGGGCAATGGTGAACTCGACCACCGCCGGCGCCGCAGAATGACGGATGGAGCGGGCCGCTGCTCCGTGGTGGCAGGCTCATTGTTCTTCTCCGTCTCCACCTACGTCGACTACAAGGCCACGAGCGCCGTGCTGAGATTGGCGTCCTGGTTTCGCCGCGCGCGCTGTTGCGTCACCAGTCTTCGTGCTCTTCCTCGTCCTCTTCAAGCAACACAAG